>CM022753.1:7862397-8149897 GCA_012411365.1 Ameiurus melas | reverse complement strand
TAGTTAGCAATTGATAATTGATTGTATTGTATTAGTAGTAGTAGTAATAGTTGATGGTATTATTGATGAGTAATTGATTATTATATTGATAGTAATATTAGATTGTTGTATTAGTTGATAATTATTATTATTATTATTATTAGTAGTAGTAGTAGTAGAGTAGTATTAGTAATAATAGTGGTAGAGGTAATAATAATAATTAATAGTAGTAATTGATAGTAGTAGCAGTAGTAGTAGTAATATTAGTAGTAGTAGTACTAGTAGTAGTAATAATATTAATTAATAGTAGTAGTAGTAGTAAGTAGTAGTAGTAGTAGTAGTAGTAGTAGTAGTAGTAGTAGTAGTAGTAGTAGTAATAGTAATAGTAATAGTAATAGTAATAGTAGTATTAGTATTAGTGGTAATAGTTGTGTTATAATTATTATTATTTATTATTAGTAGTAGTAGTAGTAGTAGTTAGTAGTAATAGTAATAGTAGTAGTGGTAGTAGTAGTAGTAGTGGTAGTAGTTATAGTAATAGTAATAGTAATAGTAATAGTAATAGTAATAGTAGTAGTATTAGTGGTAATAGTTGTGTTATAATTATTATTATTAGTAGTAGTAATAGCTGTATAATTATTATTATTAGTAGTAGTAGTAGTAGTAGAAGTAGTAGTAGTAGTAGTAGTAGTAGTAATAGTAGAATTAGTGGTAATAGTTGTATTATTTATTAATAATTCTGATATATAATATTGTACAATCACAGTACACCGAATCCATTTCTAGACTAGAAATAAATAACTCAATAGGATCAACGTGACCCTCTTCCCTGTGTACATCTTCTCAAAAACAACCCCATAAACACAAACTCAGAATAAATGGCAGTTAATTTTGTTAGACTCCAAACACAGACTCAGATAAATGCAATAACACAGTTGCAGGGATCAGACAATATAACTGGCAGACGTGAGAAGAGGTTGGCAAGAAAGAGAAGCAGGGGAGGAGGAGGAGGACAAGAAGGAGGTATGGTGTGGGATGAGTAGATTAAAGTGGATATTCTGGATTGGTGCCAGTCTGAAAGGTGACACTAAATCTGCTCATTTTCTCCCACACTGAGACCCACCATTATAGACCTCTGGGTGAAAAGAGGTGTAGAAAAGATGAGATGTTTCAAGTCTGGGTACTAGATCTCTGGTAGCTAGTCACTTGTAATCACCTCCATTTAATGTCTCTCAGTGAATAACGTTATCAACACAAGATGGTTATTCAGACTATTTTGATACTGTTAGTGGATATTTTTAGGGTTCTTATAACATGACATAAGTTGTAAATGACTTAGTAATATCCCAGGGTTGGACTGATACCACAGTGTTGGGTATGGATCTAGGTCATGTTTTTGGGTTTTTGTTTTTTTCTGCAATTTGAAAGTTGACTTATTGCATCAGCTGAGCCAGTTGTGTTGTGTTATATATAGAATAACTACAAGAAACACATACTATGGGCAGCATAGTGAATAAGAAACCCGTTCTGCATCCCTCAGCACCAACCCTGAGAAGCCTAACTATCTTAGTCATTCCTTTTCTGTAATAAACAACATGTTTGGGCTTTTCATCCCGAGTATCTTCTGCTTTAATATGACAGTAGATGAGAACACACATTTCCATCCATTTATCCATACCACTTATCCTATACAGGATTGCAGGGGAGCCTGGAGGGGTCAGGGGACTTGGAGAACACCCTGGATAGTGTGCCAACCCATTGCAGTGCATAATCGCACACTCCTTCACAAACTATCGACAATTTGGAAATGACAATCAGACTACAATTCATGTCTTTCCAGAGTGCCTGGAAAAAAAACCCTGAAGCATGGGGAGAACCTGCAAGCTGCTCGCACGCAGAGTGGAGGCGGGATTCAAACCTCTAATCCCGGAGGTGTGAGGCAATCCTGCTAACACCTAAGCCACCCTTCCCCCTCGACACATTTCCAAATAATAAAAAAAATGTTCTAGTGTGACAACCAAAGTCTGCAAAAAGAAATAAGGCAATGTTTCTTGAAATAGGTTCGAGGATTCCTGAAACAACACAGAAGCATAGAAGTGTGACAACAGTAAAGTGCTGTCACGCCAAATATTGATAACCATTTCCTAAGATTTACATGCAGTAGAGTATGTTGTCCAAGGCATTGTCCCTAGTATGCTTTGCCTTGCAGAACAACACCTCCCATGATGTTCAAATCAACTCATCATCCTCCTCCCCTCCATGTCTTACACTCAAACATTTCTGTTACATGCCTACATCTTTGCAAATCCAAAGAACACACAATGTGATTTGAACCAAAACTGCACTATTAAAAAACTCTCTGAAATCAGCTGTCTTGAGTGTCAGCATGTATGAACACAAAAAGACAGGGGCAGGTTTCTAAAACCTGGAGGGTATAATCATAGTATTTAAGTGACTGCATAATAATTGTAATTCCAGAGACAGGGAAAAGGAGGAATCTGACTGACATGCAAGGTGGAAAATATGAGTCATCTATATACTACCCATATAGCGTTTCATCTTTTCCAGCATCCAGGTCCAAGTACGAGTGGAAATCTAGGATCTGCCTAGTATAATGTAATCAAAATTTTTAAAAATACACTTTACAACAACAGTACATGAATAATCATGCCTTAATACCTGAATTAATACTTACTTCAATATGAACTAATGATTTGTTAAGGCATGTACTAATCATGAACTAATGGAGCGACCTTAATGAATTCATGCGTGAATATCATGTTAGTACATGTTTATTATTTTAATTAACGAACACATAGGTACTAATGTATTATGAACACTAGGTAAATAAACAAACATATGCTCTATATATAATTCAAATTGTTTATATAATTTGCCCAGCTGCGTACACAAACGTCACTGAATGGTGCTGGATTACGCTCATCATTTACACCGATCCTCCTTATTGAAAATAGATCATTTCAATATCACTAATAATTTCATCTCAACCCATTTTCTGTCATTCTCTACATTTCTCTCCAAATCCTACTGCAGTAGTAGTATCTACTCTGTCTGGTTAGGGCCCAGGGCACTGCTCCATCACCCACAAGGGTGAAATTTGATTTAATTTACCCCCTACATGTTAATTAATACAGTAATTAACAAACGTGCTAATGTATTTATGGTGGTCGTTATTCATGCATGAATTCAAAAGACTCACTTCAAGGTTAGCTATTTATTAGTTCATGATTAGTACATGCCTTAACTCATTATTAGTTCCTATTTAAGTAAGTCTTAATTCGGGTATTAGTGCATGATTATTCATGTACTATTGCTAGATTATTCTCTTTGGATGCCCCTTAGCTGTTGGATTTATTGCCAACATTCTGAATGTACAATGCTCCGACAGTATATTGTATGCAACAGTCAGCTGACCAATTCACCAACGCATTCCAAAACATAAAAAAAAAAAATTATTTCAATTATGGATAAACACTAGGAAATGTTCCAAATGTGGGGTCTGTTTGAAAAGAAATGATTAAATATGTTATTATGAACGAGTACTTGTGTGGCACATTCATGACGCAAACATTGGTGAAAATAAATGCTTAAATTGTTTAGAAAATGCAAACTCTGCAAAGAAAGCCTGTTTTCATATATAGTGCATACTGTACGTAAATCAGTAATAGTCCATTGCACTTCGGTCACCATGAACACCATCATGCAGTAAAAGTGAGTAACAAACTAAATCTGCTCATTAGAGGAGCCAGCCTCTGCAGCCTCTGGTCCTGGTCTCCCTATGGAATTCATTATTTGTGTCAGTGTGAACAGGCCTTGTGCTGCATTGGTCTCGAGATAAACCTGTTTTATGTTTTCTGCTTCATTTTTCCCTTGGGCCAGACGATGAACATCAGGACGCCACTGTCAACCTTGGTGGTCCTCATGATCTTCTGCACCAATCTGTTCCAGGTCAGCCTGATCCTTCACCTTAGCCTGGACATCACCGCCGCGAGCTGGAACCTAAAACACGCAGTGAACACATTCATGTTCTATTCGGTTTGCGTTAGCATTCCCACTACTCTCTGGCTGAACATCTTCTACAGTATTCATTTTGTTCCAGGTAGGACCACCTTTTTCAAGTGCCTTGAAAGTAACATCAGGCTCGTTGTGTATCTGTTCATCTTCACTAAAAGCGACTTCCTTCAGACATGTTTGAAGTCAACAGCACTATTGAAAGCAGTGCAAATATCATCAGTAGCTCAAGGATACAGCTCAATCCATCTCTGGACACTTTGGATGGTGTGACTATGGCTCTGGTTTTTCTTGGTTTGACCACAGTGCTGGCAGTTGCCAGAGGACAATTGGGTGAAAGTGTTGTGGTCAGATGAGACCAAAATGGAGCTCTTTGGCATCAACTCAACTCGCAGTGTTTGGAGGAGGAGGAATGCTGCCTATGACCCCAAGAACACCATCCCCACCATCAAACATGGAGGTGGAAACATTATGCTTTGGGGGTGTTTTTCTGCTAAGGGGACAGGCCAACTCGACCGTATCAAAGGGACAATGGACGGGTCCATGTACCGTCAAATCTTGGTTGAGAACCTCCTTCCCTCAGCCATGGCATTGAAAATGGGTAGTGGATGGGTATTCCAGCATGACAATGACCCAAAACACACGGCCAAGGCAACAAAGGAGTGGCTCAAGAAGAAGCACATTAAGGTCCTGGAGTGGCCTAGCCAGTCTCCAGACCTTAATCCCATAGAATATCTGTGGAGGGAGCTGAAGGTTCGAGTTGCCAAACGTCAGCCTCGAAACCTTAATGACTTGGAGAAGATCTGCAGCAAGGAGTGGGACAAAATTTTACGAGTTCGCCAGAGTTCTGATTACGAACACCTGGGCCACCTTAAGATTTAAGGACCTCCCAATCTTCGCTCCGATGCGAAGTATACATTCAGCAGCCACAGCTCTGTGTGATACTAAGCTCCACTTACGGGCGTTTTCCGTTTGTCTACAATTTCCGCTTCACTCCCATTACGCTTACGCTTCTTCGCTAACTCGTTAGCTCCTTAGCTACCTATTGTATACTATTTCTCGCAACTACTCACCTCCTCCATTTGCCTGCGTTTGTCTCCGTTCCCGCAAACGTTACACATACAGTGTGAACATCTTTATTGAGGCAACTCAAACACATACATGCACGTGCACACTCAGTGGAAACACTTTGTTTCCAACAGAGTAAAAATACCAACAGCTACAAATTATCGAGGTAAATAAAAAAATATATAACCAAGTATAAACTTTTTGAAGTATGAACGTACAAGCACCAGAAAGATTTCGAAAAGAATCATACACATATTTAAAGAATCAATTTGAGCTCAAACTAACAGCAGCTTTATTCCTAAACTCTCAAATTAGGGGAGACAACCACGAAGAAGAAGTAGAGGTTGAAACCCTGTTTCAGAGAATCAAAAGCCTTTGAAGCAATTTCCAAGCCACTTTCAAACCTGTCTGCTTTTATATGGTGTGATCGTGCAACTGCTTTGTGCCACTTTTTCCAGAAAGGTCCAGGCTACCACTAAGAAGGCTAATAAGGCTCTCAAACAATATTTCTGCACATTTTACATTACAAAAGTGTGCTCAGTGCATATGTATGCATACATTTCAACACTAAGAAGCAAACGTTTTTCAGACACTCGCATCAAGTTTCTCACATTTTCTCAGGTATGTCTTTCCTCGCACGGTTTTTCCAGTGATTCATTTATTTTCAGAAATTTTTAATGAACGTGTCAACAGACTACTTGAGGGCATGTTGGATGTACTTTTGCCTATTTTTTGTTTTTCAAATTAGATCAGATATTACTCACATGTGAAATGTAGGGGATTCTTCTATAAGGGCAGGTATGAATATTTTTTTGAATATAGTCTTAAGTTTTAAGATCATAACTGCACTGTAAAACCGGATAATTATTTTATCTCAAAAAGATTTGAGGAAACTAATTACCTCAAAAGTTGATAAATCAATTTCTTTAAGCCGAATACACATAAATATAACAAGTTTAAGTTACATTTTTGTCATATTTAAATGTATTTGGGTTCATGAAATTGATTTATCAACTTCAAAATTTTGAGGTATTTACTCAAATTTTTGGAGTTAAATGAACTTATCCGGATTCGTTAATACATTTAAAAAAAAAAAAAAAAAAAAGTGCAATTTTTTTTTTGTATTTCCTCATTTGTAAGTCATTTTGGATAATGAATCAATTTAAATGTAACTGTAATTGTAAAAAAAAAAAAATAAATAAAAATTACCAAAATAAGAAAAAAAGAAAAACGTTAGTGAGACACTGTAAACAACTGCGGGAGTCTTTGAACTTATGCGTGAGAAAGACAGTAGATAGCAGCAGTTGAAAAAGATGTGGTTAGCTGGCTTCACATGTCTTGGAGGAAGCACATGTTAGGTTACCTCCACATTAATCCTGATGAATTTGAAAACGCGTCTTTTTCTCAATGTTTTGGCTTTACAACTGAGCTTTTCGCGTTGTAGTGTGGACTGAGAAAACAGAGACATTCAAAAACAATGGCATATTTTTAGTTCAGTTCCCGTTCAACTCAAAAACAAACAAGATGGTGGACGATGTTGTACTGTAGTTGTTGTGCCTGCTGTCCAGTTTGATAGCGTTGTTAAAGCTGAATGCCACTTTGTACAACCTTCATACTGCAGTTTTTGTTCTAAGGGTTGGAATGTTGACTCGCAGTTGTTATTTGGTGGTTGAACACGAGGACAAGTGTGTTTCCTCGACGTTGGAGCATCGATTCAAAGAGATGGAAAGTAAATAAACGCTTGATGGGAATGATGATGATTTTTTTACACAAGCGCAGTATAGGAATGAAAGGGTTTTCAGATGTTTCAACTTGGACGCAGAATTTTTGGAAAATGTTTGAAAATGCCAGTGAAGATGGAGAGCTTTTTAAAGTTTTATCCGGATTAACGGAAATGAACCATTAGCCTTCACCCTCTCCAGTTTATAGTTGATGTATGATAGCTGGCTGGTGGGTGGGAATTAGTAGGTGACCAATTGACTAGTGAGGAGAAGAAATTGAAGAGGATTTAACAGTGTTCCTGACCCAATCAAGCTGTGATGATTTGCTCTTTCCATGTTAGAACAAACAGAGATCATTCGAGCGAAGAGACGACAATGAGACTTGTGTTTTAATGCTGACTTTTATCTCATGGTGATGAGACTCATGGCGATATTTTCCCTTGTAAAATTCTTTACAAAATTCTTCATGCTTTTCCACGATTAGTGGAATTATAAATGTAGAGGTAGTTGGAATCTTTAAATGCAATGTTCTCAATTCAATTCAATTCACATTTATTTGTAGAGCGCTTTTAACAATGGACATTGTCTCAAAGCAGCTTTACAGAAACATATAAACACAGGATACAGATTTTAAATGTGTGAATTTATTCCTATCGAGCAAGCTGGTGGAGACGGTGGTGAGGAAAAACTCTCTTATATGATATGAGGAAGAAACCTTGAGAAGAACCAGACTCAGAAGGGAACCCGTCCTCATCTGGGTAATAACGGATGGGGTGAAAGTAAAGGTAAGTTCATTATGGTTTTTATATGAAGTCTGTTTGTTGAACTAGTCCACTGTTCACTAAAGGAGACCTGAGTACAAAACTGTATGTGGTAATTGCAGTCCTAAGGCCATCGCAGCAACCGTAGGCCCAGCAACCACAGCGAGAATGTCCATGTGGAATTGAGGTCCAAAACCATTTCATGGTACCATCATCAGCAATCTCCAGGCTGTAGTCTCCAGTTGATGAGAGAAACTGTTCTCCATTTTCACTTTCACTGGGCTATTTTTATTTTTATTTTTTTTAAATGATGCTGATTTATTGTGCATGCAAAACATATTTCCGTTCAGGAAAGGCTACAGCTTTCAGAACTATATATAGGAGAGAAAGTGAAGTGTTTCTCAGGCCACAAATATATACCAAACAATGAGAACAGGCACAGAAACTGCAAACCATGATAAAAGCATTAGCAGTGATCACAATTAGTAATCACCCAGTTGTCCTAGTTTGACACACAGCAGGGCTCCTGCGTTCACGTCCGATTCCTCCTTTTGCAACCGCAACAGAGTATGACTCATGGCTCATCGCTTTGACAGGCCCCAGTATCTTATTAGCCCGTCATATGAATCACCAGATGCCCTGTGTGTTGAATTTTCGTCAGGTTGCAGTGACGTTTCTGGAGATGTCCCCGACAGAAATATGCTTCCTCCAGAATAGTCTGTACCCACAGTGTTTCATAACTTCAGGAGGACACACTTGTTGAAAAACTCCAATGTTTCATCCCTTGCGCCATCTCTGTACCCACTCATGTTTTTCCTGCACTCTTCTTCTTTCCTGTCCTTCTTTAGAATTTGAAATTATGTTGCTAAGTAACCGCTACATAATTACTAGCATGAAGGTTTCTGTGGGTTTTTTTTTTTTTTCGAAATGGGTCACTGCTCCTTTTTTCTTTTGTCTGATGATGCTCATACACACTTTCTGGGACAAGGACACGCACACACACACACACACACACACACACAACTGGTTACATGCAGAATGGATGTTATACATGGATGTTATTTATACTATTTATTTATAGTCAACTGCTAATTTCCAACTCATCTTTTTGAACCTCTGCTCATGCTACATCATAGGGCAACATAACACACTTATAGGAAATTTTAGCTACTCTCTTCCGCATACATTCTGCTCACAATCGGCCATGAAGTGCTAGCGTGAAACAATGCGATCCCTCCCACCCACAGAGCATTTTGATTCCTTGCCATGGACGACTGTAGCATTGCTGGGATTAGAACTCACAATCTCCTGATCATAGGGTGAACCCTTTTTGTTGTCGCGTCACCATTTCATGTGATATTTACATATGTAAAATCACTTCCTCCGATCTAGTGTGTGCTTCATCAGTGTGAACACATCTCTCTGACTCTTATTAGATGTTTATCTGATTAACTTATTATTTCCACGACAGATTTCCTCACTGATCACCCAATATGAGTAACAAACATGCAACTAATATGCTGTATACATGAACTATGTAAATTAATACTTTAAATGTAATTTGTCATGTTACAAAGGTGGATGACGGAAGCAATCACAGATTTCAAACTTTTAATAAACAAACAGACAATAAACTAAGACACAATTAAACGAGGCAAAACACTGTGGCAAAACTAAACATCAACGTGTGGACAAGAGCATGGATAGACAATACGTAAGACGAGGAAGCAGTGCAATCAGTGGCTATATATATGAGTGCTCGTTAAACAAAAAAACGTGATACAGGTGCAGGTAGTCATGTGACAATGTTGTAATATGGTGCAGTGGCTGCTGGGAAATAAAGTCCAGAGTTCCCTCCTTGATATATGACATAATTATAATGACAATTCAGTGAACATTACTTTGTAAGTCAATTGTAAATTAGCTACATAAATCTATATTGATGTCAATATGTAAATACAAATTATATTCGTATGCATACACTTGCAAGCTCTAATTCTGCATTTGAGTCAGAAGAACTCAGAATTATGCATCTTCGCAACCTCAGAGTGTTCGAGGTGCATTGTGGCGGGAAAGAATACATTGAAGTTATGTCTTTTATTAGAAACAAGCTAGCCAGCTAACTGTAATGAAGGATATACGGTATATTTTCCTTCACAAAACAGCATGGTCGATATTATAGATTGTTTGATTGATCTAAAGTAAGTACTTGTATGTACAGCATAACTCATTCATAAGTAAATTCACTGATAATGCTATGCACAGCCATGTTCATTTGATGTCACATGCTGAACTCGGTGGTAAGAAGATCATCCCAAGCCTCCTAGTAGGAATTCCCATTTGAGAGAGCGTTTTCTTTGGTTTTTTTCTCGTCAGACTTGAGAACACTTTGAGAACAGCTAATCTTGGTATTAGAATACACGTTTTTTTTTAAACAAATGCGGTAATATTTGCTACAGACAGCAATTTGAAAGGAGTTAACAAGGTTGTTTTTAATGCATGTCTAAAAAAACAACTCGTACAACATGACAGGCTTTTACAGCTTCTATATATAGTATAAACCACAGATTTTCACACTTCTGAAGGGGAGAATCTGATACATAGACATTTTCATTTTAATCACTCTCTTTGCATAGCATCAGCAGCTTACAGATCCACTGAGATGGTGGTTACAAATAAATATACTGGTAGCACTTTACAATAACAGTACAAGAATAATAATACACTAATACCTGAATTAACACTTACTTCAGTATGAACTAATGATGAGTTAAGGCATGTATTAATCATGAATTAATGAAGAGCTAATCTTGACGAAGAAGTCTTATGAATTCGTGCCTGAATAACGATCACCTTAAGTACATGTTAGTACCAACAAACAGAGGTAAACTAAAACAAGCATCCTCTATGAGAAAGAAATATGAATTCAAAGTGCCTAATTTCAAACTGTTTTCCATATGCAGTAGAAATGAAAATATTCTTGTGTGTTTATTATTAGTGTGTCTTTCTATGTTCGATAAGGGGGATCAATGCAAATTATGAAAGTAATCCAGCGCTATCCAATGATGTTTGTGTACACAGATGTATATTGCCAATTATGAACAATTTGCACTTTTAATTCCTATTCTTTCTTATAGAGCATGTTTGATTTCGTTTACCCCTACGTGTTTACTTAAGCCTGGAAATCATGGATAAAGGCTAACTGGGGTCATTGGAGTTGCATAAAATTAACCCGCATCACCTTAAGTATATTCTCAACTTAATATTCTGTCCATTCCTGCTGAATAATTAACTATGGACTCGACAATGCTGAAGCGAAACTTGATTGTGTGATTGCAAATAGTTGAGTTGTATTCGAAAATCAAGAATTGGAATTATGTCACTAAAAAATCCCAAATGCTGTTGTTGTTTTTTTTTTTTTAAATCATTGGTTAAATATACACAAAAGTCTAAATTCTTTGATCAGTTTGTCTGCTTTGCTCAGTATGTTATATATTTTCATATATAGGGTCTGGTTATGGATGATTAGATGAGACACATAGAAGACACATGGACCAGAATATCCTCACAGCACATTGTCACACATGGCTACACCACCAATAAGCATGTTGTTCCAGCAGAGAAACATGAAAAAAAATCATCTTTCCAGAAGGTTAAGTAATACGTTTATTAGTCGGTTCAAAATATTGAACGGTCATATCGTTATGCTGTATCATTATCATATCTCACCCACATTTCATGTTTCACAGCTCAATCCTGCCCACGCAGGTCAGCAGGTCTAATAAAGAGCCTCCTTTTCTTCTAGGCATTAATGCACAGCCAGCATACACTGGCAATACGTACTGCAATAGAGATGTCAGGGTTGTTATTTGCTCTCTTTTCTATTAGGAGCCATATTTACACAAGGAAAGTCCTGGGTTCAAATAATATATAAGACCCTTAGTTTTAGTTTTAATTCTGCAAAACAGAATGTAAGCTATTATATACAACTTAAAATATGTTTGGTGAAATGTACAAGTTACCACAAATCTAGTCAATCAACCTATTAAACTATGTCTGATCTAACTAATGGAAGTCTATGAACACCAATCAGCAGTTAACTGCACACTTAAATGATGCGCACACACTCATCCATGTCGAGAGAGAGAGAGAGAGAGAGAGAGAGAGACCCCACAGACACAGTGGTCCTTATCTCCTCCTACGACATCGCTCGGTGAAAAGGGATTGTTGCTTGGTTGCTCCTAACAACCTGCAGAATGACTGCTAGATGAATGTTTCCTGGCGTGTGTGAATATGTTCATGTTAGTTTGAGTTGTGGTCTGATAAAGTGCAGTCTGAAAGCTCTTCGTTGGTGTATGATGCCCCCTGCTGGTTAATCAAAACATGGGCAATGTATGGATATGTTTCAGAGCTTAGCTGAAAGTTACAAAAGCAGCAAAAAAAAAAAAAAAAAATTCTATGTTAGATAGATAGATAGATAGATAGATAGATAGATAGATAGATAATAGATAGACCGTTACGTAGATAGATAACAACATTACCCAGTTTTTCCAAGGAAAATATACAATGTATATACAGAATATTCAGTATGGAATAATATATAAAGATAACCTAGAATATATACTATGAATTGTTCAACTATATGGAGATATAACAGACAGTAAAACGTCAGTGGTCAAACGCTGTAGTGTAGAGCGGGGTAATGGTTTTGGGGGAAAGAGCACGGCAAGAATAAAGCCTTATCTCTGCTTCAGTTAGGCTAGCATGTCCTCTGCTTTGCAAACATAGTGCAACATGAATATTTGAGTTCAAATATGTCGTTTTAGGAGCAGCTATTAAAGTCCAAAATGTCTTTAGGAACGTGAGCTACATAATATTTGAGCTACATTTATGTTAATTAATGCTGTTAAAGGTATGTTAATTTAATACAGCAGATAAATGATACAAGCAGGATGATTTATGCTGGATATTTTATTACACCACCACAGAACCATAAAAAGGGCCTTAAATTTAGTAAACAAATGACCTGAATTGAAGAAAGGCGATCTATAATCATACCTTAAGCAATTTGAATACACTCATCTACATACAGTATATTTCTGGAAAGCCTATCAATATGAATATTTTATGAACAACACTGACAATCCTTCATTTGATTTGGATTTGGATTATTGGATTGGATTATTTTGATACTGTTTTCATACTGACATAATTGTGCATTGCTGGTTTATTTTGGTGTTTGCCCATTTGCCGCCTTTTCTTTAGCATTTTTTTGCACACTGTATTGATGTGGGTGGAACGGCAGAAAAGTATGTGCCACACAAAATCCGTTGACAAGGGTCCACAACTGTGCATGTAGTACTGCCTCCGATACGTCAAGGGTTGTTTGAGTTTTCTGTTCTTCCATTTGGCCTCAGAAAAAAAATGCCACAGCATCCTTCCAGTCCTGAGCAAATTAAGATGAACTTCCTGTTTGGTTTACATTGTCTATTCAAGCACAGTCAAACTGCACTTTGTCCACCTTCAAGAAGTGTTTGAGAGTCTCTTTAAGGCAGAAATTACCCTCAACCTTACCCTTACCCTAATGTAACCCTTTTTGAGAATATTATGGGGTTAATCAGCTGGTACCACTATCTCATCTTACACTTCTCTGGAAAGCCTGAAGCCTATCCCAGGAAACTTGGGGCACAAGGTGGGGGACCAACCCATCACAGGGCACAACCGCACACAGTTGTGTATAAATGTAGGAGATAATCTGAGGACATCAAACAGGTTTTGACAACCCCTGTACTGATTCTACCAGATTTCACCAGAGCCTTTCAGGACCAGATTGATGTCAGTATTCATGCACTAGGGGTTAAAATCACTTAAGAGGTGAATGGATAAGAACATGTCATTGTCTTTGTGTCCAGGATTTTGGAGGAAGAACTACAGAAAATAACTATTGTCTAGCAGTAATATGGGCTTTTGAGAAAATTAAGAGCTTTACTAACTTCTCTCTAACAAAGATTTAACTTGATAGATAGTATTCTTAGGTCATGACCTGTTTGTTCTAACATGAGGATGTGTTTTGGATGGACACTACAAAGCAATGTTGTAAGTATGGATAAGGGGTCTGGCCATTGCTGCAAATGTAACAAATATAAATGAGAGTGTATCTTGAAGAACAACATTTCAAAGTTGTTTCCGACTATGCGACACTCACCTGTATCACTGCTAAACGTTATGGGCCGTCAAACTATTTCATGACCTTCCAGTGGACTGGGCTGAAAAAGCTACTCAATACAATAGCTAGCGAGCTGAAATGGCTCAGTACCAGACCATCAGCAGGGTCAGATACTGCAAGTCTTGGTATCAATATAGTTACAGAAATATGTTTTAGAGTATTCTCATGATGAAACCTGCCAGTTCCCCCCAACAGCCATGTACTCAGAGACACATGAAGCCAACTGCTGCTCAAACTGTATCACTGGGCAATATAGCACACTCGGAAGAAAGCAATATCTGCCCTTCCGCATACATAAGCTCACAGATGCACATGATCGGGTGGTGTGATTGTCAGAGGAGAGAGAGTACACCATTCCTTTCACCCAGAGAGCATGGGTATATACAGTTGCAATCAAAATTATTCAACCCCCATTGCAAATCAGGTATATTGTTGAAATTTACACACTTTCAGCTGTTTGCAATAAACAAATCAAACAATTGAAATAGTTCAACACAACAAATGCTTCAAGTGGTTTCCGCAAATTCAACTCAAAATGCAACTTCTGATTTCTCCAGTTTCAGAATTATGTTAGCAGAATCCCTCACAACAGCACAAATATGCAAAAGAGGTGTTGTCTCAAGCACACCTGATGTTACCAATCAAGTGCTTCATTAGTTGCACCAGGTGTGCTTGAGCCGGAACACATGAAATACCTGAACTGGCCAGGGGCAGAAAATACATGAAATACCTGCATGGGGCAGAAAATGGATGCCATCAATGGCTGCAAGCAGATTTCTGAGAAGGCAGGTTGTGAAAACCCTCGAGTGACTGCAAAAGACCTGCAGCAAGACTTGGTGGCAACAGGCCCTGAGGTTTCAGTGACCACAGTAAGGCACGTACTAAATGAAGAAGGTTTCCATCCCAGAACTCCAAGACATACGTCACTTCTGACCCAAAAGCACAAGAAAAGTTGCTCAAAATCATATAAATAAGCCACAGAAGTTTTGGGATTCTGTTCTGTGGAGCAATGAAACAAAACTGGAACTTCTCAGCACGATGGATCAGCAGTATGTCTGGAGGAAGAAGAATGAAGAAAGAACACTCTGTCCACAGTCAAGCATGGTGGTGGCTCGTTGATGCTCTGGAGCTGCTTTTCACCCTCTGGCACTGGAAACCTGCAACATGTGTAAGGCAAGATGCATTCATTGAAGCATCAGGAAATCCTAGGTGAAAATGTCATGCCGTCCACGAGGAAGCTGAAGCTTGGGCGTCATTGGACCTTTAAACAGGACAATGATCCCAAACATACCTCAAATTCCCTCAAGGCTTGGTTGCAGAAATACTGGAAGATTCTACAGGGTCACCATAGTCACCTGACTTGAACCCCATAGAAAATCTCTGGTGGGATTAGAAGAAGGCAGTTGCAGTATACAAACCCAATAATATTACTGAACTGGGGACCATTGCTCATGAGGAATGGGCTAAGATTCCTCAGGAACGCTGTCAGAAGCTCAATTGCAGCAGGTCATAACAGTAAAAGGATGCTCTATTAAGTACTAAAGATGCTTGCCATGAAAGGGTTGAATAATTTTGAAACTGGAGAAATCATTGTAAGGTGCATTTTCAGTTGAATTTGGGGAAACCACTTCATTGTGTTGAACTATTTGAATTGCTTTTATTTGATTTGTTCATTACAAACAGCTGAAAGTCTGCCAATTTTGAACCTGATGAGGGTTGAATAATTCTGATTGCAACTGCACATTGGATATTGAACTTATGGCACAAAATGAACACCTACTTGGGGTTGATTATTGCAGCAAGTGTTATAAGATGTGCCGCCTTCAGCCAACTGAAGCTCCACAGATCCTCGTCAAGGACATCTTCACCTGAAGGGGTAAACCAATCTACCAGGGTCATGTTCAAAGATTAAATACTGCCTAATATCCACAAACCAATTTAACCAAATGCAACAGCAGGACCCTAAAAACTATGATTGCTTATAGGACCAGAGTTCTGAATTGCCATTAACACTACATGAGAGTAAAGCACTGGTTTCACACCTTCTGAGGTGGTTCCGGGAAGAAAACTCAAGGAACCTCTAGAGTCAGTCACCTAATCCAGAGCTTAGGCATACCAGTGCATCCAGTGGCAGTAGGTTTTGGTTTGCCTCGGACTGGTGCTAGGTTTGCCACTAAATTAGCAAAAAATTGGAAGATTCAATGTACAATCAAATTCAATACCTAATTTAGACTATGTTAAGCACCTTAAACATACTTTGGCCAAGTCATGTTGACTCCTAATGGGGGGTTGATTTGTCATTATGTGTTTGATCTAGGAAGGATTGTGAGCTTTTTCATCTTTATATGTATATGTGAAGATGCTCTTACTTTTCTCTTGGGGCTGTGTTATTTATCTTGCCCAACTACATAGTTAATTTGACATCTGGCTCAACTGGTTACTGTATACAATATCGTAACAGACACAGGACAGTCCTATACTAGAACTGTCTTCAACTAAATGCCTTGAAGAACATCCTTTTGTTGTTTCCTATACAGAGTATGGGGAGGCCTGGAATTTCTGCAGTAGAGAGAAACATAAACAAGCACAAATCTCCATGACGCTTATATACATTATTAATCTTTAAAGAAAATTGATTTGAACCAATCATTTTGCCAATCAGTCACAATTTATACTGTATTATTATAATGGTGAACAAGTTACATATATAAAAGTTGTCATGTTTAAAGTTGTCATGTCATGCCTTTTAGCAGTTGTTAAAGTAATATGTTTAACATACCTAATATGCTTGACCCATGAGTGCTAGCCAGAAACAATGATATTCTCTTAGGATTCCCAACTTAAGTCTTTAATTCATATAGATAACATCCTCAATTTGTACAAAATATATTAGACATCAGCTCAGGAAAGCAGATAGGCATAAATATCAACAAATCAAATTCCATAGCAAAGAATGCTAACAGCGGTCATAGACGGAATCTGTGAGCGCAAACAACAGAAAATCTATAGTTTTTTAATAAACAAATACAAATATATTTTTTTCCCATTTCCAGTAAACACAGCTGTAAAAAATGAAAGAAAATATCGATTGTTATTGTTATTGTGTTAATAATAATAATAATAAGAAGAAGAAAAAAAATAATAAATAAATAAATAAATAATTTTTGGTGCTTGGCCCCCTAGCAATAGTAATCTAGCATTTGAGTTACAAGCATTTTAGTCGTCATGTAATTACTGAAAATTGTTTAAATTTTTTTTGTCAGACAAGTTCAATGTGACAAAGATAGTGATGCATGTAAAAAAAAACAACAACAATAAACTGCAAGTACACACATTAACTCAAGTGCATATCGCTTTACATCAGTGGTTCTCAAACTTTTTCAGCATAAGGCCCCCTTTGTGTAGGGTGCATCCCTTTGTCAAATTTTCGCAGTTTGGTTTTTTCACACTAGACTTTTCTGTATTAACTTTCTCAGATAAGAGACTACGTCCTCTATCTAAAAACATGTCCATTTTAAATAGGTTTAGGTTTTATCAGCATGTGGCTAACAGCACTGTACACTAGTATATCAGCATATGTTTCTGTTTTGATGTGTGTCTAAGTGTGCTGTGTATAACTGATTTCATTTATTAATATTTCTCATTTTTATGTACATCATAGTGTAAAGGTTCACAATCCCGACTTACATACAGGTAAAATGAATTTTTAAAAAATTATGTTCTAAAATTTCTACACAGCCCCCCCGGCACCATCTTGCAGCCCCTCGGGGGGCCACGACCCCTAGTTTGAGAACCACTGCTTTACATAAATGCTATCACCAGCCTTTCCTACATTCTTTTCTGGGGTTACTCTCACAGTTCTGATCTCGGATCACATTTTATTTATTTATCTATTAAAATGTTTTGTTTGGTCACAATCATCATCATCATCGTCGTCGTCATCATCCATCTGTTGTCATGACAACCTCCTGGTCAGCCATCGGTGGGTAAGTGGTCACAAGGGCTCACTGTTACCAGGCAACGCTCCAACACTATCTGTACAGAGAGAAAGACGACGAGAGGGATGAAGTGGGAGTAAAAATTAGGGGAGAAGGAAGTGAAGGGGAAAAAGAAAAAGAGCAATGAGAGGAATCAGTACTTCCAGAATATTTTAACCACAAATACAAGAGTCCACGATGGGAAGTAATCCTGTTATCAGTAACAAGCCTAAACACTAGTTTACGTTTGGATTATCTACCTATCTATTATCTATCTATTTTGGATCCAACCCTTCAGGGTTCACAAAAGGATGAATGAAAAAATTTGAGATTTAAGTTTGTTTGTTTGTTTATTTTTAGAAAAAAAAAACCCTCATTAAGAGAGGACTGGCATGTCGAGTTCCCAGAATGCACCGTAGCTTACAAACAGCGCTGCAACAGACTATACATCCCAGGACACACACTCTATGTCATGCTCCAACTCACCTGACTATTTGGCTGTTTGCACTTGGACTCAATTAATGAATTGAATTAATTCAATTCAATTCAATTTTATTGGAATAGCGATTTTAAAAATGGAAAAATCGGCTTTACAGATATATACAGGCTCTGGATAGAAATTTTACTATACAGGATTTCTCTCAGTTTTTTTACTGTCACGGCCATAATTTTTGCTGGGGCTTTAAAAAAAATTAAATAAAACTTTAATCAGAAGCAACTTTTTGCGAGAGCATATGTGCATGTGTGTGTGCGTGTGTGTGTGTGTGTGTGTGCGAGTGTGAGAGAAAGTAAGAGAGAAAGAGAGAGGTAAAGTTGACAGCATTTATGTGACTTGATCTGAAACACACACACACACACACACACACACACACACAGTACCAGGATGGTCCAGAGATTGGTTTCTGTTCTGGGGGGCTCTAGGTTTTTTCACAGGGGGGTTGCGAGGGATTGGGGGCTTCTCCAGGTTATTAGGGCTGTCCCTGTCTGTGCCTGTAGCAACAAACACCGCACAAGGACAAGGTCAGGACACTTTACACATACGACCTTACACACCGACATGAGTCACAACTGACCACACACACACACACACACACACACACTGAATTTATGCACAAGCACACACTCTCAAATACAAAGCCTAACGATGACAGCAATATCAGCAAGAATTACAAAAAAAAAGAACAACAACACAAATCCAATACACCACACAAACATAGATCGTGAAACATATAATGAGCCATGCTACCAAATTAATATATGTGTGTGTGTGTGTGTGTGCGTGTGTGTGTGACAACATACCTGTGTCACAGGACAGAGCTTTTCTGTTCCTCTGTGGTTTGACTGGAGCCTGTGGTCTCACACACTCCTCACCTGCCCGCCATGCATGTACACACAGAACTACTTCATTTAGTTATAAACATTACACTGATATTTAATAAATAATGTAATAAGCTTCAGTTACAAACCGATTTATCAATATATCTAATCACCATCAAGTATATATATATATATATAGTTATGGTGCTGAACTACTTTTTACCCAGGATAACTTCAAATGGAAGTAATGAAAGAACTCAGGAACATAGAACATATCTCTGGTTCGATGGCTTTTCAAAATACTTCCATGTTACTGTCTGTGTGTGTGTGTGTGTGTGTGTGTGTGTCCAGTGAAGTAAAAATGAGGACTGGATGCATGGGGGGAGTATAGTTACTAATACGTAATTAATGCGTAATAAACTGCATGCTTCTCCAGATAAATCTGTTAGACCAGCGTGCTGATCAGTTACACCAGTTCTAAAGAACATTAGATTACACATACATAGAAAGTATTTGGTGTGATGTTTGGACTTCACAAACTGCATTTCTGTTGAAAATACAATTATAATCAAGGTTAAACATGATACTGGTCAATAAAAATAAAGGCAGACCTTGAGTATGGGAACGTTCAGTCAGCCCTAGAGTGGGTTTTGTGGGGGCAGGGGGTGTAGCTGGAAGGATCCTCCTATCACTCGCTGATTCGGTGGGTGAGAGCACATACGGAGCAGTCTTTGGCTATGAGTCAGTAGAGAAAATGGCAACAGAATCAATTGACATAGCATTTTATACACTGCCAAACTGCCCTCACTGTATCAGGTGTTAGATGATAATACGTGTGTTGCGTGTCTCTAAACAAGAAGTTAAGTCTGGTGCCACAGTGTTTCGTGCCCATAGACTTAATCACGTGATTGAATCACGTGAATCAAACATGTGATTAAGTCTATGGGCAAAACTATAGTGTCCTCACGATCTATAATGTACGGTACTCTATTGAGGATAAGAGTTGGTCTTAATAAAAGTCTTGATGCTGTACTTTATTGAAGGTAAGGATCACTCAAATTTACCATAGAGCACATGGGGTGGTATGACAACATTCAATCCGTTATATCTGGTAAAGGTAGACCATGAAATCCATGTCACTACTTCATAAGATCCACAAGTGTCACTCCTCTTACAGTGAGGGAAAAAAGTATTTGATCCCCTGCTGATTTTGTATGTTTTCCCACTAACAAAGAAATGACTATAATTTTAATGGTAGGTTTATTTGAACAGTGAGAGACAGAATAACAACAAAAAAATCCAGAAAAACGCATGTCAAAAATGTTATAAATTGATTTGCATTTTAATGAGGGAAATAAGTCTCCATTTTCTCCAAATAAGAGCTCCATTTTTGTCTCATCTGACCACAACACCTTCACCCAGTTGTCCTCTGGTGGTCAGATGAGACCAAAATGGAGCTCTTTGGCGTCAACTCAACTCACCGTGTTTGGAGGAGGAGGAGGAATGCTGCCTATGACCCCAAGAACACCATCCCCACCGTCAAACATGGAGGTGGAAACATTATGCGTTTGGTTGTGGGTTTTTTCTGCTAAGGGGACAGGACAACTTCACCGCATCAAAGGGACGATGGACGGGGCCATGTACCGTCAAATCTTGGGTGAGAACCTCCTTCCCTCAGCCAGGGCATTGAAAATTAAAAGTAATTACTAAGTCATTACCAAGTACTAAGTCATGTTTAGCAGAGGGGTCAAATACTTATTTCCCTCATTAAAAAGCACACAAACAGCTGGTCGGTGTAAAAAGTGCCTGAGAGCTCTGACTTGACATAAGGCTGGCCTGGGCACACTCTCATCTACAAGGGCAGCTAGGTCCAAAAGTTTATAGCTATAATATAAATGTGCTCTCAATATCTTTGGTAAGAGTGTTGAGTTTGGACACAGCACAACACGTTTGAATTTTGTTCCCATAGTAATGGCAAGCAATAAGGCAGTCTTCCGTGAAATTTATTTCCTGCATCTTCCACTGATTCATACGATGCTCCAACTATTCCAAATCCAAATCCTACTGTGGGATCACTAAAGAGACAGTTGGAAACCTGGCACACGTTTAAGAAGAGTTTGGACTATGCACTCCCATGCAAATAGCCCAGTATGATCGGGTCACTCACAAGGCTAATACCCATAATTCCAAGGTGTGTGTTCTGCTGTGCCACAGTGACTTACAATGTTCTGGCATGAAAACAATATTTGTCTTCTGGTGTGCTGTGATGAATGTGGTCCTCGCTATATCCTGCATAGCTCATACAAATCTACTGTTGCAATCGTTGTTGTTGAACAGAACAATGTTTTTAGAGCAGACATAGAGTACCTAGAGCGGCATGTGTCTTACATTTACATTTATTCACTTAGCAGACACTTTTATCCAAAGCGACTTACAAATGAGAAAAAGACAAGGAAATACAAGCTTCTGTCTTAGACAGAAGAAGGTGATCAATGAATGGATCCTGAGCCTGTAGACCAACGACTTGTTCAGGAACCAGTGGCACCTGGTGTACCATGTTTGCACCAATATCCTGTCAATCTGGCCTTGAAAGCTTGAAATGGTGTCCGTGAGATCTCTGTGCTCTTACATCTTTTTCTGCAAGCTTTATTTCCTTAACAGCCAGTAGTCATTGTACCACAGTATTGGAGATACAACTTACAGCTGCCAGAGTCTCAAAAGCTTTATAAACCAGCATGTCGGCTCTTTTATATGTAGTCATGCTTGAAAGTTTGTATAATTTTCAACAACATAATTAATATTAATCAATTAAAGAAATCAGACGAAAATATTATACTTGGTCATTTGTTAATTGAGGAACATTATCGAATGTTACATATCTGTGAGAGGCAAAAGTATGTGAAGCTTTGCTTTCAATATCTGGTGTGACCCCCTTGTGCAGCAATAACTGCAGATAAACGTTTCCAGTAACTGTTGATCCTCACATGATCCTCACATGAACTGCTTGCTTCAGGTTCTTCCACAACATTTCTATTGGATTAAGGTCAGGACTTTGCCGTGGCCATTCCAAAACATTAACTTTATTCTTCTTTAACCATTTGTTGTTAGAATGACCTGACGTTTTCCTTTAAAATTCGATGGAATAATTCAGAATTCATTGTTTCATCAATGATGGCATGTCTTCCTGGCCTAGATGCAGTAAAACAGGCCCAAACCATGACACTACCACCAGCATGTTTCACAAAATGGGATAAGGTTATGCTGGAATGTAGTGTTTTCCTTTCTGTTTTAATTTTGCTCCTATTTTGGTATCATCTATCCACAAAACATTTTCCAATAGCATTCTGGCTTGTCCAAGTGATTTAAAAAAAAACAATAAATGAGCAGCAATGTTCTTTTTAGAGAGCAGTGGCTTTCTCCTTGCAACCCTGCTATGTACTGTACACCATTGCTGTTCAGTGTTCTTCTGATGGTGGATTCATTAACATTAATATTAGCCAGTGTGAGAAACACCTTTAGTTGCTTTCTCCTTACTCTTTTACACATCTTGCTCTTTGAGAGATTGTTGTTGGTCTCCACTCCTGGGAGGTTAACAATGGTCTTGAATTTCCTCCATTTGTACACAATCTGTCTGACTGTGGATTGGTGGAGTCCAAACACTTCAGAGATGGTTTTGTAAACTTTTCCAGCCTGATGAGCATCAACAGCTCTTTTTCTGAAGTCCTCAGTAATCTCCTGGGTTTGTGACATGAGACACTTCCACAAACATGTGTTGTGAAGATCAGACTCTAATAAATCCCTGTTCTTTAAATAAAACAGGGTACTCACTCACGCCTAATTATCATCCCATTGATTGAAAACACCTGAATTCAAATGAACTGCTTACACCAGAAGTTCACACACTTTTGCCACTCACAAATATGTAATATTTGATAATTTTCCTCAAGAAATAAATGACCAAGTATAATGTTTTTGTCTCATTTTTTTAAAAATTGTGTTCTCTTTGTATACTTTTAAAACTTGTGTGAAAATATGCTAATGTTTTAAGTCATATTTATGCAGAAATGTAGAAAATTCTAAAGGGTTCACAAACTTTGAAGTACTACTGTATATCTGGAATCCTTATCAATAAACTGCTAACAGCGAACAATCCAAGTATGTGCACCCACAGATACCCGCATACCTTTGCTGGGATTGGAGGATGGTGCGTATCTGTTTCTCTTACTCGCTCCATCCCTCCATCTTTGTCTTTCCTTTCCCCTCGGAAGCTACTATTGCTCTCTCCAAATTCATCCTCGGTACCTAAAACACATTTTTTTAGACAAAAAAACACACTCCCAATTGATCAAAATCTAATAAAACTGTGCATTGCTTGACATTCAATGTTCCGTTTAGGAAATCAAACAGGATCGAATAATTAAAAAATGTTTTCAAGGCTTTTATCTACTTTAGATGTTTAAGAGATGCTGCAGTACCTGAGCTCTCCTGCAGAGGTCTCTGTCTGAGTTTGGCTAAACTGGGCTTGCTGCTCTGCGGAGGTGGCTCTGGTTTGGATGGGCACAGTATGAGACGCCCCACTGATGTCCCTCTGCTGCCTACCCCCCTACATCTCTCGTCTGATGGACATGGCTCGATTCGGTGTTCCATTTGTGGATCTGAAGGTGGGCTTCTTTCCATCGGCTGCTCCCAGGAACCTGAATCAGAGTGTGCGTCGGTGATTATAGATGCTTCACAGTACATGTGGTTATCTGCATCTGTGCAGATTTCCTTCTCAGCGATGGGGGACGGTATCCTGTGCTGGCCGGGTACATGTCTGTCTATCTGTCTGTCCATCCACTGCCTCTCAGACTGCCTGTCCACCTGCCTTAGGTCTGTCCACTGTGCGTCCGTTGGCTGTTTTGACTCCGCCCACTTCCTCTCTGACCCTTTTCGGGTCTCTAACCACTGTTTCTGTTGAGCCTCGGCCTGCCTGTCGATCTGCCTCAGCGTGTGTCTGTCCAACTCCCGCTCTGAATGCCTGTCTGCCCACCATAGATTTTGCCTGTCTAACTCTCGGTCTATCTGTCTCAGAGCCTGTCTGTCTAACTCTCTCTCTGCCTTCCATAGTGTCTGCCTATCTAGCTCCCTGTCGATCTGTCTCAAAGTGTGTTTGTCTAACTCTTTCTCAACGGGCTTATCTATCTGCCTTGACATTGGTCTGTCTAGCTCCTTTTCTGTCTTCCTCAGGGTCTGCCTGTCTGCTTCTTTCTCTGAGGTTTTGTCTGACTGTCTTGATGCTTGCCTTTCCAATTCTCTGCTTATGTGTCTCAGAGTTTGCCCGTCTGTCTCACTCTCAGATTTCCTGAGATTTTGCCACTCAAGCTCTCTGTCGAGTTGCCTTTGCCTGTCAGTCTCCCAGCTCATCTGTTTCTCTCCTGGCCGTAATGTCTGTCTGTCAATCTCTCGGTCAGCTGTTCCTGAGGATGGGTCATGGTCAGGTTCCGTCTCAGATTTCTGTAATTACAAAAACACCAAATAGTAAATATTTTGTAATGAAACAAAGCTTGTATTTTACGTTTTGAAAATTTTTAATCATTGGCAAACTGCTGTAGGACAAGAGGATTAAGACACTTCCGGATGACTTTGGGCTGGTAAGCGACAAGTGACAACCTTGGGATTTTTAAAAAAATCTATGTACAATTGCTCTTGACACCAAAAGCATTGTTCTTATTCTGCCAATGTAGAAGTGGTAGGTTTCATAGCATTTTAGGCGAATAAGTGTTTAGAGTACAATCCTAGCATATAGCTGGTGATGAGATTTTTTTTTTTTTGCTCAAGTGCTAACTGTTACAAGAATCTTTCTCAGTTCAGTCAGGACTGGCAGAGAAAACTGTGCAGATATGTGCTAGCATTGTCCTGTTAAGATTAGCACCTGATTCCACTAATAGATGTTAAGAAAATGACTCAGCAGTCACTAAGGTAATTAATATCACAGTTGTTTTTGCTCATTTACAAGCTTCATATAACAACTATAAAAGCTTCACAACTTGACAACCATCTTCTTCAGCGTGTTAACAGTGAACATGGACAGTACCATTTTGCCAGCGTAAAAGGGGTGTTTGTTTGTCCTGAATGTAGAGAGCGGCATTCCCTGGACAGAGCGTATCTCCATCATCCCTACTCTCGGCTCATCCATTTTCTGGTCCTCTACATTCCCATCAGCTTCACCTGGGCAGCCCCCTCTACCAGGTATCCTAGGGGCCTGGAGAAGAGTGTAGATATTCTCAAGGGCATTCCTGGATAAGGTGAGAAAAAATGTAAGGTCACATTTAAACAAAAAAAAAGAAGAAGAGAATTTATCATCAAAAGACTGAAAACTCCAATCCACTTTAACTAACTGTGCTTCTGATGAGGCATGCATGTGATGAAATCCCCTTCTGAGTATTTTCTAAGTATATATGTGATACATATACGCACAAACTATCTGCTAACATTGAAGTCACTCCACGTAGAGCTTTGAAGGAACCCAGAAAGAAACCACCCTGGAAGAATGGTCTCGAATGTAAGGAAGAAGACCGGAAAAGATATGTAAGTGGCGGACCATCAGGATAGCTTGGTCACTCATGTTGGTGAGGATGAGTGTGACTTAACGGGTATTTTTTATTGATTACCCATGTGAGGTCATGGTCCCAAGGTGAAGACTGAAGTACATTGAAAGAGTTTTCCCAAGGAACACGCCTTGACAATCATCATCATCAGTTACATATGTTCCCTTCCATTTGGTCTTTCACTGTACTGTGTCAACGGAAAATCTCAATTTTACACAAATTTCTCAAATGTGCCTGTTTTTTTCCAACACATTATGACCTTTTGTCCATAAAAAACACATTTAAAAAAAGACCTAGCTGGAAATTGCGCTTTTATTTTGAGTGTTTTTACGGGCCATGAGGACTTTAAAGCAAATTATCCCCCTGCAAAGCTGCTAGATTACTAACTGCCGACTGACCCAGTGGGAGCCGTGGCAACGGTCCGACAATCCTCGCTACAGACGACACCCACTGAATCCGACTCCTGATTGGACAGCGTGGAATTCCGGTTCCTACGGAAACCGAAGATAGCCAGCATGTTGCGTCTCTTCTTTCGCCGGAGGGAGTGGGCCTTGTGAAGAGAGGATAACTGACTGAGAACAAGAGACAGAGAAAGAGAAGAGGATGAGAAAGTGCAAGAATAATAGATAAATAAAGAATAATAAATTAGCTCAAAATGCTTTTGTCTCAGTTTTGGACATCAATCGTTCTCATTTTCTAACTCGCAAAAGGAATTGTAATAGATGCTTCCTGGTTCACAGGATGATCAACACTTGATCATAGACCACGAGAAACTAATGCTGCGTTCACGCCATGTCGGAATTATCGTAATAAGCAGCTGAAAACCCCGGGCATTCTACTCGCAGACGTTCATGTCCGCAACCTCAAAATTACGTGTTTCGATGGCAACACGAATTCTAAAATGAATCCATTTGAGATTATGTTTTTAACAACTGTCTAGACATACTGACAAACACAATAAAGAACATACCATCAGATTTAAACACAGCCACACTTGAGTAATCAATAGACAAAGCCACAATATAACAAGTAACAGTTGTTATGCAAATGCCTTATTAATAAACTTATAGTTGATTTACATTTACTGCATTCGGTAGACGCTCTTATCCATAGAGACTTACATTTATTTCATTTATACAAGTGAGAAGTTGAGAGTTAAGGGCCTTGGGATTTAATGGGGCATTAGACATTAGATGGCTATCCAGCTCTGTGCTAGCTACATTAAAGTGCATTGCACATTAATCTTGCGTTAGTAAGACATTAATAATAGTCGATTACGTTAATTATATAGAAATATTATGAGATAACTACTTAGCTACATTTTACTGCTAAAACCACCGCCATTTTGACCGTTTCCGCATGACGTTGCATCAGACAGCTGGTATAAGTCGGAGCGCTCAGAATATTCCTAATTTACAAGTTGTAATTACGAGTTCTACTCGGACGTGAACACTTTTAACAAGTCGGAAATTACGACATTGCGTGATCGCAGCTTAAGGCTCAGACATTGCAATGAGACTAAAACACAACAGGGTATGTAAGGACAAAGTAATCAATGACAGTACAGGGGTGGCGATAGTACCAAAACAAAGATACATATAGTGAACTCAAAACGAAACATTCGTGACACATTTCTATATGAACATTGACAGTAATTAACTAAACCAAATGAGGTCATGCAGCTTCTAACCAGCTTCCATTTTGGTTTTATCTGAACAGTGCTCCTTAATATACAGCGTATTATTTCTTAAAGGAAAACTACATTACACTGTAGTATATAGGAAAATGAAATATAATATTTACTCTTTTCTACATGCATGCCTAAAAAACCCTAAGACAAAATTTATATGCAAAAAAAAAGAAGAAAAAAGGGTGTCTAAGGATTTTGATTGAACAATACTGTATATTATTGTCATTATAATTCCATTTATCTCAAATGTTGGCAAAAGCAAATAAATACTGTTATGAGAATATTCTAAAAATGATGGCATAATCAAAATAAATCATTTAGATACTGGAATCCCAGATTAAATATGAAAAATTAGGTTTTTATTTATAGGTAATTTATTTTTCAAATACTGTGCCATTTAAACCCAGGACACTTCTTGTAAACAAATCCAAACCTTGTAAGATACCAATGCTATACCAGCGTTATGACTAATGTATCTTACAAGGTAAAGTTTTAATATTTAAAAAGTTTAACATCATCACTATTTATGATCCGAATGTTTAGACCGGCTGCATTATTTATCTGGGATGGCGCGCTCTCGTCGGCCCACAGAAACCCCCATGATTCCATGCAGCCGTTGCCTGGAAACTACATGAATACTCAGAGAGCCTGGCAGGTCGCTAGGCAACAGCGTGCACCAGCACAGGAGGGCAAATTTAGAGCAGATTCATTAGAAATGTGTTTAACGGGGGGAAAATGTAATTACAGTAAAAGCATCTACGGTGTTCCTCTAGAGACTCATCTGTCTGGCTAGTAAAGTGTATGTGTTGAGGGAGAGGGGGAGGGGGGGAGGCGGTTGTTTGTGGGCGGGCAACTGTACCTATCGGGTAGAACTCGCTTGCTGTAAAAATCAGGCAGTCCATCATCCAATGGAGTGACAGATCCATTTTCAGTACAGTGCTGAAAGAGAGCAAGAGAGAGAGAGAGATAGAAGATGTCAAGATTAAGCTGTATAATATACAATTATAATTACTTTTTTTTTTTATTCGCATCTAAATACAATTTTATTGAATGTAAACATTGCTAAAACTGAAAATGACTGCTCCATGTCAATCTAAAACTAAAAGGTGTTGTAGTCACATTCCCTTCATGTCCCTTTACACCTCTCCCACCTGTAGCCTATGAATATCTGCTATCAGACAGCAGGTGCCAATCCTGGGAAGAAGGTTTATGCGTCTATATTTCCATTCACATTATTTATACTTCTAATAATAAAGATAAAGCCACATTGGCTATTCTACATTTTGATGAAATTCAAGTAAGTGGGTTGATTGGTGGGTTAGCCATCTTGTGCCATGCGGTGAACAGAACATGAACATGCTGATCTTTGAAAAGTGAAATAATAAGACTAACTGCAGTGTTTTCTGGAGTACCACAACATAATGAAGGCTAATGGAAGATGAGCTGACACTGGATATAAACCAGAAACCAACACAGAAAAAAAGAGGACCCAAGATCAAACACAAGATTTTTAAAAAAAGTAGTAATGAGAATGGTGTATATGACACATGAATTATTCAGTGCAGTATTATAGTATACTAATACCTGCATTCGCTTATGGAAATAGCTTATCCAGATATGAAATTGCTGAAATCATCATTTTTGCTGGTTTCTTCGACATACGATATGGTAGAGGTGTAGCGCAATGGCATTACGTATATCTGTATGTGTTTTGAAGTGGCCGAGATCTGTGTTAGAAGTTTGTTTGGAAAGGTTTATTTGTTGTTGTTGTTGTTATTGTTTTGTTTTTTTGGTTAACCCTACCAGATTAGAACTGTATTCAATTCCTGAATCAAACGCCCTCACTGTGTAGGACTTTCTGGAAATCGTGACTGAGTACGTGACTGAGTACGCAAGCTAACTATGTTTCACAAGGTGCAACACTGATAACTTGTTTCCCCAAAACAGGCCGAAAAAAGAACAGCAGAAGAAAAAAAAGACGGGGAAAGACCTATTTCAGTACATTCTGGGCTAGTTTCAGGTTTTTTTGACGGTTTTTGAGTTGTGCTTGGGGAAGGAATTTTTGTTAAAACCTGGCAACCCACCCCAGGAGTTTCTGGAAAATGCTCTTTAAAGTTCCATATGAAATATTCCATATCTTTGGCGCATTTGGCAGGATCTCAGTCCAGGAACCTGGCAAACTTTCTAAAAAACAAACAAACAAACAAAAACAATGACGAATACTACACCTATTTTTTCTATGTATCTGTATTTGTATTCAATTCTCTTCATATTTGCTTACATGTACTACTATATGAATACAGATCAAATTGTGGTAGGTGAAAGCTGATGTTACTGTCCAAACCAAGGTCAGGTGATAGAACCTTGTAGTTTGGCTGAGCTGGAAGGAAGGAAACTAATCATTTTGTTTCTTTAAATAGTTCTTTGTTTGGGGAGTACTTTGTTTTTATTTTTACTCCACTCTTTAAGAATGTCAATAACGAGCCTTTATTGGTCATTCATATATTCCAGCACAGTGAAATTCTTTGTTCTTCGCATATTTTGGGGTTGGGGTCAGAGCGCAGGGTCAGCCATGATATGGCGTCCCTCTAGCAGAGAGGCTTAAAGGCTCAATGGTGGCAACTTGCCAGTAACCCAAAGAGTCTTAACCATCAAGCTACCACTGCCCTAATGAAATATTTAAATTAATTAAGAATTTAAATTAACAACAACAAAAAAGATAAGTACATGGAAAAAGTAAGTATCCCTTACATTTATCACATCTTCAAATCCATAAAATTAGAATCAGGTGTTCAAGATTGGATGCTAGTGATTAGAACCTGCGCAGGGAGTGCTTATTTATACCCCTCTCATATCTAGTATCTGGTGTGCCCTTTGCAATTGATATAATAATAATAATAATAATAATAATAATAATAATAATAATAATAATAATAATAATAAGTTTTATTTATATAGCGCTCAAGGACGCTTTACAAAATAGAAAGTCGGGCATCAGAAGTAGAGAGGTAGTATTGGGGAAAAAGAAAGGATTTTAACTGTGATTTAAACAAGGAAATAGAGGATATGTTCCAAAGATTTTGGGGGAGTAACTTCCATAACTTAGGGGCAGCTATGCTGAAGGATCGCCCACCAGCAGTAGAGAGATGGAATTCAGGGTCACAGAGAAGTCCTAGGTTTGATGAGAGAAAGGAGCATGTTGGTGTGTACATGTGCAGTAAGTCACAATGGTATTGGGATGCTAGACTATTTAAGGCTTTGAAGATGAGGAGCAGAAGTTTGAATTTAATGCGACGGGAGACTGGCAACCAATGCAAACCAGCCAAAGTGGGAATAATACAGTCGAAGCGTTTTGTATGGGTAATAACGCGTGCTGCAGAGTTTTGAATGTATTGTAATTTGGTAATCAACTTGGATGGGAGGTTAAAAAACAGACAATTGCAGTAATCAAGTTATGATGGTTTGAATGTATGACACAGCGACTCAGTGTCCTTCATGTTAAGAATGAGACACAATCTGGCAATTTGTCTGAAGTGAAAAATGGCAGTTTTGCTGACAGATTTGATGTGTGCTTCGAAGGTCAGTGATGGGGCAAATGTACTTCCAAGATTATTTTTTTTCCATTGGGTTTTGAGAGGAAGACATCAATTTCCAGGCTTATTTCAACACTGTGTCTGCGAGCTTGTGAGTCGAAAATCATTATTTCAATATTTTGTGCATTGAATTTGAGAAAGTTTTATTTAATATATAATATATAATATATAAGCCACTGTTTTATTTCATGAATACAGGCTGTTTGAGATGGATATGTCAGACTAGGCGGTTGTATAGATCTGTGTGTCGTCAGCATAGCAGTGGTATTAGAGATTGTGACGACGAATGACGTGACCAAGGGGAAGCATACAAATTGTGAAAAGGAGATGGCCATGAATGGAGCCCTGAGGAACGCCTCGGATGAGCGGGCCAGTGGGGGATTTAAATCAGAAACAGATATTTACCATGTGTTAGATATGATAGAAACCAAGCTCGAGCATCGCCAGTGATATCCATGTCAGTGACACAAGAAAGGAGTGTATTGTGCCAAATAGTGTCAAACGCAGCACTTGGGTCAAGCCGTATTAGAGTACTGAGACCATCAGAGTCAACAGAGAGGAGGAGGAGGTCATTTACACAAGAGCTGTTTCAGTGCTATGAAACTTTCGAAAGCCAGACTGAAACGGGTCAGAAAGGTTATTTTCACTAAATGAGATTGTAACTGCGAGGTTACAACTTTTTCCAGTAGCACACAGAGGTGTGTGGTGTCATCATGGCAAGATCTAAAGAGTACTATAATGCCTTCAGAAAAAAGGTTGTGGAGGCTTATGAATCTCGTAAGGGATTGGAAAAGATTCTTAAATTATTTGAAATACAATTCCACTGTAAGGACAATAATCTACAAATGGTTCAGATTTCAAACGACTGGCAATTTGTCCAGGACTGGCCGTCCCAGCAAATTCAGCCCAAGAGCAGACAGTCGGTTGTAAAAAGAAGTCTCCATGAAGCCCAAAATTTCATCACAGGACCTGTTACTAAGTCTTGAAACTGTTTGTGTCAAAGTGCATGCTTCTATAATCAGAAAGAGATTCCATAAATTTGCCTTGCATGGTAGGCGTGTCAGGAAAAAGCCTTTGCAAGACTACAGTTTGCCAATGAGCATATAGGCAAAGACCGGGCCTTTTGGAATAATGTGCTCTGGACAGACGAATCAAAGATAGAGTTGTTTGGCCACAGTAACAGCAGACATGTTTGGCGCAGACCAAAGACAGCTTTTCAGCAGAAGCACATCATACCAACTCTGAAGCACGGTGGCGGAAATGTTACGGTTTGGGGTTGCTTCACTGCCTCAGGGACTGGACAGCTTGCATTCGTTGACGCAACTATGCATTGTGCATCATATCAAAGAGTGCTTGAAGATAATGTGAGGCCATCTGTCTGAAGGTTGAAGTTGAACCAAAAGTGGACCTTTCAATAGGATAATGATCCTAAGCACACTAGCAAATACACCTAGGGATGACTCAAAAAGAAGACATGGAGGGTTATGGAATGGCCTAGTCAAAGCACGGATTTGAAAAAAGTCCAGGTAGTTGTTTCCTATCTACATCATTTGGTCAGTGTTTAGAGTGCACTGTTTGACTAGACGTAAGGGGGCAAATTGAAGTGGCATTTCTAGTAATAAGCGGCAACTATTAAAAAAGAATAATAATAAATGAATAAATATTCCAGCGGTCATGGGGTTGTTTTTTTCTTCAGGCTGACAGTGTGGTCTGCTCTGAAACGAAAGAACAAGACACCAGGCAAGACCAGAATGCATGTATTGCAGAAATGTGATTTACCACTCTCACCAACCGTTGCAGTTCATTGATTTTGCTGAAAGCACCTTGGAAAGACAAAGCGTCAGGAGTAGACCACATTATCGTCATGACTGGTGTATAAAATTCCCTTAAAAACAGGCATTTGTTTCAGAAAACTAACTTACTGTATACGAGATCTCTCTCCCGCACACACACACACACACACACACAAACACGCACAGTAATCACAGCTGGAGGCTCTTTTAATATCTAATGCGTCTGGTGTACTGGATGCTTTCTATTATCAATTGCAAGGCCATGCTAAATTTAATGAATAAAACATTTTGATGCATTAGCGAGAGTCGAATGTTTGACTTATGAACATTTATTAATGCATTCCTTGCACAGTTGTGGTTACTTCCTGCTTCGGTTCATTATTCATTGAGTAATATATCCATGTCTGAGCAACCCTGGACGTGAGCCTTTTTTCTGTGAATAAAATATTCACATAGATAGCATGAATATTCATTACGGAGGAGTGGAGTTGATGAGCCGCCGTCATTCGAAGGCACTTTGCATAACGTTTCTTCCTATTCAGAAAGGGTCTTGACTGTTATCCTTATCCAGTTAGAGCTGAATTCAACACAAATTCAGATTCGGATTAAGTGAAATGAACGCGTGGAAGAACGCCACCAGGACAATTCAGAGCTTAATACGGAGCGTCCTGTCTTCATAATTGATTTGACATGCCTGGTTTAGCCTAAGGACAAATTTAGCCTTTGAGAAGATAAAGGATTCATATGCATTAGAATTTTCCCACTTGGTCCATTTAGAAAGTGGCACTAATAAAGACTTTCTGAACTCGTGACTTGCCCATCCTGCACTGCTTGACAAACAGGGAGATATTTGGGATCCGGATAAAGTCTCTCACCGAGTCAGATGAAAGGATGCCTCCTCTGTGCCTTCGCGGTGGCCTCGGCCTGACCCGTGTCACGTGATGCAGAGGTGCACCCTGGGTCGGCAGGGCGGACAAGCCCTCCCATGATGCTGAGCGAGAGAGGGGTGAGGAGAGTTGAGCGCCTGAGGTGGGAGGAGACGAGCTGGAGTCATCGCACAAACCTGTGAAAAAGAGAAAGGCAGAGAGTGGCAGAGAGAGACAGAGAGAGAGTGAGAGAGCAACAGAGAGAGAGAGAGAGAGAGAGAGCAAGAAAGTGAGAGAGAGACAGAGAGAGAAACAGAGAGAGAGCGAGAGCGTGAGAGAAACAGAATGTGAGAGTGAAATAGAGAGATAGAGACAGATAGAAAGTGAGAGAGAAACGGAGACAGACAGAGAGAGAGTGAGAGAGCAACAGAGAGAGAGAGAGATGGTATGAGAGAGAGGTATGGAGAGAAAGAAAGCAAGTGTATTTTTGTAAAAATTTAAGGAGGCGGAGAACGATAGCGGGAGAAAGAATAGAGAGAAAGACAGAAAGTGAGAGAGAGAGAGAGAGAGAGAGAGAGCACGGGAGAGAGAGAAACTAAAAGGGCACTCTTACTAATGGAACCCCTGAGGGAAAATAGGAAATTGGTAGATGAGAAGAGGAATTGAAAGAGATACAGAACAGACAGGGAGAGAGAGAGACAGAGAGAGAGAGACACACACACACACACACACACACACATTCACTCACTCAGTCTAGTGGATACAGGTCGGATTCGTCTGGTCCTGGCACTGCGCTTCTTAATGGCAATCGTGTCCTGTATTCGTACATAAAGCATGTAAAACATTTATTACTCAAACACACACACACACACACACACACACACACACACACACACACAAAGCACTATGGAAAGTATATTCCCAATCATAACACAACTCACACTTTTAACTCACACAACGATCTCACACAAAATCTAAAAAGGGGGTGGGGATTAAATGAATACATTAGTAAGAGGTGTGGTTAAGTGTGCTACTGCGATATCCAATCAAATCAGCTCCTCTAATTCCCGCTAAGAATTGAGCATGTGCAGTACAGTACAGTACGGTACAGTGACCTTTTCGCATACACACGGACAGAGTTCACTTCCAGAGAGTCGAAATCACCAGCAAATATTTTTATTATACAAAAAAAAAAACTCAGTCACGGCCCCGCCTTCTGAATGGCTCCACCCACATCACTGGAGACGCTTAGCTTCATTTATCCATCGGCTTTAACCAACAAATTTAGCTTGTGTTGGCAGGAAAATAGAGTTTTACATACATAAACACACACACACACACACACCTCACAATACTCGTGCCCAGCTCCTCATCAGTGATCTCGAGTGAGTCTCTGTGTCTGTGTGACCTCCGACCTGTGCCGCCATCACACAGGCCATCCCACTGTTTCACCTGAGACACCTGCTGCGTCTGACACACACACACACACACACACACACACACACAGTTAGAAAAGCTATAGCATGTAAGAAAACTGTGTATTAAGACAATACAGCTTCAAAGATATTTCAAGGCTACATAATGCACAATAAGTAGTCTGCCTAAGTAGTAATGAGAATTTTATTTTATTTTTATTTTTTTTTAAAGGTCCCTGACTCGAACTATATAGTTTTTCTTCATCCACTCCCCATTCTGTTTTCTTTAGCTGGATTGTACTGTATATTTCTACCCAGGATCCTAAAATCCTGAATAGCTTCATATTCACTACGGATGCTCACTTCATAGGGTAGAACTCTTAGTAGACATATTTTGTTTAGAAAATTCATCTAGATCATTTCAAGGCAAAAAAAATCCAGTGCGACTGACAGGCACACTAATAATAAACAGCTCATCCAGTTTCTTTATGGGATCAAAAAGCGTCAATTTTGGCACCTCCGAAGGCGGGCGTTGCATTCGAATCCGCAAAAAGGTGTGAAAGACACGTCACCGACTTACTACCACTGATTTCTTCCACAGACGCACCCTGAATTAAACGCAGCACTGGATAGATCGCGATCGGTAAAAAGGTGTGAGAGAGACTAGAAAAGCGAGACCGTATGAGGGAAAGAGACGTCCTACCAGAGCTTTGTGAGTAGAGTAGAGCTCCTGTAAGATCTGATCCACGATAGAGTTGGTTAGATACGACACCACGGACAGCTTCACCTCCCTACGAGACAGAGAGATAAGCAGGAAAGAGAGAGGAAAGAGAGAGGAACAGGAAGTGAATGGAGAGAGAAGGGTTGTATTGAATCCGTACACACAGAAACTGCGGTTAGAGTCTTCCATTCTCATCGTCTATCGTTTCACTGCGTTTCTACAGTATCTATTCACTGTCGTCTCTTCACATCTGTTCAAATCAATATTCATAACTTCCCTCTTTCCAGTCTTCTTCCCAATCCAATTTTCCCAATTTTATCTCGCTCCCTCTCACTCGCTCTCTTCCTCTCCCACTCTAAATTCAATTCAGCTCAGTGTAATTCAATAACTAATGTACAAGTTGAATTACTGGCAAACCACCAGGTCTCCTCCTCTCTCTTCCTTTCCCTTTCACCCTTTCATTCCCTCTCAACCCCCCCAACTCTTTATTCCCCATCCTCCTTACTCTAGTGCCCGATGAATGTCTTGCGCTGCTCTCTCCATCAGTGCAGTGCGGATAGCCGAACGAGGGATCGACACTCGTTCTGAAACCGAGGACAAAGGAGGACTCAGTCGCTCAGCCGCTACGGAGGAGAGCGGACACAGCTCACGGCACAGGGACACCATCGAGTCCACGATCACCTGTCAACCAAGCAAACAATCAACCGGTTAACCAATAAGAAAATACGGGTCTACAGGTAAATAAAAATATGAGGCGACAGATAATCGCAGAAAAGATGAGAAGTGTGCATTTCGAGATACATGCATTTCGTCTACTACAGTCCTATAGTAGGTAAGTATGAGGTTTGGGACGCAGCCGCGCTCTCTTGTTTGCCGTAAAACGGTTGAGCACTGCCGTGTGTGTACGTGTCCTGTCGCAAAATGCGGGAAAAACTCACACACGGCGTTAATAGTGTGATTAAGGTGTGTACATGTCTGTAATACACGTCCATAATGCGACTTAAACAGGAATACTCCACACGTCTTAATTCCATTTGTGTTTACTTCGAGTATGACTTTAGTCGGATTAAGGTCATAAAAAATTGCTGTTTACATGCTAGATTCTTAATCAGAGTATCGTCTTAATCTGGTTAATATCGGATTATTGTTGTCCATGTAAATGGTAAATGTGCACTTATATAGCGCTTTTATCCAAAGCGCTTTACACTGTGTCTCATTCACACACTCACACACCAATGGTAGCAGAGCTGCCATGCAAGGCGCTAGCTTGCCATCGGGAGCAACTTGGGGTTCAGTGTCTTGCCCAAGGACACTTTAGCATGTGGGGTCAGCCGGGCCGGGAATCGAACCACCAACCCTACGATTAGTGGACAACCCGCTCTACCAACTGCGCCACAGAAAATGACTCGCCGAAAATGACTCGCCAGAAAATGACTCGCCGCCGCCGGACCAATCAGATTCAACAACTCAGCAGCATTGTGTAAACAGCAGGCAGGATTCACAGCTGCAGCAGCGCTCTGTAACGAAGGAACGAAAACACTACAAAGTGCCCAAAGCACTACAAGCACATGGACAAAGTTATTCTCGTGTGTGGCGCAAGCAACAGCAGCTGTGGCACGGCACGTGCTCACTTTGCCTTCACTGTCTCCTAGCAACAGAAAAACATATGCTCTCTGTCACTATTAAAACGAGGACGAAAACTAACAACGAAGTGTGTGAGACCCAATCTGTTCAGAGAATTTTATAGTCAGTATTATAGACATCATTTCTCAGGTCAGGACTTTGACTTGGCCATTCAAAACATTGACTTTATTTTTCTTTAATTGTTCTTTTGTAGAACGACGTGTGTTTATGGTCAGTGTCTCTGCTGCATAACACACTTTCTCTTGAGATTCAGTTCACAGACAGATGTCCTGACATTTTCCTGTAGAATTAATCATTCAGAATACTTTATTCTCTTAATGACGGCAAGTCGTCCTGCTCCAGACGCAGCAAAACAGCCCCAAACCATGACACTACCTCCACCATGTTTCACAGATCATTTAAAGATCTTATGTTGGAATGCAGTGTTTTGTTTTCACCACTTTCAATCATCGCATTGATTGAAATCACCTGACTCCTCACCTGACACTTTCAAATTAACTGCTAATCCTAGAAGTTCACATACTTTTGCCACTCACAGATATATAATATTAGATCATTTTCCTCAATAAATAAACACCAAGTGTAATGTTTTTGTCTCATTTGTCACTCTTCATCTACTTTTAGGACTGGTGTGAAAATCTGACGATATTTTAGGTCATATTTATACAGAAACCTAGAAAATTCTATTCAAGCACCACATCGTGAGAGTGCGTTCGAACGAAGTAGCAAGGCTTGTGATCATTCGTTCTATGCTTTTATTCTGATATAGTTTCAGAATGCCAGGTAAATTGCCTAAAAATGGAAGAACATAATATTTCAAAGATGAAAAGGAGATAATGAAGTGAATGAGATGATAAAAATGCAGTATCTTCAAGTCTACAAATCAGAAATGTACACACACCACAGTGATCTTGTTTTCAATGTAAAAACGTGAAAACAAGAAAATGTGACTGCTTTTTTCAGTGATCAAACTTTTCGAGCTCGGGACGTTTGTGCATTTTTTTTTTTGGTTGTTTGTTTTGAGTTGTAGTTGGGTTGAGAATTTTGCTGAGACCTGGCAACCCTGTCTAGCATTAACAAGCAGCAGACCAAGCAATCATCCAACCAATTTATCAATACTCAATTGTCCAGTAGGTGGCGATAAAGAGGGGCTGAGAATTTGTGGTTGTGTGTGTGTTTACCTGCAGCTCCTTATCTGCAGCCTTGGCCAGTTCCCCAGCCAGTGAGTCTAGTCTCTGTCTGACCGGTCCATCAACTGAGAGAACATGAGCCAACTCACACAGAGATGGGTAGAGCTGAGAGAGCGACGGAGAGAGAGAGAGAGGAAAGAGGGAGAGACTGTCAGTTTTCTTATCCACAACTACATTGTGGTCAGTTTATTCTTCATGTTCTAACAAACTCACACACATTCACGCACACACACACACACACTTACTGCACGAGAGTTGCGAGCCTCCTTTAGGACCTGTTTAGCCGCTTGAAGTTCCTCCGCATCTGCTGCACCTCGGAGAACACATACCTGCTGCTGCACCCGTACACATAACCGCTCCATCACCTGTGTGATACAGCGTCAGACACACACACACACACACACACACACACGTACACACTTTTTTAATTCACTGGAACACACAGCCACTCAATTACTTAAGTGACAGTCACATTATTAGATTAAAAAACACATACATTCAGGAATAAATAGAGAGACATAACACACACACACACACACACCTGCTCAGCAGTGCTGGTCACTAAGCCTTGGTGTAAGCGTAGGGCCTGCCTCTGGGAGAAGCGCTGTGTTTGATTATTCCTCAGTAAAGCTCTCTGAATCTGAGCAGCAGAAGAAATATCTTTGAGACCAAACTCAGAGCACATCAGTCTGAGACGCCGAAGGAAGAGTTTGTAGTACGCCAAGAAGTCGGGAATGATTTAAGAACTATACCTTGGTAAGCGCCTGCTCCGTCTTTTCTGGGGCACTTCGATATGCTTGAGTGACATCACTCAGGGGGATAGGCATGTACTGCAAAGTGAAATTACTGAGGGATGAGAGGGGATGAGAAAAGAATGGAAAAGACAATAAGAGAAGAGAAGTAGTGAAGAGGAGAGAAGAGAAGAGAAGTAAGGAAATGAGATAAGAAGAGGGAAAAAAAGAAGAGAGCAGAGACAATAAGAGAAGAGAAGAGAAGAGAAAAGAGAAGCGTGCATCAGTAAAACGCCTTTTGCATTATTCAGAAATCATAAAAAGCCTTAAAGCAGGATCTATTTGTTGTGACAAAACATCAAGTGTGAGTGCGAGTGTGTGCGTGTGTGTGTCTGTCATACTGTTCTAGAGCTCGTGCAACGTCCATGAATCCTGCAGCGGTGGTGTTGTTCCGGTCCCAGGTCACACTCCTTTCAAAGACAGACAAAGAAGAGCTTTTAAGGCCACATTTTCAGCATGTTCCCGCCACTCTCTCCATCCTTTTCCCTACGTCTCCTCTTTGTCCCTCCCTCCACAACTTTTCTTCTCCGTCATCCTGTCTTTCTCCCACAAAACTGCTTTCCTCAGTCCTCTTCTTTCCCTCTCTTACCGTAATGTGGTGTTGATCTGCAGAGCTTTGCTGAGCATTTTGGCGCCGATGTCCTCCAGCCCGTTCCCACTTAGGTCCACTTTCCTGAGGCAGGCGTTGCTACCCAGGGCGTTCACCAGCACTGTGCCACGGGAACGCAACCGAGAGTCCACCAAGGACAGAGACTGCAGGACCTGCGACACGGAGGGGAAATAAGACATGGAGTACACAAAAAGACAGTTTTAAGACTCTTCAAAGTGAAAGTAGAAGCATGTTATAGTAGAAAAAAAAAAAAAACTAAAGCGATACGTATCATAAGGTCCATCTCCCAGATTCCATGTGCGTGTGGTGCATCATGGTTCTGTTTCGAGTTCATGCCAGGTGCTTTTTGTATATATTACCTGTCCTGTCTCTGTTACCTAATATGAGCACCTGTTCTGTGTAGTTTGCTTTCATTTAGCCAAAGCTTCCTTTGCCATGCCACAAAGTCCCTTTCACTGTAAATATGCTTGGAGTGTATCTCCAAAACAAAACTTATGTTTATTACATTTCGACAAACTTAGCCCAGTACAGCATCCTTCCATCCAACTCTATAAAGTTCCTTGTACTCCATATAGACACGACAAATATATTTTAACAGTAGGCATCATGATTTCTTTTTTTGGATGTATTATATAAAGCTGATTGTATTTAAAATGCCATCCGGCGCACCTCAGTTCAGTTGACCTTCTGAGACTTTTCCAAATATATTTAAATATCAGCGTAAAAATACATTTAAAAAAAAAAAGGATTCGAGCAATACATAACATTTGATCATTTCAGAATCCTCATACGCCATATGAATAAAAGCTTCGAAATATTTGAGGATGTTATCACATCTTTTGAGGATGTACATCAAGCCTGACTGCCAAGAGCAGCTTATAAACACAGTAGAGCAATAAGTTCGTGATCTTTCTTCAGGTAGACGAGTCAAAAACCCACTGTGTGCGTCAGTTAGCTTGCCAGTAAATCCTCACCAATTACTGACCAGAAGGATTTACCAGCTACCAGATGTTCTGTGCAGATGTTCATCATTACCCGGAGTCTCATTTATCAAAGCGTGTGTAGACCAAGTTCTAATTCTCTGCCTAAGATCCAACAGTATGCATATGGAAATGTGATCTTTTTCATTTTTCACAGCTGCTATGCTCATTTACATACAGAAACACCCCCAAATCACCATATCTGGTAAACAACTTCCCTTTAAAAAGCCTAATAGCTTGCACATGGTACTGCGTGTTGAGGACGACATGGAGGCGATGGACTACACTACCGTCGATAATAATTTTTGGAACCCAAATCCTCTATTTTATATAAAAAGGACTTTCACAAAATATTCTCAATGGTACTCTCAGTCCTGGACCTTTTAATGAAGACTCCAAAGCACTTCTAGAAGTTGCTCTGGAGAAGGGAGTTTGCTACCTGCTGGAAATGTAATAAAATGAAGCAATTTAAACTCGACAGTAGGTTCCAGATAGAACAGTGCAACAATCCATGCAAATGATATGGTTTCAACCATAACCGCAGCCATCAGTGCTTGGACCCCTGTGATTGCTACGCTCTTCTGAAATTCCGACGGCACCCCTCTGATCAACCACTGGCGCAAACGACATCCAGACGAGGGGTGCACTTTCGGTCGGACACCAAAATGGAAAAAGAGCCTGGTTCTTGCACCTCGACAGTGAAATTTTGGACTTAATATCAAATAAATGAAGCCGCCTTCATGGTCGCTTCCCTCGGCCTCAGACTCGCGTCATAAACGTTACCAGATATAAGTCGAGGTTTATAGTCTTCTTACGTTTACATTTACACACACCCAAGAACACGAATAGGAAGTTATTTTCCGAGTTTATGGGATTCCTTCTGGAAACACTCGTACAAAACATGTACGCATAAATCTGTCAGCATCCATCTTGATACATACGTCACTATGTTTTCTTTATCATAGGAACGACATTGCGTACATACTATCTCTCAGTAATACTAAACTGTAGAAAATCTGGGAATTAGTTGTATATATTAACGTAGCTCTATCTTCTGAAACTGACTCAGGTATCCTAACAGCACAAGGTTTTCACAGGCCGTGACACACACTGCGATCTATTTGATCTGATATCACATATAATCTTATTAGCATTCGCACTGAGACCTTAAATTGCATAGTCTGTTTCTAAATCCTTCAGCGTGTCCTTCAGAGTGGCGAATTTCCGTGATGAATACTCACACACTCTTCCTCCTGTATTAGTTGGACCAGTTTGTGCAGAATTTCATCCAAAACCCTGCGGGGAGAGAAACACCGAAATTGATGAGAGTCGGATAGATGTTCTCTGTGGGCTTCGTTAGCCACTGTACTCTGACAAATCCATTCAAAGATGCTCGCTATCACAGATAAAGCTGCTGTTAGCAATCAGTCCAGCTGCATTAGTCAATTAGGAAACTTCTCTGTACAGGGATGCTCCTCATTGCCTGTCAATTATGGCTATTTGCACCTAAATGACTTAGTTAGCAATTTAAATTATCTAGTTAGAGCTCTTTCTATCGCATAGTAACTGATTATATAAGCTAAAGAGAGCTAATCCTTGCTAGAAAACTGAACTACTGCTTTTACACACAGTGTATTGTTAACCTATTGTTGGCCTAATCTTTAGCTAGCTTACTAGCAAACTCAGAGAATGGTAGTAAAATGATTGGTTTAAAAATGCCACACCTGCTCTTGATATTGAAATTTTTGCCCAGGTGAAGGTGTCTGAGCGAAGGATGTCTAGACAGACCAGTGAACACAGTCAGCAGGTCCGCATCAAACCCTAGTGTAAAACGCATAGTTAGCTTTAATCGCACTAGCATCCGAGAGAGAGTATAAGGTAATAGATTGCTGAGAAACACAACACCTAACATAATGTTTAGTACTGGTGGAGTCTCATGAGCTCACCGTTGTCTGAGATATCCAGCGTAGCGATGGAGGTGACGCGTGGAAACAAGTCCTGTATAACAGCCGCTCCAGCTGATCGTAGCTATATGAGGACATTTAACACTTATTTAACACTCGTGTTCTGTTTACATCAAAATACATGATGAAATGTTTACTAAGCATGGAAAAATGATAGACTTCACATTCTGAATCTTGCGAGGACGTTGCCACTGACAGGAACGGTAACTAGCGTATTAAATTAACAATCATGTGGGATCACATAGCACAGCGGTAATGTTTGATCCCGAGTTTGATGTTCAGTTTGGGTGCGAGAATAGAGTTGAATTTTATTCAGGGCATTGAAAATACATGATCAAATCATATTGGATGGATGAAATCATATCGCAACGTAAATCAGTAGAATGGTGTAAATTCAATGAGCTTTGTTCAATATAATTTTGGTAAAACATACTTATGCTTTCTTAGAGAAGACATGTCAAAGATACCTTTCACTGCAATTTGACCTCGTTTTTGGTTTGCGGTTCCACTGAATAGGACGTCTGACGGCTTTTCCCAGCTCACCACACACAAACATGCTACAACATTTACAAAAGTGCTTCTCATATGTGTTTCTAACTCTGAGCAAAGCGCATTTCGAAGTCGTTTTGATAAACTATTGAAAACTAAACACAATCATCAAAAAGAAGTCTGTAGGACCAATAGTCCAGCCATTTTTTTTAACCATTTATTGTTACCATATACTGTATACCATATGTTTTCATTGCCTAATCATGTGACAAGAATACAGGTATTAGGAGATACCTCACAGCTGCTGATGTCAAGATGCATGTCATTGATATGGGGGTTGTTGGTCAGACCTAAGAACATATTTCTTTCAGACATAGAGAGAGAGAGAGAGAGAGAGAGAGAGAGAATAAAGAGAGAGAAATAATTTTCAATATGAACATTACTAACCCTGGTCCAGAACGGAGCCCCCGTGTATTTCCCTGTTTTTCCTTGTGTTTCCATTTACATTTAAGGCATTTATCTTACATTTATAACTTACATTTATCTCATTTATACAATTGAGCAGTTGAGGGTTAGGGGCCATGCTCAAAAGTGGTGCTAGCTCAGCAGTCCTGGCATTTGACCTCACGACCTTCCGATCAGTAAGCCAACGTCGTAACCTCTGAGCTACCTCTGCCCTGTTTCCAGATTCAACCTCCCAGTTTCAACACGCCTTTCTCTCACTTCCTCACATCCTAAATAAAACCTGTTTTACCCTGAACTCTTGTGTCTGTGTTCCTGTGCTCTTAACAAACACTGCTATACCACTCTCTAAGCTACTGTCTACTGAACATGATGATGGATCTAAATCCATCCGTGTATACCGTGGAAATAAAGTATGTGTGTGGGTAAGTGAAGTAGGTCAAGTCGAGACAGCGATCGCACAAAAGAAACTCGGTGAATTCGCAGTGGACTCGACCTCTGGCCTGAAGAATGAGCGTGGGCGTCTCACCTGAGGGCTTCTGGCGGCAGCTTCACAGAGGCCAAACTGACGTGTGTGAGACTGAATGCAGAGCTGAAGAACTGACGGAACAACGGCAGAGTCTCCTTCACCTTCCTATATGGGGAGTATGTGATATGGGAAATGTCTTCAGAGAGGCAGCGTTATATAATCAATAGACACAGTTAACAAATGCACACGCATTATTTGGCATCTGATTGGTAGAAATATATATATATATATATATATATATATATATATAGTATTTTTTTGTATGATTGAACTATTTCATCTCTTTTAGATTTGGTTAATTAATGAATTTGATTCTGGGAATTTTCTGCTTATCTTTTTGAATAATGGACTGAATGAACTTAACTAAGCATGAATTGCTTGTCTAATATTGTTTACTTGCTAATGTGTTTGAGTGCAAGCCAGTGTTTTTCATCTTCGCAAGTTGATTTGCTTAGATCAGGACTTCTTAATTTGTTTTCAAACAATCAGCAAGTCCAAAGTAAAATATTTTTAACCTACAAGGGCAAACATTATATTCATTTACCATTATATATGTATATGCCCCATCCTGATTTCTTGTGTTTTCTCATAATAAATAGTTTTAGATCTTCAAATGAAATACAACAAAGGCAATCTGAGTAAACACACAATGCAGTTTTTATTTAAATTTTTTTTTTTTTACTGAAGTAAAGAATGTTATCCAACACCTATCACCAATGTGAAAAATCCATCCATCCATCCATCCATCTTCTACCACTTATTCCTTCTTCAGGGTCGCGGGGAACCTGGAGCCTATCTCAGGGAGCATCGGGCACAAGGCGGGGTACACCCTGGACAGGGTGCCTGTCCATCGCAGGGCACAATCACATACACACTCACACACCCATTCATACACTACGGACAATTTAGACACGCCAATCAACCTACCATGCATGTCTTTGGACTGGTGGAGGAAACCGGAGTAATATGAAAAATGTTAAACTTAAAATCTGGTTGTGTCAACTTTACCAACAATAACTGCAACCAAATGCTTCCGAGATCAGAATTTCACTTACTTCTAGGACTAAAACCAACTCCTGTGATTTGGATCATTGTCTTGCTGCATAATCCAGTTACGCTTGAGTTTCAACTTACGGACTGAAGAGTGGACATTGTCCTTTATGATTTTCTGGTAAAGATCTGGTAAAATCCCCACACCATCACACTTCCACCACCATGCTTGACCGTAGGTATGATGTTCTTCTTGTGGAATTCTGTTTGGTTTATGACAGATGTAACGGGACCCCTGTCTTCCAAACAGTTCTACTTTCGACTCATCAGTGCACAGAACATTCTGCCAAAATGTTTGAGGATCATCAAGGTGTTTTGGCAGAATTCAGACAAGTCTTAACGTTCTTCTGGGTTAGCAGTGGTTTTCACCTCACCACTCTTCCATGGATGCCATTTTTGCCCAGTGTCTGATAGTGGTGTCATGAACAGTGACCTTTATTGATGCAAGAGAGGTCTGTAGGTCATTTTATGGTGTCCTTGGCTCTTTTGTGACTTGCTGGATGAGATGTTGTTGTGCTCTTGAAGGAATTTTGGAAGGCCGGACACTTCTGGGAAGGTTCACTACTGTGCCGAGTTTTTCCATTTGTGGATAATGTATAATGTATCTCACTGTGGTTCTGTGGAGTCCCAGAGCCTTTGAACTAACTTTGTAACCCTTCCCAGACTGACGAATTAAAATCACCTTCTTCCTCATCATTTCTGGAATTTCTTTCAATTTCAGCAGAGTGTGTTACTGGGTAAGACCTTTTAACCAACTTCATACTGTTGAAAACATTCTATTTAAGTGTTGATGTGATTGAACAGGGTGTGCAGTAATCAGCCTTGGTTGTGTCTAGTCCTGCTAAACCCCATTATGAATGCAATGTTTAATAGATTTGTAAAATTAGTAACTGAGGGGCAAATACATTTTCACACAGGCCCAGTTTTGGTATCCCTGGCATTGGATAGCTTTTTTGCTTCAATAAATAACATCATTTAACAACTATATTTTGTGTTTAGTCAGGTTGCCTTTGTTTTGTCTTAGATTATGTTTTAATTTGTGAAACAATTTAGTATGAGATATATACAAAAAAAAAAAACCCAGAAGAAATCAGGATGGAATACTTTTTCACAGCATGTTATTTTTTCACAGCATGTTATTTATTTATCCGTCATCCATTAATCTTCACTGTAGTGATTTGTAATGCTGATTATGATCCTTTGTGTGTAAACCAAACCGATACTAACATCCTTGTCTTAAACGAATCTGTAGAAGCATGTTCAGGTTAAGCAATAGCTAGCTGAGTAAACTTGACTAGCTAGCAAGATCTTTTCATGTTTGACAGTATATAAGCTCCGTATTAAACTTAAGATGCCGTGTCAAATCTTTAATAGTGATTGCATGTTGTGCTAAATACATGAAAGTGCCTGTATCTAACAAACCTAACAAGGTCCTGAAATCCCAACAGCATTTGGCTAAAACAGCTAACCAGCTAACATTAGCTTAGTTTTATGCATTATGTTCACAAATATAGGGCATTTACTATACACGTGGTCTATTATATAATGGATAGAAAAGAAAAGAGAGAGAGAATGAATCTAACCTGTGAGCAAAGGAGTTTTTGGAGAGGTTGAGGTAAGAAAGGTCAGCACAGCAGCCTCGGAGCAGAGCCCCGAACAGCTGGAGGTTTAAATTAAAGAAAGATAACAAGGGAGAAGAAGACAGAGAGAGAGAGAGAAAGAGAGAGAGAGAGAGAGTGATCAAGGGAGAAAAAGAAAAGATAAACAGTGAAACATATTCAACCTCGCCCACCAAACTATCAGCGTCCAACATATAATATGTCAAACCATTAGTACGTCTTCAGATAGATAATAAACAAGACTTGTCTGTCTTTAAGATCATTTGCTCTAGGATAATTTGTAGCAGGTATTTGCAGCAGTATTCGGGTGAAATATTGTGCATTCTGCCTGAAAATGGTAGGAAGAATCGCACAAAAAGTGGCTTTGGATATCGTCGTAAGGTCGCAAGTTCAAATCCCGGTGTCGAAAGAGCCATCATTGGCTTAGGACTCTATATGAGATAACTTGGCCATGCTTTAGGTGGCCGGGATTGGAATTACTTTCTACCCTGCCTCAATCAGAAAGACACTAACCAATCATACTCGTCTGTGAGCTACTGTATGTGGAAGAGGGTAGATAGCGCTTTCCTCCAGTTTGAGAATATATTCAGTGGCTATACGTGTCTAGGAGGAAGCTAGCAGTTAGTAGTTTTCGGGTCATTACTAAAGACTTAGCGAGTTACATGGCTGCCATACGTGTTGCTTTGGGGATTTTTACAGGAAGTAATGGATTGTCCAGCAGAACGGGGGTACATTATAACATGCAGAACAGTAACTACCTAGCTATTGAACTATTCAGACAAACAAAGTGTTTTAATATGTTGTGTAAATCTGGCAACCCTTCTGACCGCATAAACAAATATAACACTCAGGCCACAGTACCTTCAAAGTGTATTTATGCTCTCATGTAAAAAAAATTTTTTACTTATGCCTTCGAAATAATGATTTGAGAAAGCAATTAGGAGAAATAAAACAAGACAAGAAGCACTCACCGAGTCCAAGCAGCAGTCTGTGCCTGATAGGTCCAAGTGTACTAAACAGTTGGGCTGTGACAGGAACATATGCAGATGCTACACAAACATAAATAACCAGCGTCAGTTCATCCACCGTCTGATAAACATAGTGAAGTACATGCTATGACACGAGTTCTGGCACTTCCTGCACTGCACTGGTTTGTGTATGTTATATAAATGCAAATGTATATGCATAATGTATGTGATACATGATGAATATCACTTGACGAGGGCAGATTGTGTGTACATCACACATTCGACACAGTTGTTATACAGTGCATCCGAAAAGTATTCACAGCGCCTCACTTTTTCCACATTTTGATATGTTACAGCCTTAATCCAAAACGGATTAAATTCATTATTTTCCTAAAAATTCTACAAACAATACCCCATAATGACAACGTGAAAGAAAGTTTTAAATTTTTGCAAATTTATTGCAAATAAAACACAAAAAAGAACATGTGCATAAGTATTCACAGCCTTTGCCATGACACTCAAAATTGAGCTCAGGTGCATCCTGTTTCCACTGATCATCCTTGAGATGTTTCTACAACTTGATTGGAGTCCACCTGTGGTAAATTCAGTTGAATGGACATGATTTGGAAAGGCACACAACTGTCTATATAAGGTCCCACAGCTAACAATGCATGTCAGAGCACAAACCAAGCCATGAAGTCCAAGAAATTGTCTGGAGACCTCCGAGACAGGATTGTATCGAGGCACAGATCTGGGGAAGGGTACAGAAACATTTCTGCAGCACTGAATGTCCTAATGAGCATATTGGCCTCCATCATATGTAAATGGAAGAAGTTTGGAACCACCAGGACTCTTCCTAGAGCTGGCTGCGCGGCCAAACTGAGAGATCAGGGGAGAAGGGCCTTAGACGGGGAGGTGACCAAAAACCAGATGGTCGCTCTGACAGAGCTCCACAGTGTCTCTGTGGAGAGAGGAGAACCTTCCAGAAGAACAACCATCCCTGCAGAACTCCATCAATCAGGCCTGTATGGTAGTGTGGCCAGATGGAAGCCACTCCTCAGTAAAAGGCACACGACAGCCCACCTGGAGTTTGCCAAAAGGCACCTGAAGGACTCTCAGACCAATACCAAGACAAAGATTGAACTCTTTGGCCTGAATGGCAAGCGTCATGTCTGCAGGAAACCAGGCACCAGTCATCACCTGGCCAATACCATCCCTACAGTGAAGCATGGTGGTGGCAGCATCATGCTGTGGGGATGTTTTTCAGAGGCAGGAACTGGGAGACTAGACAGGATCGAGGGAAAGATGAATGCAGTAATGTACAGAGACATCCTTGGTGAAAACCTGCTCCAGAGCGCTCTGGACCTCAGACTGGGGCGAAGGTTCATCTTCCAACAGGACAACGACCCTAAGCACACAGCCAAGATAACAAAGGAGTGGCTACAGGACAACTCTGTGAATGTCCTTGAGTGGCCCAGCTAGAGCCCAGACTTGAACCCGATTGAACATCTCTGGAGAGATCTGAAAATGGCTGTGCACCGACGCTCCCCATCCAACCTGATGGAGCTTGAGAGGTCCTGCAAAGAAGAATGGTAGAAATGGCCCAAAAATAGGTGTGCCAAGCTTGTAGCATCATTCTCAAAAAGACTTGAGGCTGTAATTGGTACCAAAGGTGCTTCAACAAAGTATTGAGCAAAGACTGTGAATACTTATGTATTTATGTATTATGTTTTTTATTTTTAATAAATTTGCAAAGATGTGTGTGTGTGTGCTGTCTGACCGTTGCATCCTCTCCAGACAGTATGCCAGGGTTCTTGCTCAGGTCCAGATGCAGGAGCGAGTTGGAATAATCATCATTTGAGCAAAGAGCCTGAGAGAGAGACACAACGCCTGAGAGAAGGAGAGAGAGGAAGAGAGAAAGACAGACATATGAAGAAAGAACAGAAAGACAGACAGCACTTCTTATGCACATACACCTCCATAAACGGGTGTCCTTGATAACTGACAGTCTGATGTATTACATAATAACACAATACATCACCCTGTCCGTGATTTATTAACTATAACAATGTGCTGTACACTGATCAGCCATAACATTAAAACCACTGAGAGGTGAAGGGAGTAACATTGATTATCACATTACAGTGGGACCTGTGAAGGGGTGGGATATATTTATTAGGCAGCAGGTGAACAGTCAGTTCTCGAAATTGATGTGTTAAGTGTAAAGATCTGAGCGACTCTGACAAGGGCCACATTGTTATGTCTGGATGACTGGGTTAGAACGTCTCTGAAACAGCAGGTCTTGTGGGGTGTTCCTGGTATGCAGCGGTTACTACCTACCAATATTGGCCCGAGGAAGGACAACCAGTGAACCAGCAACAGGGTCATGGGCGCACAAGGTTCATTGATGCCTGTGGGGAGCGAAAGCTAGCCAGACAAATCTTTCTACTTTTACTTTTACTTCTTTTACTTTTACAAATTGCTGAAAAAGTTCATGCTGTCAGAACACGGTGTATTGCAGCTTGCTGTGAAGGCGGCAGACCGGTCAGAGTGTCCATGCTGACCCCTGTCCACCGCAGAATGGAGAAATGGATGTGGTGGACAAATAAATCTGATGCATGGAGGCCCCACCTCAGACTTAAGAACCTAATGGATAACTACACACAATGGTTTGGAAGACAGTTGTTATTATTGTGGACTGCTTTGATGAATTTGAACAATTTTCACAAATATGACGTCTACATGCTTGCAGATTAATGCTAGGGTTAGGGTTATGGAATAGAAAGCATGAAGAGGTTCTTAACTTGAGCATATAAAGATAGGGAAAGCTTTAATAGCCAACTGATTGTGTATGTAGAGTACATGTATGTAGATTTTTGGCTGTTTCTGTGTATGTTAAACCTGGGGTTAGGGTTAGGGTTTCAAAAACGAAAGAACGTACAGCTTTCAAATTTGCGATTCTAGCTGAAAACAAGACAAATACATTTGGAAACCAGTTGTTGATTTAGACTATTTTAAATTTTTTAGGAATATTTGTCTGTATTAAACCTATAAGCTTAAGCTCTGGAGCTAGCGTTAGGGTTATGGAAAATAAAGCATGTATAGCTTCCAAACTTGAGAATCTAGCACATAATGATACGGTAGTAATAGCTTTAAAGGATCTGCTGCTAACGACTCGGTTCCAGATACCACAGCACACATTCAGAGGTCTTGTGGAGTCCGCCCCTCGGCGGGTCAGAGCTGTTTTGGTGGCACAAGTGGGACCTGTACAATATTAGGCAGGTGGTGTTAATTTATGGCTGATCCGTGTAAATAGGACTTCCTAGAGGTATTCGGTATTAAGAAGAACACTACATCATCCAGATTCTTTCTTCAACCTTTCAGAGAGTGCCTTGAGGAACTTCCTGTCATCTTGTATAACAACCTAGAAATCATGCAGAATATTAGTATGCAAAAGCACATCGTAGAATAACAGTAAACGATGCTGAGAAACAGGAAAGCATTCCCAAAAGCACAACCCTGGGATTGAATGTGCACCGCACCGTAGGAAGCTAGTAAATACAGCAAGTAGCCTTGTCTGGTAGCTCATACGGGACAGCGCACAAAAGAGCATCACGCGAAGAAAATCGAGGTTTGTCGATCAAAGTCTGCTCTAATTTTCTTTCTCTGCTCTGTTTGTAGACAAATCCAACTCTCTGGCCACAGCTGATGATCTGACACATTTTACGCTGCCTGCCCGCAACCCACCCACACACACAGTACACACAGTACACACAGTACACACAACACAAAGATATCAGCACAGTTCTTAGGGCCAAAGTAAACCGAGTGGAACAAAAACGTCTAACACACACCCAGTTCTGTATACACAAACAGTGTCAATTTGAGTCTTGTATCATTTTAGAATCACAAACACACACATACACACTCAAAAAATCCTTCAAGCTAATTTCCACACCTCAAATTTAGACAACCTATGTCTTCAAGACATAAATAGTGTCACAGAAGGAAGTACATGCTGCTCTCACCAAAAGTACATGAACGTGAAATTTCTGCTGAGAACGGTAACGCATATTTCACCAAGCTGACAGGAGAATAAATAAATAAATGGTCTATGATACGGTTTGACAGTGTAACAGCGAGGACAGCTGATGCGACACTCTGATAAATAATACATGAGTGTTGCATTATGAGTAGATAAATCTTTGTGTGTGTGTGTGTGTGTGTGTGTATGTGTGTGTGTTTTTGCAGTCAGCATCAAAGCAAGCATTATCAAAATCCTTTCTGCCTTCAAGCATGAAAGGTTACGTCATGATAAACCAGGCAGTAAGCAAGGGGCCTGGCGTGCGCGCATTATAAAATGTCTAAACAATCGATTTTAAACATCTAAAAAATTCATAACGCTTTCTAAAATTGAACATTAAACACCGTGGTGTTAGGTCTGAAAATGTTCCCGCATTCGGGAAGAAAGGGAAGTTCAAGTCAGCTCAGTGCACATACATACACCGACCACTTTATTAGGAACATCCATAAACCTGTACAATTCATCAGTCCATCAGGATAATTATTATAAATAGTATATAAACAGTATATGAAATTACAGCAGATTTTCCGCATGTGACATGAGTACAGTTGAAAAAGTCTCATTTACCAACAAACATCACTGCGAAAGACAATTTTGTGCAATTGTGATTTTCGCAATTAAAGTAGTTTTCCGCAAAAACAAAAAGCACAAATAAACTCAGAAAGTTGCGAAAGTTCCGAAAGCAGCTTTTTCTAAAAACTCCAGCAAAATCCTGCGAACGTGGCAGCATTGTTATTATTTTTTAAATATTAACGTGTACATTCATTTACTGTGATTTCTAACGTGTCCATCGAACCTTTCTGATCCAGTTCTTCCAGTTTCATTTGGGAAGGGCATCGTTTGTTTTGAAACATACGATAGTATGATATGATTGTTATCCTGCTCACTCGGTCACATTAGATACAAAGTTTGCCAGAAGGTTCCGCGGGGCGTCTGACTGAAACTGACTCTTGTCATATCGCCGCAAACCAGTGACTACATGGCCTTCAAACACGGCCGCCATGGAGCGCAATTCCCAGAACACTCGCCTTCATTCTAACCATGCAAACCTGCATCCAATCTCACACACAATCACTCCACACATAACAGAGACTGTTCGGACACTGAGTCTTTGCAACATATACGTGCAGTTGCCTCGTCTCGGGCGTTTCCAAGCCTTGTTACCGTGTTTGTTTATTCTGATTTTCACCTTGTTCAGGTTTACGACCTTGTCTCTTTGCCTTGCCTTATTTGGGCTGTTTGCCTGATCGCCTGACCTCTGCCTGTCTTTGTTTATTTATTTCTGTCTGTTCCGTTGGACTACTGTATTAAACTACCTATAACCTGTACTTGCTTCCGTCTCAGCCTCCATTACATGACAACTCGAGTGATGTAGCTGAGTTTGAGGAACTGTAGCTGTTAGGAGTTAAATAATGTTCTGCTATTATTATACTGCTATATATTATTCTGTTATATTTTGCGAAAAAAAAATTTTTTCCCTTATGGCTTGTTTTTTTTTCCCCCACAGACATAGAGACAGGGTTCATATTTAATAATAATAATATTTTTTTTTTAATGTAAGCTTTAAGCCACACCCACTTCTGGTTCTGATTTGGAGCACTAACCAGATACATATACGCATAGTAGTGTTACTTTACACCCCTATTAAATAAAATTGTATTTAAATTTCATTTTTTACATTAGACGAAGAGACTTTCGCCCACCTTTGGATGAGAGGGACGTTTTGGACAGGTTAAGCAGACGAAGTCCTTTGCTGAGACGACACACCTGCTGGATCAAATTGCACACACCTGCAAAGATATAGCGCGAGTGTATGTGAGAGTCAGTGACAGCGAGGTGTTGCAGAGAAAGAGGGACCGAAACATGGATGGACGGATGAAAATACGCAGTGTAACACATGCAGCGTTCAAACCAGTGATACTTTAACGCGGTTTTTAAAGTTCAGTACAGTAGTAAATATTTATAGTAGTGGAAGATTATAGCTACAGTAATGCCTAATGCATTTTTTTCTTAATTTTTTAATACTATGTGTTGATAAAAAAAAAAATTTAATTGTAAACTAAAAAATTTTATGTGTAACTCTTATTTCTCTTAAGAAGTGTGTGTGTGTGTGTGTGTGTGTGTGTGTGTGTGTGTTGTGTGTGTGTATGTGTGTGAGTGAGAGCATAAACGATACCTTGGTTGTCCAAGGTGTTATGTGCCAGACTGAGAGAGTGAATCACCGATGCTGGATTCTCCGACAGTGCAACGGACATCTTCTGAGGAAAGTCACTACGATAAACACACACATGCGCACACCCACGAATAAGAACGCACTCTTTTGAGACAAAATTTAACATCACTTATACACACACAAAGCACCGGTTCTCTCTTTTTTAGCTGCTCAATCAAAACAAAACACGTTCTCATAAACGAATCGGCTCATTTAACTCATTTGACTTGGTGACTTCAATCTTGGTATGCTGTTTCCTAACTAGATTTCGTTTGTTCTATTAAAAAATTATAATTACTATTAATCACGCTGACTGACTTGCGAGTCCCAGTTTACGAATCATTTATGAATAAGAGAGAATCAAACTAACGATTTGAGTCCTGCGTTCTCCAGTGTCAGCTCTTCCAGACTGGAGGATTTACTGAGCGTGTGTAAGACCTGCTCTGTGACCTCTGACCCCTAGGAAAAATAACAACAATTAGCTGTGCAATTACACTCTAATATTGTAGAATGCCTGCATATACTGTCTTCTATATTAATAATAATAATAATAATAATAATAATAATAATAATAATAATAATAATAATAATAATAATAATGATGATCATCATCATGATAATACTAATAATAATAATAATTAAAGCTGAAAGAAGCATTGTCGGGGGCCAAGCACCCAGACTCGGTGAGCTGCACATTCAAAGATGCCCTGCAGTTCCTTCTAAGCAATTACATGCAATATAAGCCATAATTATAGGCAAAGGGATTGAAGAGTGTGTAGTTTCACTCATGATGTACATGTTTTGAGCGGTGGAATTTTCTGAGTGTAGGAGGAAAGGTGTAGATGAACATACGGGCAGCAGGGTCGAGTTTTTCTGTCGAGCTATACATGATACTCTTCAGATACCAAGTGATCCTGACCTGCCTGATCCATCCTGATGCCCTACTTCTCATCAACTGGAAGTCACATCCTGCTGAGGATGACCCTAAAGGTCATTGAGATTATTGACGATGGTACCACTTAAAAACCATAAGGTGGCTTTGGATCTCAATTCATACGAAACATTTATGCTATTATAGCTTTAGGATGGCAATTTGTGGCTACAAACAGTTTTGCACTCAAACAAATCTCCCTCAGTGAACAGTGGAGAAGTTCAACAAAACAGACGTCCTGTAAAAACTGTAATGAATCTTCCTGGTTACACAACTGCACTATGTGACCATATAGTATTAGCACATTTATAGAAGGGATTTATTTATGTATAATCGCACTATCCGGTGTCACCCAGATGAGGACGGGTTCCCTTTTCTTCCTCATAGCGCACACCACTGACTCTGGCTTGTTCATTATGGATAAATTCATACATTTAAAATCTATATCCTGAATTGATATATTTCTATAAAGCTGCTTTGGGACAATGCCCATTGTTAAAAGCGCTATACATATAAAACTGAATTGAATTGAAGGTGGTATTTCTTTTTACCATATGGTTCTATGGGCTGCCATAGTCACCGTAACCAGGAGAAGAAAAAGAAGAAGAAGAAGAAGGAGAAGAGTAGTATAACAATAGGGTGCCTGGGCACCCTATTACACTACATCACTCGTATACATTTTACCTGGCCCCTACAACAATAACTGCTATGTCCATATTTTGCATTAGCTAATCTGTTGAATACTCAGTACTAGCATGTTATGTTTACATTTATACCATTTTTAAATGATATTGTTACTCCTGGGCACGTATCTTCTGCACTACCTGTTATATCAGACACTATATCAGGCGCTACACTGTCACTTACTGTGCCCATTGTCCTGTTTCAGTAGTACTGTACTGTCCTGTGTCGTTAGCACACGTCTTCACGTGCACTTTGTGTAGAATATTTGTAGATCTTATTTAGTTCCGTGTCGTCTCATGTGGTTAGGGTGTTGTTTTATGTAGCACCGTGGTCCTAGAGGAACGTTGTTTCCTTTCACTGGGTACTGTACCAGCTGTATGTGTTTGAAAGGACAATAAAACAACTTGACCTCGAACTTGAGCTTCAAATTTTGGTGCTTGGCCCCCAAATAAATATCTCCTTATATAGTAGCTTTTATATCTTAAAATGCAGCGCAAAGTGTTTTTTTTGTTTTGTTTTGTTTTGTTTTTTTAAAGTAATCTGTGTATGATAATCTAAGACATTGTTGTGGAGCATATTCGGTTAGACTGTCTGAGTTGTGCTTAACAGACTCATTGACTAAGTGCATGCTGGGTAAATATGAGGCAGAGGACAGGATAGTTACGATGCGCATGTCTTTGCAGTAGAGTTTGGTGAACCATGTGTTGTAGGCCATGGATGCAACAATTACGGCAAGATCTCTGCAAGAGAAACACAAATGCACACACACACACACACACACACACACAATTATATTCAGCAGGAGTTGGTAAAAATGTGCAAAAATGACACTAATATAAGGATTAATCAGATTATTTGCTGTTCAATGTCTTAAGGAGGATTATTTTGGATTCCATATGCTTTACATTTACATTTACCTGCCATCTTTATTGAAACACTCAGCCAAGTAACAACTACACTATATGGCGAAAATGTACACCTGACCATCACACCCATATATACTTTTTGAACATCTCATTTCAGATTAGGTCCCTATTTACTGTTATAATAACCAACACTCTTCCTGGAATGGAAAGCATTCCATTTGTGTGGATTTGTGATCATTCAGCCACAAGAGCATCAGTGAGGTCAGGCAGTCATGTCAGGATGTCGAGGAGACCTAGAGTGCAGTCTGTGTTCCAGTTCAACGACCACCACGGTGTTCAGTGGGGTTCAGGTCATTGCTCTGTGCAGGACACTTGAGTTCTTCCACTCCAATCTTGGTGAACCATGTCTTCACAGAGCTTGCTCAGAGCAGGTTTGGGCCTCTTAGTTACAGTGAAGGGAAATTGTAATTCGACAGCATAGAAAGCCATTTTTAAAGAATTGGTGCTTTTTGTTCAAGATCGACATATGGGTTTGATGCTCAGGTGGCCACACACTTTTGGGCATATATATAGTGTATCAATGAATGAAGTGAGGTGAAGTTTGGAGAAAGAGCATGTAACACTTTTAAACCGTTCGAATTAGAGAAACTGATGCAAATGTCAGCACTTGGGCTAAACAATGCAGAAGTTGTAGTCTGAACCACAGCCCAGCAAACAGGGGACGTCCCCCGGACGTTACAAATGTCCACTTAGGTCCGGTTTATAACATTCGCTGGCGGACGTTCCAAGGACATCAGAGGATAGCAAATCATAACACTACTGAATGTGTTCATTTCAGCGAAAGTCTTCTAAGCGTCCCGAATGGCCGCATGACGTCCTGTGAACGTCCCCTTGAATGTCCATAGGACGTCAAAGGGACCCTACACATGGCCGTTCGTAGAGGCCATTTAGGGGAAGTCCTGTGGACTTTTTTTTGTCATCTGGGATTATAGTTGAAAGACTGAGGAACACCGATTTTTCCCTGTTTTGAAGAAAATATGGTCTATAGCGGTTCTTTCCCAAACCATCTATTCAATGAATGGACGTAAATATCAAAATCTATTTAACTATCTAACACGCTGACACAAATACACATGACATTATGAAATCGCCTAACAGATCCCCTAGCTCTATCATTTTTGGAAATGACTGACAGGACATAAAAGTAACGATGCTGCTGTTTTGTGATGGACTTTACGAGTTATTAGAGTTATTAGACAGAATGTACACGAAATCCGATACACGAGTACCATATGAGACCAGCCGAAAATGCAAAAACGCTACTATTGCACACGCATTCCACAAAAGCGGACAATGAGTCACTGCGTCTGATGATGATCTGAGAGAATCTGACATTTCACGTTCTGAAGTAAAAACAGCAACGTCACGTGGTTGGTGTCGGTCTGAACGTGACCTTTTCTAGGCAATTGTTTATTGAGTTGCTACGTGGCTACGTTCAGGTTTCAACAAAAAGATTCCAATTTTCCCGGAATGCAAAATAAATAAATAAATAAATAAATACATTTCAAGGACTTGAAGACAAGTACGAACGCCAATCCCACACACAACTCTGACCTTTCTTCCTTTCATTTGTCACACAAATCGTTTCCATACAAATACACCCTGAATTTGTGTTCTAGAGTGGAACTGCACGTTTTAAACATTTTATTTACATAATTGAAAGAGATAAAAAACCTCCCTTAGAATGCAGTCATAAGTACGTAATTGAATTTTTGGTACTTTTCCCAATACGGGGGGATATGTTGAAATTCTTGTCTTAAAAAATCCCACACAGAGACACTCTACAAACTTGGTGGAAGGAGAATTGATTGAAAAGCCAAATCGTTGATTCTTTTGTACCGATCTGAAGTCCAGAGGAACAAAGCGCACACACACACACCTACTCTCCAAGTGACTGAAGTCCAGCAGATTGAACTCACGGTTGTCTTGAGAATGATAAATGGTATCCACATCCTGAAAACAAACACACACATACACACATCCTTACACACATTATATGCATATACATTCTATACTATTGAAAATGTAGATACACACACACACACTTCCAGCTTACCCACTGCACCTCCTCTTTGCAGCTAATACCATTGTAATCACAGAGAGCAGCATATGTCTCTGAGAAGCCACCTGAAAAAAAGAGAGAGCCTCTGATTGTCCGTGTGTGCATGTGTGTGTGTGTGTGTGTGTGTGTGTATCTGTATTATTGAAACTCACCACAAGCTCTCTGTGTCTCCACTGATGTGTCTGAGCTCGGAGAGTACTTCCTACTTCCATCTGACAAATCGCTGTCTGAGTGACAGAGCGAAGGACTGACGGAGAGAAAAAGAAACGAGTTTTCTCACAATCTTTTCAAACGAATGCGCGAACAAGCAATGGCTGCTTTGAATACAGACACGGCATGCGTTCTTTATGCACTCACGCAAACACAGAGTTGTTGAAGATTCGTGACAAGGCATAGTTGATATGGTTGATCACATGATCGTGGTGGTCACGTGACTGCAGCCTGAGGGAATAGGTAGACTTGTCGGTTTCTATGACAACCTGTGGAGGAGGAGAGAAGAAAAGAAACAAATCACTAAATATAATCATAATCACAATGTAATCATAAACGTATGTTTAATTGGGCAATGTCTGCTCAATCTGGCTACTTTTGGTTTCTCCTCCAATTGGTGGAAAAAAAAACCTGCATACTTTTCTGTCCAATCATCTTTAGACATTCATTTTTTTTCCCACCAATTTATTTATAAATATTAAACAACGTTTATGAATTTAGCCGCACTTAGCTAATTCATTTACATATAAATGAATGTATGTGATTATACGCAACAACCCCTTTTAATGTTTAAACCAGTTTTATTTCAGACATTTGACCTTGCTGTGACCTCAGTCCTGTTTGGATTCATTCCGACACTCATCTGCTGGTTACGATGTTAATTCCACGTAAATCTTGAAAACATTCAACCGCGTGTAACTGAGCTATCGTGCGAACCAGAATCCCGAGCGGACGCACGGCAAAAGATCTTAGATGGCCAGGAAATGGGACTTGCGTTTCTGAACACGAAGGTCTACGTTGCATCTCTGTTTGACGAACAGGAAGTATGCTACTGAAGAAAAACTATTTCAGACAGAGTGCTCGGTTGAATCCAGTGAAAAACGAACTGTGGCCCATTAACTGATGACCAGTCCATACAGGATTTCTGAGTTTTTTGGGGGGATTGTTGCAGCCAAAAATGCTTGATTTGGCTCCTGCTTTTTTTCTTTTTAAATTGGCGGTGCAGATTTTTGTGCTCTTTTTGCAGAAAACTACCTGGACTGTCTTTTGCAGTGATGTTTGTTGGCAAATAAGACCTTTTAACTGTACTCATGTTCGACACACGTGAATCAAAAGGGCTCTTGGGCTGAATGCACATGATGTGATGATGTCATGGCGCAAATCGGCCGAAAATCGGCAGTAATTTAAAACAATCGCAAGATCCTCTAAACGTTGATTTTCTGTTCATTTCCTCGATCCCCAAATCATAAAATCCCCTGGTTATAAAATCACGTCATAATTATGGCTTGGACTGACTAGAAAATTTGTTTTTTAAGTGAAAACACACTTTAAATAATGAGTGTAGTTCTTTAAGCAGTCAGTAATAGAAAATCACAGAGAATATCTGGCAGACGTACAATAGAAAGGTCAATTCTGACATCCTGATCCCTAATATTTAAATTAGCGTTAGCGACTTGTTCAACATGTTCTGAGGTGCTTTTCTGCTTACCGTGATTGCTTACTAGACTATCTAGTCTGCCCTTCGATTATGCACGCGTGAGTCAATTTCAGAACCGCACAGTTACTATACCACTTGTGGAGTTAAAATAACAGCAGTATGATTAATCATATAAAATCCGAGCAGTGACCACAGGTTGACTCACTTGCATCTCCGGGTGCGTGTTCATGGCTCGGATTTCCAGGAAATTAAACGTGGTCTCCACCTGAAATGCAGAATTTTACCATTGTTGCGTCGGCTGTGTAAAACCAAACCAGGCTCAGTGCAACCAAAATGAAAAACTAACCTTAGTTGGCACCTTTGACGCCATAAGATACAGTCTCCATGTGGTGATGACCTGAAATAAGACAGGACGCACAAGGAAAGCGAGAGGTCAGCATAGTTAGGCCATATATTTCAAACAAACGCTCGACTCGGATGTTTCCGAAGGTGCTGATTCGTTTTCTCAACCAGCTGCACTTCCATTAATGTCGACTCTAATTCAAATCACAGGTTTGTATTAATGTACTCGTCCTCATACCTACATTTCTTGTAGGAAGGACGCTCGAACTAAAGAGCAACAATCAATAGATTTACTGTTATTTAACAAAGTATTTCATTGTTTTCTGTAAGAAGACATCTATTCCAAGTTTTTACACGGCTTCTGCAGTGTCAGTACTTCGTAACAAGACTTTTCTGACCATTTTTTGTCTTATTAACTTGAAGAGATGCTAGGAAATGAGGAAACGATGTCAAGGAGAACAGGAACTGACTTGTCTGTTCTGGACGTCCCACAAGGTTTATTGTAACTGTTAATGGATAAAAAGCACAGTGTGTTGTTCATTTAACTTGTGGTTTAGTTCTTACCTATATTCGTGTATATAGCCATATGATGCACACACACACACACACACACACACACACACTAAAACACTCTAACGCACATACAATGTATTTAAAGGTTGCCCTAGAAACCATTAGTGGTTCTCACTGGTTTTTCTCTATATTGATTTAGGATCCTTTTTTTTTTTTCATCTGTGCTGAGTGGCACAATGATTCAATCCTCTGCTGAGCTAGAATCATCCAAAAGTCTTGGCTTTATCTGTTCAAATCTGGTCATCTTTGTGAATAAATCTGGAACGGTGAAAATATACGAAATGGCCTGTCAGTGTTTCCGTAATATTTATGTTGGCATCGGGCATGATTCGCTCTGCGCGTCCATTTTGATTTGGCGAAAAAAGAGGCACTAAAGCCGAGACAGCCTGTTTTCTGTCAGCATCATTTGCACAGATCATCGTGCACAGAATATTCTTAGACCTTCGAGATTAAAGGCATGGTGCTGAGAACAGAGGCTTGTGTTGGTTATAAGATGGCGGAGCGTTCTCCTTGGCCGCTGTGTGTGCTCTCGTGCTGTCCAATACTTCTGTCACCATAACAGAATGGCAGGCAACCAACTGCTCAAGAACCTGCTAATTGGAATTCAACGAATGGTTGAGAACAGATCATGCACTAAGCTTTTCATGTACAGAAGAATGTTCTGTGTGACACAGTGATAATGCTTCATTAATTAAAAAAAAAAAAAAACAGGAATGACAGATGAAGCTATACATTTTTATATAGGGGGAATTTATTATTAATTAAATCTGTCGAAATGCAAATCAAAAGGGTTATACACAAACAAATAAACAAAAAAACTATCCTGCAAAAAAATTGACAAAAATATATTTAAGATGCTACAAATATGTTACCAATGAGAAGAAAAAAAGATGATCCTTACAGAAAAAAATGCAAAAATAATAATAAATAAATGAGCATATTTTCAAATGTATGGCATCATCATTTTGCATCTTTCTTAAAACAATATGCAAAACTATTATATAGATAGAATAAAACCAAAAATAAAAATATCTAGATAAAGGCTTAATAACCTTTTTTTAAAAAAAACTTTCTAATAATGAGAAATAGTTCAATTTGCCTTTCAAAATATTTTATACATGTGCAATCAGCCATACAAGTCCCTGTGAACGGGCTGTTCATATAGAAATGAAAATATAGTAGAACTAGCATATTAATATCAGTTATTTAATTTTTATGGTCACTTTCTGACCAATCAGGCTTGAGAATTCAATAGCGCTGTGGTAAAAAAAAAATCAAAAAAAAAATCTGAGTAACGATATATGATACTTGTTCTTGTGTAAGTTATACTGTATATTTCTGTTCTATGCACTTGCATTTATATTAAACATAGATAAAATATATACTGTACATGTGCTGTAAATGTAACTGTTAATAATTAAATAGTATATATATATATATATATATATATATATATATATATATATATATATATATATATATATGTAAGATTGCATTTTAGTACTTCCCTGAATATGCTATATCACATAACTGGTAGTCATAGTAACATATAGTCCACAAGACTTTTTGGTGTAGAGTTGTTCATGAGTCCCTTGTTTGTCCTGAGCAGTTAAACTGTCCACTGTTCTTCAGAAAAATCCTCCAAGTCCTGCACATTCTTTATTTTTCCAGCAAATTCTGCATATTTGAGCCCTTTCCAACAGTTCGCTATATGGTGTTCAGATCCATCTTTTCACACTGAGGACTGAGGGACTCGTAGAACGACTATTAGAAAAGGTGCAAACATTCACTGGTGCTCAAGAAGGCAACACGATACATTAAGAGCCAGGGGGTGCAAACTTTTGAACAGGTGTAAATGATTATTATTTTTGTCTTTTGGGAAACAGTGCTAAATGAAAACAATAGAAACAAAATAATAATTTACACTCAACACCCCACTTTGGAGATGCTCTGACGCAGTCGTCTAGCCATTACAATTTGGCCCTTGTCAAAATCACTCAGATCCTTACGCTTTCCCATTTTTCCTGCTTCCAACACATTAACTTTGACACCTGGCTGTTCACTTCCTGCCTAATATATCCCACCCCTTGACACGTACCACTGTAACAAGATCATCAATCTTATTCACTTCACCTGTCAGTGGTTTTAATGTTGTGGCTGTTTGGCAAATATCAACCATCATCCCAGTAGTGCATAGCTTAAGGAGTAAAGTATCTGCCTTTAAGAAATGGCATCTGAGTTTCATGCCAAGCGCAGTGAGAAAACTCTCTTCCCAACAGCAAGACAACACATCACAGAAATTAGTAAAAAAATAAAAATACATTTAGGATCTGGGGAATGCACAAGTTCTTACAAAAGCTCTTGCACTGCTCAAATGAACATAAATATCACCCTGACTTCTTCTCAAAGCAGCCTTCAGGACTCGGTTAGAATGATTCCCTGCTGATTAGAAAGAAATTACAACACGCTTGGGTGGTACAACTGTCTACTGGATCTTATAAGACTTCTTCAATTGGTGTTTTGAAGCCTAGGGGCATCTTTAATTCATTGCAAAATGGCACAGATGACACTTCATATGTTGCAGCTTGTTTCATCCTTTCCAGGAACGTGGCCCACTTTATTAGGAACACCTGTATATTTATGCAATAATACAAACAGCCTTGAATAAACTCATCCAGATACAGGAGCTACCATGGAGAGACAGAAGTGGACCGAAACAGGATGTGGTCTTCAGCAGTTCGGGACTCTCTGCCTCATGTTCTGTGCACTCTGAGATATTTTTCTGCTCACCATGGTTGTAAAGAGTGTTTTTTTATATATATATACTTATTTTTGCCTCTTTATGAGCTCGAAGTCTGGCCATTCTCCACTGAGCTCTTTCATCGATAAGGCATTTACACCCACAGAAATAACGTAAATTATAATGGCTTAAATTGACTTTACACCAAATAACCCATATTGACAAACCCTCTCATTTAGATAATCATTCAGACCCTTTATTCAGCACTTTGGAGAAGCACTTTCAGCTACAATTACCTCCAGGTTTTCTCGAATAATTCTTTACAAGCTTTCTACACTTTCCTCCATTCTTCTTGGCTGATCTTCTCAAGCTTATTGAGATTGAATGGCGAGCATCTGTGAACTGCCATCTTCAGGATTTTCCACAGCTGTTCTATGGGGTTCAATTCTGGGCTTTGGCTGGGCCACTCAAGAACATTCAGAGATTCAGTCCAATGAGTTCAATTTTATCTCAATAGACCATAGAAATATTTTCCTAATGCATGTTTGCAAACTTATAGTGCTTCCAGGGTTTCCTCCGGGGACTCCAGTTTCCACCCCCAGTCCAAAGACATGCGCTGTAGGCTGATTGGCAACACTAAATTGTCCATAGTGTGTGAATAGGAGTGTGAGTGTGTATGTGAGTGTGCCCTGCAATGGGTTGGCACCCATCCAGGCTGTCCCTGCCTTGTGTGCAAAGTCCCCTGGGATAGGCTCTAGGTTCCCCAGGACCCTGTATAGGATAACAGGTACAGAAAATGGATGGCTAGATGGATACCCTTAGAGTCCTTTGCCTGCCATATGCCCTTTACTCCAGAGCAGCTTACATTTAGCCACTCTACCATTAAGCCCTGAATGGTGGAGTATTTCTAAGATGGTTGTCCTTCCAGCAGGCTTTCCCGTCTCTGTGGAGAACTTTCTGCTAGAGTGACCAATGGGCTCTTGCCCACATCCATGACCACAGCGTTTTTAGCTGTGTTTGAGTTTGGCTGGACGGCCAGCTCTAAGAAGAGTCCTCGTGGTTCTAAACTTCTTCCATTTCACAATGATGGAGCTGACTCCGCTTCTGGAAATGTTCAAAGCGATAGAATTTTAAACAGGGGTCTGTGGAGGTCTTGAGCTTCATGGCAGCATGACAAGCACTGTGAATTCTGGTGTGTATAAGGCTGTTCTAAATCATGTACGATCAGTTGACTTTGCCACAAGTAGACTCAAGTCAAGTTGACACCTCAAGAAAGTCAAAGCAAACAGCATGCACCTGAACTCAATTTGGAGTGCCTAAGACAGGAACCTGACTACTTTCCAATTAAGAGATTTCAGTTTGTGATTTTTATTAAATTTGCTAACATTTCTAAAACATTGTTTGCACTTTGTCATTATGGGATATTGTGTGTAGATTAGTGCCCAAAAAAGCAGTGGTGGCTGGAGCTGGGACTGTTCGTAAGGTCGGGGATTCAAGCCCCAGCACTGCCAGGATCTGGCTTTCTGATCGGAAAGTCAAGGGTTCAAGCTCCAGCGCTGCCAGGATCTGGCTTACTGATTGGAAGGTCCGGGGTTCAAGCCCCAGCGCTGCCAAGCTGCCACTGTTGGGCCCTTGAGCAAGGTCCTTACCCCTCTCTGCTCCATGGGTGCTGTATCATGGCTGACCCTATGCTCTGACCCCAACTTCCTAACATGCTGGGATATGCGAAAAAAAATATTATTTAACTGTGCTGTAATGTACATGTGACTAATAAAATTCCATTTATAATTAACTCTATAATACAATAAAGTACTCCATTGCTCATGAAACTCCAGCTTCCAGCCACACCCACTCACCGATCTCCACCAGTCACCCCTGGTAAAGTTTATCAACGTACTAATCACAATCACCTACAGTATAGCTCATTAGCTTCTGTATGCAGTATACTTACTCATTTCAGTCAGTATCTTTGCTCAGTCTTGCTTGTGTCTCATGCCTACATTTCTAAGACTGTGTCATTTGCCTGTCGATTTTGGTTTTTTTCCAGTTTGCTTTTATTTGTTCCGGTTGATTCTCCTGACACTATTGTCCTCTTTATCGATTGAATGGCTTTGACCTTTTTTCCCTCCATTTACGATTACTTTTTTCCCCTGCCATTTCGGACTGTCTGCTCTTGTTCCAATAAACTCTGCTTTTTGAGCTTTAAACTGCAGTTGTGTCCGGTAGGTTTGTCGCAGTCTGACAATCAGAGTGTGAAGCGTGCTGTCTTTCTGCTCTGTTGCTCTACAGCATCATCTGTCATATAATATTGCCCAGTGACTCTAACATGGAAAGATTTTCTTCCTGCCTTTCTGCATTCTCCATGTCAGAATTTCCATATTCAGTTCCTTCAGGTCCTCTTAAGAAAGCTGTGGTACATTACTGCTATTGTGCAAACTTAATATTTACTAAGATTTCAAATAAAACAAATGAATTTGTGAGGCCAGGCTTATACATTCAACATTTTACGTGGACATCTGTGTTAATTGCATTTTATTCAAAGAAGAATAAGACCATTTCTCGTTTTTTGTAGATGCAAACTGTTCTTAATAACTCGGACAAATCAAGTTTCCACCACTTGAAGGAAAAATTAAACCATTTATTAAATCAAAAATAATAAGAAACTTCCTTGAAATGATGATTGTCTATATTCATATTAAAGTGTTTAGTGTGTTCTTTTAACACTAATGCCATAGGAAGTGCAATAATGTGGAGAATATCTAATCTGAAATCCATTTGACCGCAGTTATACACTTCTGTAATTGCAAGAAATGTCATTACTTGGAGATATTAAGTCACTCAAGAAACTTTTCAGAGTATCAAAACAAATTTAATACCTGCCCTTTTGTCATATTATTTGCTCTTGAAGTGACTTTCATGCCCAGTAAATCACACCTTGCTAATTCTTGCTAAAATAAACTATTTGCATATCCTCTATTATAAACCCTACGGAAGAAAAGCCCTAACTTAGAACGTATGCAGTCCATTCTGAAACTACTTTACTACGAACGACATAGAACATAGCACATTTTGTATCAGACCACTCAATTTGTAGGTCCGCAAAAATATTGGAACATGGGACTGACAGGTGTTTCTTGTTTAAACAATAAATTTATCTGATCTACTCTTGGTATTAGCCTTCAGTTTTGCCTGTGAATAATGCTTTTGTTAAAAAGGTTAAGCCAACATGAAGATCAGAGAGCTGTCTGTGGGAGAAAAGTAGCCATTTTGAAGCTGAGTAATGAAGGAAAATCAATCAGAGGCATTGCACAAACATTGGGCATAGCCAATGCAACAATTTGGAATGTCCTGAAAAAGAAAGAAAGCACTGGTGCACTGAGCAACAGACACCGAATGCCACAAAAGTTCTGGAACAAAGATTAAACTCTACCAAAGTGATGGGAAGGCCAAAGTGTGGAGAAAGAAATGATCTTCTCATGATCCAAAACAGACAAGCACATATGTGAAACATGGTGGAGGTAGTGTCAAGACCGCTTCTGGAACATTCTCACTAATCTTTACTGATGATGGAAGTCATGATGGTAGCAGCAGAGTGAATTCAGAAGTCTACAGGAACATTTTGTCTGCCAGTTCACAGAGAAATGCATCCAAATTAATCAGGAGGAACTTTATCATGCAGCAAGACAATAATCCAAAACACACTTACAACTAAACAAAAGACTTCATCAGGGGGAAAAGTGGAAAGTGTTGGATTGGCTAAGTCAATCACCAAACCTTAACCCAATTGAGCAGCATTTTACCTCCTGAAGAGGAGACTGAAGGGAGAAACCCCCAAAAACAAACAGCACCTGAAAGAGGCTGTGGTGAAAGCCTGAAAAAGCATCACAAAAGAAGAAATCAACAGTTTGTCGATGTCAATGAATCGCATGCTTCATACGGTTATTGCAAGCAAGGGATATGCTACCAAATATTAAGTGTCATTTACTTTCATGTACTTCAAGACTGATCTGTTCATATATTTTTGCTTGCCTAAAAATTGGGTGGTCTGATTAAAAAAGGTTCTGCTTTATGTTGTTTAACACATCTGGATTTAAACACAAGGGGAAAAAAGCGGTAGTCTGTGAAACATCGTCTCATATCCATTTTTTGATCTCAAACCCAAACGACTTTGGTGTATAGCACAAACAAATGAATTGGCCTTGCCGTTCCAATAGCTTCGGAAAACTGTATTCGTTGAGGCGAACACACAAAATGGACACAGGATTCTGTTTTGCTTATTTAGAAGCTGTATTCCTTGTTGGATGTTTCTTTGTGAGTGTACTAACAAGAAGAACTTATCAAAGCCTTCAACATGCAGAAGTGAAGGCTGCAAGGCAAGTGCCCCTAGCAGACATTAGCAACAGCTTCACGAGCGCTGCACAACAGGAAACCTGTCTGTACTAATCTGACTGATTAGAAAGACAGGCCCTACAATCCTTTAGTTTATTTCATTATCCCTGGCACTTTGTGGAGAAAGCAGCGTCGTCTCTCCGATCTTAATCCTGGAGCTCTTTCATACTTTGAGGCATACAGTATCAGCGAATCGTATACGGAAAACAACAAAACAGCACTAAAGTTCGGGCCCTGCTGGATGTTTTTTCTACTAATGAATCAGATGTGAATAATATTAGATGAGTCATTTTAGTTAATCTGTTAATATCGGCTCTTTTAACTCCTGGTGAAGCTCCCACTATTAACAAACAAAGCATGTTTTTATTGGCTTTTTTTTTTGTCTGGTCAAAAAATTAGGGAGACATTTCTTACCCAGGGATAAATCAATAAAACTGTAAAACCCATACAGCTTCCTCTACTGCAGTGATTTTAGAGAATATGCCGTGGGATAGGATAGGATAGGATAGGCTAAGAATACTAATTGGTAATATCTATCTATTGTTAAAAACATCTATACAAATTTATATTGAAATGAATAATTCGATGACCTCATCGGTCATGGTGCCTGGTAAAACATATGCATTTCAAGCACTGCAACATATTAAAAAATATTTACAGCTTGCAAGCATGCTTTTTCAGGGCCATCTGGTTTATGGGTTTTTTTGGTCGGGTGTCAAATATCTCAGGATTATATAAACAGCAAGCCTAGAATACTCAGTCTTAACAACAAGCACAATTCCTCAGAGTAGTATGACACACTGGATGATTCACCTGCTTTTTTTTTAATTACCCCAACTGAAAAATAACAAGAATACAGTATATCTCAGACTAACAGTAGAATTTAGGCATGTCTTTGAATCCCAGTGCTAATCCTGATGTAAACGTGTACCAGTATGATTAATTACCCCAGAACCCTCGTAACTCTCTGGTTGGGGGTTCAAATCCCACCTCCACTCTGCATGTGCGAAACTTGTATGTTCTTTGAGGGTGTCCTCCAGGCACTCCAGTTTCCTCCCTCAATCCAAAGACATGTTGTAGGCTAATTGGCATTTATAAATGGTCTGTAGTGTGTGTGTGTGTGTGTGTGTGTGTGTGTGTGTGATTGTGCCCAGGGTGCCTCCGCCTTGTGCCCTGAGTTCCTTTGGAAAAGCTCCAGGCCTCCCCGCCACCCTCTTTAGGATAAATGGTATGAAAAATGGATGGATAGATGGTTACTGTGTACTGTTCTTTGGCACAGCATGAAAGTTTTGGCGCAATTTAAAATTCTTTTTTTTTATTGTCACATTTACGTCCACCTGTCAATCTAAAACACGGACCTGATCCTGACTGCGAGTGAGCTAGCTCTTTCATTTATTTTAATTCATTTCTTTTGTAATTTCCCCAATTTTCTCCCAAATTTAACGTCACCTGCCAATTTCCATCCACCAACTAGCTCTTTTCTATCGCACAACAGCTATGTATGGCTTTCATGTGCTTCCTCTTTGACACATAAAGCCAGTCGTATTTTCCTCATAAGGCAGCGTAACACGCATCCATGATTAATTAGTGTCGTTGTGATTGACAGGGGAGAAAGGGAATGCCATCCCGCTCACCCAGAGAGCATTTTATTCCCTTGGCTCCCAGTCATGGATGGCTGTGGCGTCATCGGGATTGAAATTGTGATTGCCGAACGCCATACTTTTTGTCTTTATTGAAGATAACAATCCAGTTAAAAATACCAGTAGAGTGCAAAACCCTGCTTTTAGAATATCAAGTTTGCCTTCCATGCCTGTTTTATGTACACTGCAATATTGTGTCTGTAGGAAGGGGGAGAGAAAACAAACAGACTACCAAACATATCACGCCCAGAACGTTCCAGAAGGATTTCTCTCCTCTGTGACATTAATAATGAATTTTGGGGCAGCTTTGATTTTGAAGTTCTTTGAGATTTAAAATAAATCATCCACTCTGTCTTTTGAAATGCGGAAATCATAGAAGGCTGGGGAGGTTTTCCTCTCTTTGAGGAGATCAGAACCTGGAATGCAGCTGTGCATTATGCACAACTCTGAGAATCAACGATACCAAGGAAGGCAGACATTCATGATCACCTATCGTGGGTACATTTTCATGGTTTGTTCTCAATCTGAATTGTACTGTGTGCTTTGATTTGATCTTATAGGTCTTAAAAAAAATTAGGGTTGCTGTTCCTCTACAGGTCATATAGATGCAGTGATATGACCAAAAAAGATCAAATAATATAGTACCAGTTCATACTGTGTTTATGCTTTTTGATTTATGTATAATATGCCAATACCTGTAATTTAGTGTGTATATAACGCACATATGGAGTGATTTTAGACCCATTTCAATTGTTGTTGAATTGTCTGGGGTCGGTTGTTTGGTGTGCACCCGAGTCTCTGTGGAGTGTTCATATTTCATTTCAAAATGAAATCACGTTAACTTATTCTATTACACCCAACAAACACAATAATGAACTTTTAAAATTAAAATCATCATATCCCCCCTTTAATACTGTGTGTCGTTACCTGGATGATCAACGACCGTTTTTATGTTTTGTGATTGTTGTTCCTGAGTGCCTTGTTTGTCCTGAGCAGTTAAACTGCCCACTGTTCTCCAGAAAATCCTCCAATCCTGCAATTCTTTTTTTTCAGAATTTTGCCTTCAACATTGCTAATGGGTCAGTTTTTCAAGAGGATGAGGCTGTAGAAAATTAGAAAAGGAAAATGCAAGAAAAACATTAAAGGGGTGAAACTTTTGAGGGTATTTTTTTTGTTTTTGGAAAAAAAAAAATTAACCCACTTTGAGGTCTGAGAGTGTCACATTACATTGTTGTCAAAATCATTTAATTCCCATTTCTAAGGGAAAAATCCTCCAGGTCCGGCACATTGAGGGACACATTGAGGAGAAATGAGGGAATCGTACACAACTATTACAAAAGGTGCAAACATTCAGGAATGCGCAAGAAGGCAACACGAAACATTAAGTGCCAGGGGGGGGGTGTAAACTTTTGGACAGGATGATCTTGTTGAAAATCTTGTTTTTCCCCCATTTAGTACTACCCTTCAGAAGCTACTTAAGATATTTGTGTTAAGATATTTATGTTTCCCAGACTGAGCAAAAAGTGTTTACTTTCCCCTGGAAAGCCCAGATGCTTCGCCTTTGTCTTAACTTTAAATAAAAATCTGTTGTTGTTTATTTTTACATTTGCATTTCTGAGATTTGCATTTAGAGTTCTGATTTATTTTATTTATTTATTTTTATCTCAAGAGTAGTAACAGTATTTTTATGCGTCTACGTTACCAATATTGTATGTTTTACGATAGATATTACCAGCACGTGCCACAGCTGTATGTGTGTCACTGAATCTGCAGTGACTTCTGGGATTGGGGTGCAGAGAAAAGAGGGGAGGAGGCATGCAGGCCGAGGAGAGGAGAGGGGGTATGAGGGGAGAAATTGATGTCACTGCCAAAAATTAGGCAACATAGCACTGCAGTGGGTAACAGGGGAATTGGATCTAAAAGCATACACATCCCACATGGCATACACACACACACACACACACACACACACACGTACATCGTGGATTAATTTTACTTAGCTACCTTAATATCTCCTTTTTCCTCTTCCTCTAACACACACACACACATGTTTGAATTTCACATATTCGTCTGAGCTGAGAGTAAGAAGACTGAAAGAGTCATGAAGGGCCCTACATATCAAAAAACAAATGGCAGATGGACACACACACACACACACACACACACACACACTTACTCACACTCACACACTCTTGCATTGCCATGAATCATTTACCAGGCTGGGAGAAACCCAACACACACAAAACACACACACACACACACACACACACACACAACACACTATGTACCCAGCTAGGGTAGGAAACTGAGAGTAAGTGAGTATGTGTTGAGTAATTGAGAGAGAGAGAGAGAGAGAGAGAGAGAGAGAGAGAGAAGAGAGAGAGAGAGATCTAATTATCAGAGTAATTTCACACCACCTCACACGGCGTCATGTTTCATGGCTAAAAGACAAAAGAACGGCATCTACAATTCTAAAGAAAGGAATAAATCTGGTTGGGAACTTTCTCTCAGTGTGTCCGAAACCTGGAGGAAGGAAACATAAAGCCACGATGGTCTGGTTTTACTGTTAGCAAGAATTTTTATCATGTTCGGTTTCATATTAATGAGACGCCCAGTCTAGCAACCACTGAACCACAGTGCGATTCAATAATGCAATTCAATAACAGCGAGTTACGGCAGACGCTCGGCTCGGCTAGTTAGCGACGTATGAAATGGCGACGACATTAACCACAGTACTAGTATGAAAGTTCTGGAAGAAGCTTCGGAAGCTGATCTGCTTGAGCAGAGAGTACACATGAGAAGGTGAGAAAGTTGGACGACTAAAGTACTAAAGCGCTGCTGCATCATTCTCTTTAGGTAGAACTGAAGCTAAACACTACTGGTGCCACTATGAGCAGTTGGTCAGACTGAATTGTTAGTAATGTAGGACCAACAACTCAGAATTTCGTTTCAAAATACCTTGGATGCCATTAAAGATCGAATATCAATATGGTGGATTTTCCTTTATTACTGGATTAAGAGTCACCAGACCGGGAATTCGTTTCAGGTCAAATCACCACGCGGTCTATACAATTCAATTGAGAAGTGCGATGCACACATGCAGTTTGGGTGAAAATCAGACAGCAGTACATGCTGTGAGAGCAGGAATTTTTTTTATTGAATCATCTACATCACAATCTACTGTGAACCTGCCATATTAATGACTGTTTACCTTTTATGAACATCACCCTTGCATGATTACTGTGCAACGCATGTTATTATGGCACAGTAATCGCGCTAGAATGATACAAAAAGCATGTTTGTTGAAAATGATCCAACAGGAGATGGGTACAAAAAGAATTCCTCGACATTTAGTTGGAACATTGTGAAGCCATCATCGACAAGTGGAGAAAATGGTACACCGAAGAACACCAAGAACAGGGCGGCCTTTCAATACTGACAAAAAGACAAGAAGGACTCTTATCGGGGAGGCTGCTGAGAGACCTACAGCAACATTAAAGTAAGGAGTTAGTTACAGTTACATTTATATAGCACTTTTCTAGACACTCAAAGCACTGTACATAGTCAATTGGGGGTGGGGGTGTGGGGGGGTGGGTCCCTCTTCTACCACTGCTGTGTAGCATCGACCTGGATGATGCGACGGGAGACATATTGCGCCAGAACACCCACCACACACCAGCTGTTAATGGAGAGGAGACAACGATGTAGCCAATTCAGAGATCAGGATTATTCATGGGCCATGACAGAGAAGAGCCAATGGGTGGAATTTCGCCAGGACACCGGGGTTATACCCTGACTCTTTCACAATAAGTGTCCTGGGATTTTTAATGACCACAGAGAGTCAGGACCTCTGTTTAACGTCTCATCCGAAAGACAGCGCTGCTTTTACAGTACTGTGTCCCCGTCACTATACTGGGGTATTAAACTCCACACAGACCACAGGGTGAGCGCACCTTGCTGGCCTCATTAATACCACATCCAGCAGCAGCCTTAGTTTTCCCCAAGAGGTCTCCCATCCAGGTACTGGCCAGGCTCCTCGTCAGCCAGGACAGGAGCTTTAGTAAAGCTGGAGGGAATCACGGATAGCTTTATTTTGGCACAAAACCTGCAGGCTTCTGTCAGACAGCAGAAGATAAAGATAAATTTCACCTTCCAGCACAATAACGACATAAAAGAGAGATGGAAATCTGGGTTTAGAAGAAGAGGATCACCATTTTGGAGCCCAGAACTAAATCCTATCAATAACCTGTGGAATGACTTGAAGAGACTTTTGTATTAAGTGGTGTGCACATTTATGCAACCAGGGTATTGTGAGTTTTTCTTCTTTTTATTTTTTTTCACCCTACTATTTGTTTTTCACTTGAACTGTGTTGGTTGCACAGGCAGTCTCAATGCAGTAGTTTTGTTCTGACCTCCAGTACATTTGCTATATTTACACCTGCTCAAACCCAACACGCCAAGGTTCGATTCACGCAGACTAAATACTGCATGAGAAATAGAATGTGTAGAAGTAGAATGTTTTTTGGGGGTTTTTTTTCCCAGGCACTCACCAGAATCCTGTCTTCGGATTTGCCATTTTTGGTTTCAAGCTTGACACCACGAGCGAACTTAATCGTAGACTTGTCGACAAACTTCCTGATGCTGTCTGTTAAAAAAAAAAAAACGCAAAAAAACCACAAAACAAAGCAAAACATTACTGCATGCTCCATCCATCTGGCAATCAGACCAACATGAATACACAGAGGCAACCAAGCACATCGAGTAGATATGCATGAGCAATCCACAGATGTAGAACTTTTCATGCCTGGGCCTGATGTCAGCACATCAGTTTCTCCACGAGAGAAAGCAAAGCAAACATGGATTGTCAACACTACTAGATATCACGTTGTAACGTTTGTTTCTTTTAAAACACACAAAACGTACACTTCGGCCAAATTTGTACTATTACCCATGATTAATAGAGACGCAATCAGTCGATCATGGGTGTCTGTGAGCTCATGAATGCAAGGGGGGGTTGGGATAGGGGTTGCTTCCCACAGATTGTGTTACACAGCCCTGTGACGCAGCAAGAGCAGCAGTTTGAAAAGATGCATTTGGCGGGTCCATGTCTCTCAGAGAAAGCACGCGATATCCTTCAGTCTAGCTGTCTTATGATAGTGGAGACCTAACTCACGGGTGTGAATTAGCCAAGGAGAAAATCTTCACATTCATGTTCGCATTCATTCCGACCAGTGACCGCATTTCACGTACACGCTTTCGCAATCACGTCAAGCCGACGACGCGTCCGAGACGTGAAGAAGAACAGCTCATAGGCTGCACGAATGTACGGTACGGTCTGGGCTAGAAAGAAATCAGCCGCAGCCTGGCGTCTCGTTGATACCATCCGCTGGAGATGTTTCGATACCCGTCTGACACCGACATCCTCTTAGTGACGGCGTGCAATGTCAGCGGGGGAAACGTGTCCTACGTTCACGTCGACATCGCACGTGTTTTTAAAAACAGCACACAACGAGTTTAAAAGCAAGTCGTCGTGTGCAATTACATGGAAAGAGGGAAAATACTGGAGGCCTACTGATGTGAAAGGAGTGAGGTGCAGGGGATGTCCCAGTGTTCATTATGACAGCTATTAGGAGTAATTAAGAACAGTGTAACAGCACGCGCTTACGCTCATAGGAGATAGTGAAGGAAAGCGCACGTGTGAAACGGTTTATTAACGCGCAGCGAAAGAACCCCCAACACACACACACACACACACACACACACACACAGAGAGAGAGAGAGAGAGAGAGAGAGAGAGAGAGAGAGAGAGAGAGAGAAGCCCGGCCGCGCCTTATTATCGTAACCCTTGCTTTGCACTTCGGGATAAATAAACGGAGTAAGTGGTCCTGCATCCAACACGCGCACGCGCGCGCGCACACACACACACACACACACACACCGACTAAACCCGTGCATTAAATCTTATATGTACATCCATGCACCATGCATGCTGAATTAAATCCCAAATCCGGTTCAAATCGGCGCGAGCGTTCTTTCCCCGCGCGTGCGTTATTAAACAGTGATCATGGCATCACCCCCCATTCCTGTTCACGCCACTGCGTCTGATCTCACCGTACCGAGGAGCAACATGAAGCCGTGATGCTAGGCGCTCGTGCAGAAGAAGCTAATGTCCGCGAGGATGCTCTGATCTATTGTTAGTTTCTGGTTTCCTCACCTGTAAGCTCTCGGGATACGCTGGGGGAAACACGGAGCAGCGAGGTCTTTAGAAGCCATGTCCACCTTCTCTTCCACCTTCTCACCCCGACCAATGAGTAAACAGCGCAGAATTCAGCTCTCAGAGCATTCCGCCAGTACTATACGGCCCTGAGCGCTCCCTCTCCCTGAGTCAGAGAGAGAGAGAGAGAGAGAGAGAGAGAGAGAGAGAGAGAGAGAGAGAGAGAGAGAGGAGGTTGAGAGAGGGTGGGGAAGAGGGAGAGAGGGTGGGAAGAGGGAGAGAGAGGAGAGAGAGGAGAGAGAAAGAGAGAGAGAGTGAGAGTGAGGAGAGAGAGGGAGAGAGGAGAGAAAAAGAGAAAAGAAGAGAGAGAGAGAGAAAGAGAGAGAGATGGAGAGAGAGGGGGGAAGAGGGAGAGAGGAGAGAGAGGGGGGAAGAGGGAGAGAGAGGAGAAAGAGAGAGATGGAGAGAAAAAGAGAAAAGAAAAGAGAGAGAAAGGGGGAAGAGGGAGAGAAAAAAGAGAGAGATGGAGAGAGAGGGAGGAGAGGAGAGAGAGAGGAGGAGAGAGAGGGAAGAGGAGAGGAGAGAGAGGAGGGAGAAAGGGAAGAAAGAGAGAGAGAAGAGAGAGAGAGAGAGAAAGAGATGAGAGAGAGAGAGTTTGGACAATTCATAGCCTATACCAAGGATGGACTCGGAGGCGGAACTGATCTCTGAGCTGAGGTGGTCACTCCAGAGCTCATTTTGAAGAACAACTGCGATTCGATCCCGGTTTTCCTTTCCACGATCATGAGATGTTTATTTATTTAGAAACCCGTTTCATGGAGGGAAAAATGTCATTGCGAGCTTATATCTCAGAATTCGGACTTCATGTCCCACAGTTTTGAGTTTAAATCTCGCAATTCTGACGTTGTAACCAAATTGTGAGTTTAAATCTTGCAACTCTTCCTTTTTTTATTCCAGTTTTGAGTTTAAATCTCCCATTTCTGACTTTATTTCTCGCAAGTACTGGTTTTCGTATCGAAATTCGGACTTTATTTCTCACAGTTACGAGTTGTTTTCTCGTAATTTAGACATCACCTCAACATTTGGTGAGTTACTAAGACAAAGCACTAACCAGTCTTTATAAATAGGCTATATAAAAACAACACTCATCAGTACTCGAGACAAGGAAAACCAGATGCTAGAGCACACTTATTACCTGAACTCAGTCACATATCGGGTACTACATCAAGTGGATGTCTAACTTGTCTGAATCGTGAGATATAACGTCGCAATTGTGAGAAATAAAGTGACATTTACCTTCCGTATTTTTGTATATGTCCCCGTGGAGAAATAGAAACATAAACACCTTCTCAAAGGAAAAAATGACTATATATATATATATATATTTTTTTTTTTTTTTTTTTTACAATTCATAATTAATTTCAAGGTCCCCTGAGCTTGGTTTACTCTCTGAGCGGATTTTCTCACTGTGACTATGTTGGTTTCTTCATTCTCTGGATTCCTCCCACATAAAATATGCAGGTAGGTAGATTAGCTGCTCTAAATTTGCCCCTAGATGCAAATGTACACAAGGAAGGTGATAAACTGGAGTCCCATCCAGGATGTGAACCTGCATCACTTCCAGCGTTCCTGGGATAGGATCCATTGCAACCTTGATGTGTGCTGATGAATGCCAGTCACCCGTAAATAAGGTGCGCGCATGGCACAGCTGATTTGCATTCGGTGACTTCAAAACTCCTTGAAAGTCAAAGCTCAGAGAGATGAAATGACAAGTGAAGTACAATCGTACACTTGGAGGTAGACGTGAAAGTCATTGGCAATAATTCTTACCTAAATTCACTAATTTACCAACATATGAGTGGCAGTAATTCTAGGACTTACTGTATCAAACCAAAATGATGTTAAAAAAAAAATCCCCTACAAAATGTGCACACTCTTTTACTAATACTTTGTGTAAGCACCTTTTGCTTGTAAAGCAGCACTCAGTCTTTTTTGGGTAAGAACTTGGCACATCTTGATTAGCCAATTTTATTCCATTCTTCCTTGCAAAAATGCGCCAAATCTATCAAATCGTGAGGGGGATTTCCTGTGCACAGCCCTCTTCAAGTCATTCCACAGGCCTTCAAACGGATTTAGATCTGGGCTCTGACTGGGCCGTTCCAAAACCGTGATCTTCTTCGAAATCCAGATTTGGATTTCTCTTTAATGTCGTTATCGTGATGGAAGGTGATATTTATCTTCAGCTGTCTGGAAGGTTTTGTGGCAAAAATAATGCTATCCATGGCTGTCTCTATCTTGACTCCGGCCGAAGAGAAGCAGCCCTAGAGCATGATGCTGCCACCACCATGCGTATGGTGTTCTTTGGGTGATAAACTGTCTTGCTTTTGTTTTTATAATGTCTTTTAGAATTATGCCCCACAAAAAAGTTGGTTTAGCAAAAATTTAGGCGTGCTTGGATTTTATTCTATTTATTTATTTATTTTGTGAGAAAAGGTTTCTGTTTAGCCATCCTACCCTATAGCCCAGACGTGTGAAGAATACGAGGTATTGTTGTCACTTACAGTGAGGGAGCATTACTTGCTATAAATTCCTGCAGCTCCTTCCTTTAAAGTTGCTGTAGGTCTCTCAGCAGCCTCCCTGATACGTTTTCTTCTTGTCCTTTCATCTATTTTGGAGGGACGTCCTGTTATTGGTGACGTTACTTCTTGGTGCTCCATTTTCTCCATTTGTTAATTATGGCTTTCACACTGTTTCATGGTTCATCTAATGTTTTGGAAATTCTTCTATGCTCCTCTCCTGATTGATACATTTTGATGATGAGATCCTGTACATGCTTTGTGAGCTCTTTGTGGGCAGTCACCTGACTGCTTCCGAGCACAGTCACATGACTGCGTCAGCAGTCGGATGAAACCAAGAAGATGTCAAGAACATCCTCCAGAAACAGCTGGTCTTTATTAATCTCTCCATTGATGACAGCTGTTTAATTACCTTTTAGCATGAGCTTGAATGTGATTGGTTCATTCTGAGCACAGTCACATGACTGTGGTGTCCAGTAAGGCTAAAGATCTGACATGATCGATCTTGATTTCCTTTTTGTACGTCACAAAAACCTGCTATTTGAACAGGGGGTGTTTAGACTTTTTATGTCCACTTTAGTTACAGTATTGAGCAGTGTTAAGTCTTTTGCCCGGCAGTCTCAAAGAGCTCACGGGAAGCCCAAATATCTTCAGGTCACTCGGTATAAAAGAAACTAGCTTTAAAGGATCTTAATGTATCACAGCAAATGTATCACTGGCCAGCTGCTTTCCGATCACGTGTTACAGACATGTGTTTCAAATTCGGTACAGTATTAAAAACTTCTTTAAAAAGACCATATTTCAAACTCCTGGTTGTGTAAATAATCACTCATGTCTGGTACAGTGATTTATTCAACATGTACCCATATTACTTGTGCGCCACCTGCTGATGGGTTTAATTGTATTACATTTATTTTCTTCCAGTTTAGTTTTTTTCCTCAGACAGGCTGCTTCTGAATATACATCAGGGTCGTGCTGGTGATGAACATTGTTGTCTTTTTAGAAGATTTTTATGCCACAGTGTTTGAAGAGTCACAAAGCATTCAGAGATATAGATTTTGGGTCTTGTTGCCAATCATTCTTATTAATATTGGTTAGTATATTTGCCTTACACCTCCGGGTCGGGGTTTCGAATCCCATCTCCGCCCTCTGTGCGTGGAGTTTATATGTTCGCCCTGAGCTCTGGGGGTTTCTTCCGGATACTCCGGTTTCCTCCCCCCAAAGAAAGACATGCGTTGTAGACTGACTAGCATTTCCTGTGTGAATGTGTGTGCAAATATCCCCTGTGATGGGTTGGTACCCCATCCATGGTGTCCTCCGCTTTGTGCCCCAGGTTCCCTGGGATAGTCGGCTCCAGCCCTCCCCTGGTAATAAAGCCATAGTGCTGGCTGCGAACTAAATCACTGGTTTATATTTACGCGCTAGTTCTAATCCGTTAACGTTTCTATAGAAACAACGTCAGTGTGACTTGTATAGCAGACACAACACATAATCTATGCATAATAAAGTCTGGATTAAAAATTTAAATGTGTGTGTAATTGTTGATATGGTGAAGCTTTCAGTAAGAAAACCTTCATTTAACATTTTTGGAAGGAGTCTCCAGTCAGAGGTAAAGCTTTTCCTTTATGTTTCCTGCACATTCTCTGCTGCTTTGATTATTTTTCTATAACAGCATGCCTCATCCGGTTTTATTTCTTACTCATTAGTATGTATTACAAGTGGTTCTTGGCAATCTAAATGGACTTTTTTTTTTACATTTATATTTAGCAGAAGCCCACATCTAGAGTGAATTACCAATGTGCTTGTTTTCCGCATAAAAATAACCACATCATGGTATCTAGCATTTGAGGTGATGAAATTTGATCTGCACATGTTTACAGAGGGCGCATTCAATTAAACGGCACAGTCGCAAGTCTGAAAATGAAAGCTGTGTGAGCCAAAGAATGAAGAGACTCTTGTGCAAATCAGTGTAGTAAATTTATTCAAATAATATACTGAGTGCAGAAAGGTCTGCTGAACCGGAATAGGTTTAGCTCAGCAAGAACAAAATTCAATTAAAGGGAACATTGATCATTACGCTCCTAATATTAATGAATGTTTCGCCTTCACCAACTTGCGACCTGATTGGTTACGAGGTATAAAGTATTTGACCTCGGGAGATCACAATTTCGAAATTACCGACAACGCCACAGACGTCATCCATGCCCAGGAGCCTAGAGAGCAAAATTACCCATGGTTCTAAGTGAGGGGGATGGACTACTCTCTCTCATCTGTCAGTCAAGGGACACTGGCCAATAACCGGGCACCTGTTAGCTCATGTATGTGGAAAAGGGCAGATAGTAAAGAAAAGGGCAGATCCTGTGATCGATAACAACTCATTTTAAAGCAATGTTTTATTACACTTAAATTATATGGAGCCATACAAGACCCTGTAAATTAGCTGTTACTATAGAAACGATAACAGTTTGACTTAGCCATTGCTTTATCTCTTATCTAAAGAATACGATGCAGCAGCGCTTTAGTCCTTTAGTCAGCTGTGGTCAAAACTGGACTGCATGCATGTATGATCGGGGGAAAAGGCTGCTGGTCATCTATTTTAGTTCAAAAATATTAAACAGTTGTTTGCATGCCCTGTTTTTTATTATTATTTGATTAAAATGCAGACTGTGTTGAATTTTATGATTCATTTATTCTAAATGAATAAGTTGTTTAATGTAATATTTAATATATGTCAAAGTCTGCTCATTTGGCTGTGTTATATAAATAACACATGCCTTTAACGATAGATGCCTGGTTAGCACTTTTTTGTTTTGTTTTTAGAAATTGTAATAGAAAAATCTTGCATTTGATATAATATTGACCTTTAATATTGGTTAAAGGTGCATTAGGTAAGATTAGGTCTATATTAGTTAAGATATGTTCATTATTTAAAAGAGTTTCCGCCCATGTTCACGGAGCCCCGCCCCCAGGATCCACGCTGGCCAATAGAGCACAGCCTGTTAAATGACTGACAGGAAGCGCATCCAAACACATACAAGCATTTCAGGCCGGAAGTTAGTTTTCCAAATGGGTTTTCTCAACGGCTTAACGCTTTTATTTTCTACCATCTTACAGATTATTTGTATAATTAAGAAACACCATTACGTCTCATTGACATTACATAGCTATAATCCTATAATATTCAATCGTGTATCGATTATTTACTCCTGCAGCGTCTCATAACCAGTGACTGTTGCTAGGAGACACTTCGTACCAAACACTGAACACACGAACCTCATCGCTTTGTACGTTTGACTGACACGTTGATGGGCCAATCACAGAGCAGGACTAGAGCTCTCGACCAATGAAATATCAGCGTTTTGTGACGCGTCTCGGTAGGACGTTCTAAGTGTAAGGCGTTTGATGCAGCGGGAGTTTGTCCAAGCTAAAGGAGGTAATGTAGCATTCAAACTGTAAAGAATAGTTTTGTAACCTTTAACAGTAGAACCTTTAACAGACGTCTGAGGTGTACTTACTCTGACTGGTCTGATTTTTTAAAGTATTTTTTTGTGAAACAGTGCAGCTGGCTAGTCAGTTAGATGATCATGAGTACATGCTAATGCAGCTCAGTGGAAGCCCCTGATGGTTGTGTCATGATGGCCACATTGTTGCTTCTGTCAAAGCCCAGAACCATTGGGTTATATGTTATTGTACTAAAGTTAAATAAATGTCGCGCTACTGTGTACATGTTTGTGCACTAAAGGTGTCAGCACCAGACAGGCAGACATGCAGGCATGCAAGGCAGACATGCAGGCATGCAAGGCAGACATGCAGGCATGCAAGGCAGACATGCAGGCAGGCAGGCAGGCAGACATACAGACAGACAGGCAGGCAGGCAGGCAGGCAGGCAGACAGGCAGGCAGACAGACAGGCAGACAGACAGACATTTCTCAGAGAAATTCCAGCAAATTGAAAAACACACTTGTGTGTATATATATATATATATATATATATATATATATATATATATATATATATATATATATATATATATATATATATATATATATATATATATATATATATATATATATATATATAATTTTATTTATTCATTTTATTATTATTATTAACTGCAGGCCTGGCTTGGACTCAAAAATAGCTTTAATATTTGTCCAGGAACCTTCCAGAATATGTCGACTCGTTTGGGCTTCACTGTTTACTAATACATAATGATAGTCGGAAGTATTTTTATATATATATATATATATATATATATATATATACATACATACATACATACATACATACATATACAGTAAATCAGGGGTGTCAAAACTTGTTTTCGCAGGGGGCTAGATGAACACACGAGATTAAACACACCGTGCTCTGACGGAGAAAACGTGTGATTTTCTTGTCTTTTGATCCCGTTGTCTCGGTGGCTACAGCATGACAGATCGAGCCAGACATGGATAAATATGAGAAGGTGAAGAAGATCGGGGAAGGCTCTTTCGGGAAAGCCATTCTGGTGAAGTCTAAGGAGGATGGTCACCAGTACGTCATCAAGGAGATCGGCATCTCCAGGGTGAGCCGCTCACGTTTCTTGTTTGATTCGGAAATTTTACGCGCAAGTACGCGCGCCGATTAACTCTGTCACGTTTTACAGATGTCTAATAAAGAGAGACAGGAGTCGCGCAAAGAAGTGGCCGTGTTGGCGAATATGAGTCACCCCAATATTGTGCAGTACAAGGAGTCATTCGAAGGTAAAATTCTTTACTTCCGAGCTCAATTTACGTCGCTGATTAATTCATATTTCACTGCATATTTTGAACTGGCGGGTTTGTGAGTCTTTATACAATGCTGAGGAACCGAACCACACAGCTCTGAGGTAACGATGCTGCGAACTCAGGAAGAGATGCCTTGTGTAGCTTCTTATAGTCAAGCTTGATTTTGACTGAATAGAGGAAGCCATTTGCTTCGTACAGGAACAAAGGGCTTCATTCCTCCTCGCCGATTCCCGGGTTCTCATCTCTCGTATCGATGTACCGGTCGTAAAAATGCCACAGGAAATAAGACTTAAGATAAAGGAGTGTCGTCCGCGACGCTTAATGGAGTCGTTTCAGCACGCTGTGTTTGACGGAAAGCCGACGTTCGAGTGATGGAGGAAGCTACAAGTCTTGGAATTGAATTACAGAGAGTATCTGTCCGAGCTAATGGCCTGAGAGGGAACACGTGAGAAAGCAGCGAGCTGCTGTTGGGGGTTGTGACGTGGCAGCGTAGCAACAATGTTAACTCTCTTCCGTTTGCTTCTGCGCAGAGAAAGGTTGCTTGTATATCGTGATGGACTACTGCGAGGGAGGCGACCTGTTTAAGAAGATCAACAACCAGAAAGGACTTCTTTTCCCTGAAGAACAGGTTAATAGAGTGCTAGTGTGTGTGTGTGTGCCTTTTTCTTTCTCACCAGCACACAACACATTCATTCTCCAGCTTAAAAGCTGCAAGCCTTATGTTTGAGTATTAAAGCAATGCACTTCACCAGTGCTGCTGTTTGTCACTCTGTCGCTAGCCCCATAAACGTGCGCTATCATGTGACACAAATTGCCCATATCCGTCGACATTTATAAATGAAATATCTATAAATAAGCTACAAATGGGTCTGAGCGAGGGATCACATTTAACAGCCCGCAAGCTTTCTACTACACTCCTTCATTCATTCCAATTCGTTTGAAACGGTATTTCCGTCGTACTCCTGATACGCTCTTTGTCACAGGCGTGTAATGCGTGTACTCGTTCACTCCGTGTGCGATCTGTTCCTCCTGCAGATACTTGACTGGTTTGTGCAGATATGCCTGGCTCTCAAACACGTACACGATCGTAAGATCCTTCACAGGGATATCAAGTCACAGGTACTGTTTAGAACCTCATACAGAAGCAGCAGCCGTGCTGATGACTGATAATCCAGTCAGATCTTTATTTATTTATTTACTTATTCTTGCATATAAATGAATCCACTTCTCCACCCCCCAAAGAATATTTTCCTGACTAAGGATGGTACAGTTCAGCTGGGGGACTTTGGGATCGCCAGAGTTTTAAGCAGGTAAGATTGCGTCATCTATCGTTTGCATAAAAAGGCCTGCGGAATGTGAGATTTAATATCGTTATGATGGTGTTTTGTGTGCAGTACCGTGGAGTTGGCCAGGACCTGCATCGGCACACCTTACTACCTTTCCCCTGAGATTTGTGAAAATAAACCATACAACAATAAAAGGTAGTATGTAAATCCGCTTGATGTACAGAATAAATTATACACAGTGGAGGGCATTAGTTTACAGACGCCTTGCAGAATCTGCAAAATGTTCATTTAAAAAAAAAAAAAAAGAGGCATCATTAAAATTGCATTTAGTTTTTTATTTAGAGCTGCCCTGAATAAGCTATTTCACATGAGCTGGTACATCTGTGCACACGACACAATAATAACTGAATTTACACAAACGAACCAGTTCAAAAGTTTATCTACGCTTTATTTATTTATTTTTTTAATACTGTGTGTTGTAACCTGGATGATCAGTGACTGTGTTTATGTTTTGTGAGAGTTGTTCACGAGTCCCTTGTTTGTCCTGAGCAGTTAAACTACCCACTGTTCTTCAGAAAAATCCTCCAGGTCCTGCACGTTCTTTACTTGTCCAGCGTCTTCTGCATATTTGAGCCCTTTCCAACAGTGACTATATGATTTTAATATACATCTTTTCACATTGAGGACAACTGAGGGACTCGTACACGACTATTACAGAAGGTGCAAACGCTCACTGGTGCTCAAGAAGGCAACACGATACATGAAGAGCCAGGGGGGTGTAAACTTCTGAACAGGATGATTTGTGTAAATTGTTTTGTTTAAAGATTTTTTTTTTTCATTGAGTCCTGCCCTTTAGTCTAAAAATACACAAGCAGGTGGTGAAAAATGAAAGGAAAATTTGATGATGAAATTTTAATTTATGTTTTGAAACCCATGTGTAATAGGGATGCTATGTTTGTATCTGTTTGAGCTCAAAATATCCTTATCTTTTTCATATTCGGGTTTAAACCGGAAATGGGCACGGCCTACATCAAAAAGGTTATTTAAAAAATATACCCTTATTGGCACCCTTGGTAAATATGAGTGAGAAATAAAAAATTAATGATTAAGGGAATTTTGCCTAGCTATGCGTTACCTCATATTTATACCCCTGTGAAACAGGAAGTCATGATGGAACAATTTCCTGTTCCTAGTGTAGTTATTTATTTTTATTTATTTACTTACTTACTTACTTACTTTATCATTGGGAATATACTTGTATTCATTATAAATGAGATATATATTTTCTCATAAATTCACAGGGGTACCAATAATTGCACACTTATATTTTAACAAAGATTTTTAATTAATTAATTTATATATATTTTTTTTGGATAAACCTGTCTTTAAAATTGTTTGATATCCATGAGGGCAGAGTATGTTTGTGTATTACAACAAACCAAGGGTGCCAATATTAGTGGAGGGCACTGTACTTCAGTTTTTGAGTTCGTCACATTCCAGAAAAGTTCACGGGTGGTTCTGTGAGTCCAGCTGAGGTCCTTTATGTAGCATTTTATTATTTAAAATTATTATTATTTTAGATTTTATTTCAATAACAATGAACAATAAACACACGCGATGAACATATAAGTTCATTAAACTGACTCCAGTGAAAAGCATACCGTGTTTCATATTTATGAAGGTGTATTTTGTTTGTACAGAAGCATGGTTTTATTTTGTAAGGCCGCGTTTCGATCCGGTTACTGGAGCAAACCACTGCCAAAAACAAATGGTACTTATCTCTGATTAGTATCATGTTCATGAACTTGGTCTTTGTTCCCTTGGAAAGACTGAGGGGGGGATGCCTTATCTTAACTTGACTTTATGCCTGAACATTGTGGGTTTGTTTCAGGTCTTTTTCATGGGTACGAATTTAGCTGAAACCTGGCAACCCTCTCCACAAGCTTCCGCAAGCCATGTTTTAAAACTACACAAGAAAGTAAAACCCAGAATACTTGTGGTCGTAAAATTTTTGGCAGCTGATTATAGCTTTTTCTGCAGAAATGAGACCCACCTAAGGAAGAAAACTGTTAAATTTTTTAAATAAATAAAAATAGATCATCCAATCATAAACTGATTAACAGCAACATCAGCTTTACTACGTCTAAGTGATGTACTGTGATATACTGTACTTTTACTTGTGTGTACGTCTTTGCTGAATGTGCCTGTTTTTGTTTTTTCCCCCCTCTCTCTCTCTCTCTTTCTCCTGTCCCTGTGTTTTGCTAGTGATATTTGGGCCTTGGGCTGTGTCCTGTATGAAATGTGCACACTTAAGCATGCTGTAAGTATAAAATAGTCCTTGCAGATTAGTTCTTAGCTTTGTATGTTACTGCTGAACGTGTGTGTGTGTGTGTGTGTGTGTGTGTGTGTGTGTGTGTGTGTAAATCGTCTGTGTTATGGCAACCCTTTAATTGTTTTCTTGTTACCAGTATGTATATTGTTTCTCCGTCTCTCAACAGCTTTGCCTGTCTAATGGAACAGACTTGCTTCAAATACAATGTGTGACTGGCTTCCTTCCTAGTCTTCAGTAATTACAGATCTAGTGATAAGAGTGCAGAGCTCTGGGGAAGCGCTTTGAATTCACTGCTGTTTTAGCTGAAAAAGATTTTCTTTGATACTGCAGTCATCTCAAGCGTGTTTGATCCTTCAGTGCCTGTGAAGTTCAAACTGAATGTCCGTGGTAATTTATTCTGTGTATTTATTTATTTTTTTTATTTGGTCCCCCGCCTCTTTCAAGTTCGAGGCCGGGAACATGAAGAATCTGGTGCTGAACATCATCCGAGGTTCATACCCCCCAGTGTCGGTGCATTACTCTCAGGATCTGCGTGCTCTCTTGGGCCTGCTTTTCAAACGCAACCCGCGGGAGAGACCCTCAGTCGGTGCCATACTGAACAAGCCGTTTCTCACCCGCAGAATCCAGAAGTTTCTCTCTCCGCAGGTTCGACACACAGGTTTTGGTTTTTTTTTGTTTTTTTTTTGTCTGTGCATATAAACAAAGCTGTCTGAGGGTCAAATATAAGCAATCAAGGTGTTCTAGGGGAGTAGGATTTCTGTCTAGTTGAGCTATTCTTGAGTTATGTTTCAATAAAAATTTAGTATTAATTTAGATTTAACCATTGTCTGCAGGCAGCCCGTATAAAGGCGCATTGGGTACAGTGAGGGGGGAAAAAGTATTTGATCCCCTGCTGATTTTGTACGTTTGCCCACTGACAAAGAAATTATCAGTCTATAATTTTAATGGTAGGTTTATTTGAACAGTGAGAGACAGAATAACAACAAACAAATCCAGAAAAACGCATGTCAAAAATGTTATGAATTGATTTGCATTTTAATGAGGGAAATAAGTATTTGACCCCCTCTGTGAAACATGACTTAGTACTTGGTGGCAAAACTCTTGTTGGCAATCACAGAGGTCAGACGTTTCTTGTAGTTGGACACCAGGTTTGTACACATCTCAGGAGGGATTTTGTCCCACTCCTCTTTGCAGATCTTCTCCAAGTCATTAAGGTTTCGAGGCTGACGTTTGGCAACTCAAACCTTCGCACCCCCTCACAGATTTTCTATGGGATTAAGGTCTGGAGACTGGCTAAGCCACTCAGGACCTTAACGTGCTTCTTCTTGAGCCACTCCTTTGTTGCCTTGGCCGTGTGTTTTGGGTCATTGTCATGCTGGAATACCCATCCACGACCCATTTTCAATGCCCTGGCTGAGGGAAGGAAGTTCTCAACCAAGATTTGATGGTACATTTCCCCATCCATCGTCCCTTTGATGTGGTGAAGTTGTCCTGTCACCTTAGCAGAAAAACACCCCCAAAGCATAATGTTTCCACCTCCATGTTTGACGGTGGGGATGATGTTCTTGGGGTCATAGGCAGCATTCCTCCTCCTCCAAACACGGCGAGTTGAGTTGATGCCAAAGAGCTCCATTTTGGTCTCATCTGACCACAACACTTTCACCCAGTTGTCTTCTGAATCATTCAGATGTTCATTGGCAAACTTCAGACGGGCGTGTATATGTGCTTTCTTGAGCAGGGGGACCTTGCCGGCGCTGCAGGATATCAGTTCTTCACGGCGTAGTGTGTTACCAATTGTTTTCTCAGTGACTATGGTCTCAGCTGCCTTGAGATCACTGACAAGATCCTCCCGTGTAGTTCTGGGCTGATTCCTCTCTGTTCTCATGATCATTACAACTCCACGAGGTGAGATCTTGCATGGAGCCCCAGGCCGAGGGAGATTGACAGTTCCTTTGTGTTTCTTCCATTTGTGAATAATCACACCAACTGTTGTCACCAAGCTGCTTGGCAATGGTCTTGTAGCCCATTCCAGACTTGTGTAGGTCTACAATCTTGTCCCTGACATCCTTGGAGAGCTCTTTGGTCTTGGCCATGGTGGAGAGTTTGGAATTTGATTGATTGCTTCTGTGGACAGGTGTCTTTTATACAGGTAACAAGATAAGATTAGGAGCACTCCCTTTAAGAGTGTGCTCCTAATCTCAGCTCGTTAACTGTATAAAAGACACCTGGGAGCCAGAAATCTTTCTGATTGAGAGGGGCTCAAATACTTATTTCCCTCATTTTTTTTTTTTGTTGTTATTCTGTCTCTCACTGTTCAAATAAACCTACCATTAAAATTATAGACTGATCATTTCTTTGTCAGTGGGCAAACGTACAAAATCAGCAGGGGATCAAATACTTATTTCCCTCACTGTAGGATATCTATTCGTAGAATTGTTATCAGTTATAAAATATATTTATAAGAACTATTCTACTGAATGAATAAAAAGTTTGGGATGCAGTTGCGAATACTGGCAAAATGCTACCATGCGTAAATGTCTTTTCGATGGTCAGATTGTGTGTCAGTAGTCTGTTTTGGTGTGTACTCTGCTCTTTTTTATTTTTTATTTTTTTTTTAAGGAAAATATCCTTAGCTTAAGGTATGGCCTTGAGGAAAGTGTTGTTTGTGTGTTTCAGCTCATCGCTCAGGAATTCAGCAAACAACCTAAAATAAATGTCGCCCAGGGAGTACCAGGTAAACACGCGCTACCTTTCACTCGCGTGCACTGCATTCAAATGTCTGCGTGACCTTCCTGACATTAAATGATCCATTTTATGTGTTGGTAAAGATGTAGTACAAGTCAACTTGACTTCTTCTCACCAGGCCACGTCACAACTAATTAATTTTCCACTTCTTCTAACGGCTTGGTTTATTCCTTACACAGTGATGGATATGACCTTTTTTTTTAGCAGCTGTACACGCATAACCGATTCATTTAATTCTCACTTTTAATCCCCAGCCAAGCACCAAATCCCTGGTCCAGCATCCATCACCCCTGCTCAGAAAATCACTAAACCAGCCGCCAAATACGGAGTGCCTTTAATAGCGAAGAGACCTGCCGACACCGTCCGGAAACCAGCTGATGCAGCCAGGAAACCGGTAGAGAGGAAGCCCGGGGTCAAACTCAGACAGGTGTGGGTTTACCTGTATTACATAATTCATATCGATACACAGAGCCAACTCTAGAGCCCCTTTTAGCAGTGCACCTGAGTGCGAGCTTATTAAGCAGCGATCGTGTGCAAGTGTTTAAGTATAATAATCGAGTTTATATTTAGGAGGAGTAGATGGAGTGTGTGTGCGCATGTGTGAGAGAGCGAGAGAGAGAGAGAGATGTCTGATCCGCGCCGGTGTCGTGTGTTGTCCAGGCTCTTCCTCCTGCAGCAGTTCAGAGGAGAATGAGTCGACTGGAGGAGGAGAGGAGGAGGCATGAGGTACCCCAGAGAAAAGCCCCTTATTTCCAGCCCCCTATACTAACACACACAACTTCCTCTCCTTAATCCTTTTAAACTCACTCAGTAACAACCCTCTCAGCCACATATTCAACCCCTGTTCTGTAGAAGAGCATCGTCTATCTTAAATGAGTAAACGGAAGTGTAAGCTTAGTTCAGCATGTTTCTGAGCCAAGGTGGTTATTAATTCATGCTAAACTGAATTCGTATGGGGGGATGGGATGAAAAATATTCTCACAGACCTCTCTGACCATCATCTCTCCACTCTATTGTTTTTAGACATGCTGAACAGTCTAGAGCAGTAGTTCTCAAATGTTTTGGCTCCTTTAACTGCAAAATAAATTCCAAAGACCCCCTCAGTACAGATTGATTTTTCTGACCAAAGTCTCGTTATTGAGATGTGTACAACAATTTCTTTTATTTTATTTGGGACTTTTTATTGACCTTTACACTGACCGGTGTGTGTGTGTGTGTGTGTGTGTGTGTGTGTGTGTATGTGTGTATATATATATATATATATATAAAAAAATATAAATAATTTTGTTTTGTTTTTTTTATAAAAATTGCCAACAGGTCCAAGTTAACATTATTTATTGACCTAAACAGTCCCCTCTGAAACGGCAAGGCCAATTCATTAGCTTGAGCTCTACATCGAAAACATTTGGGTTTGAGATCAAAAGATGGATATGAGACGAGAGTTTAGGATTTCAGCTTTTATTTCGTGGTGTCTACATCGAACATAAAGCAGAACCTTTTTGTATCTGACCACCCATTTATTTAGTTGAGCAAAAGTATTGGAACCCATAACCCTTGACATAAATGAACGTAAATAACATTTCATATTTGGTTGCATAACCTTTACTTGCAGTAACTGCATTAAGCCTGTGACTCACTTGACATCACCTGCCCTGTGGAGGTTGTTGGTGATGTTACTGGCTGTTGTTTTTGTGTTTTTCTTCACAGCACTCACAAGGTTTGTCATCAGATGATGTTTTCCTTGACTGACCAATTTCATGTCTGTTGCTCAGTGCACCAGTGGTTGCTTTCTTTTTCAGGACATTCCATATAGATGTTCTGGCTATGCCCAGTGCTTGTACAATGCCTCTGATGGATTTTTCCCTCTTTTCTCACCTTCTAAATGACTTGCTTTTCTCCCATAGACAGCTCTCTGATCTTCATGTTGGATTATCTGTTTTTGTATTATTACTATTATTTTTTTTTTTTAAACAATAAATTAATTCACAGCTGAAACCGACGGCTAAAACCACAAGTAGATGTTAAGCGCTATTTATCGTTTAAACAGTCAATCCAACAGGACATACCTGGGTAACACGAAACAAGTCACATGTTGTAATAATTTTGCTCAACTACAAATTGGATTGTCTGGTAGAAAATATGCTATGTTGCATTTCGTTGCAACACGTCTATATATATATATATAAAACACCAGGAAATAAAAGCTGAAATTCTGACTTTTGATTTCAAACCCAAATGTCTTGAGTCTACAGCAACAATAGATGCATTGGCCTTGCCGTTGCAATATGTAAGACATTTTATTTATATTTTTGAGTTATTGAGATTTGGTTTAAACCTATTCAGTTCTCACTGAATAATACATTTAAAAACTAAATGGTAAGTAATACAAAAACCCCGGTGGTCTTTGGACCCCATTTTGAGAACCACTGGTCTAGAGGATTGGTTTACGTGCATGATGAGGGCTAATCTCTTGCTGCATATTCACAGATGAAAGAGCAAGACATTGGTGCGACATTCAAGCAGTTTCTCACCAACCCTCAATGTTGTGGTGTTTTTTTTTTTTGTTTTTTTTTTTAAATCAATGAATAGATTGTGTACTGTTCTGCTGAATACTGATTTATTCGTTAATTTGAATTATTATTATTTTTTTTAATATGCATGGTTTGGCCTTGGTGCAGTGAGGCAGAGGAAACCTGTTTCCTCTCATCTCACTCTTATATTTAGTGTTACTATTTTATGGGGTTTTTTGGGGTTTTTTTTTTCTCCCCCCAATAAGGTTCCAACTCTCTTTAGTGTGTTTCCTGCTTCACTGCATTTTAAAGTCGTTCCTTTTCCCTCTCCATTGACATTGAGTTCCCTATCAAGTAACAGTATTATAAATATTAATAATATGTTGACCGGTCATCTTGAGGGGGCAAATAAAACATCCCCAAGATTATCTTACTAATGCTGTAGGTAGTCAGAACCTGGGTCAGTTCATAGTTGGCCGATTTATGAATACGGTGGTAATCTTTTTCTTGAACATGTGTTCTGGTGACAGGATGGAGCGAAGAAAAAACGAATGGAGCTGATGGAGAGAGAGCGGAAACAGCGAGAGCAGGTTAGTCTTTAGATCTCGAGTCGCTCTGCTCAGGTTCTGCTTACTGTTTGGACTGGTTTTATACGAGCGGATAAAATGTGAAGTCAGAAAATCTTCATGACTCCTTTTATCGTAGATGTTTATCCTGAAGGCTGCTCAGATGAAAAGATTTGAGAGGGAGAAGGTGATTATGTGTAACTTCACTGTAGCTCCTGCATTACACCTGAGTTACGATGAATTTGAACATTAAGCATTTAATCTCTTTCCACATCAGCTTAATAGGATCAACCGTGCACGAGAGCAAGGCTGGAAGAACGTTTTAAGCTCCAGTGGAGGAAGTAGCCCGGAGAGGAAGGTACCGTATGCCTTCTGTTGTTCTTGATCAGTGCTTGCTCGAATCACTTGCTCAGAAAATTCTTTTTAGACTAACAATGCTGAAATATCTGTGCTACACCTTTCTTCCCTTCTAATTTTCCTTTGGTGTTTTAGTTTTTTCTGGGTGGAGGTATGGGAGTCTCTCCTGCTCCATTACCAATCCCCTCTCTTCCTGGACCTGCCCACGTCCCACCTTTACTTCCGTGCTCCAAAGCTTCAGGGGACTGCATCCCAGCAAAGTATGTTAAGTGAAGCCGGAAGTGCGTTATACAAGTAGATGCATGAATGAAAAGAGACTTCTGCAAATGCTTTTAAATATTAATAACGGCCTATCATTTTAATAAAGGCCTGCCGTAGACCCTGGCATGCCTAATGGGCATGCCTGCGTCTCAGATCATCACTCTGTCAAGAGCCAGGCACGGAGGACAAGTCTCCAAAACGAGACCGTAACTAAAAATGACTCTGCTAACAGGTCTGGTTGCTTTTAAATTGGACACTAATTGGTTTTGGCATTTCAGCACCTGCTGTGGGGATTTTTGCATTTTTATTTTATTTTTTTTTGTATTTTTAAAAAAATGTCATTTGTTTAATGGGTGTCTAGGCTGAGAGCTCAGGTCGCGGCAGAGAGGGCCAATCAAGTGAAGGAGTTCCTCCAGCGCAAACAAGAAGCCCTGCACAATAAAGTCCGTGCCGAAGGCCAGTTGGTAAGAACTCTTTTTATTAATTTTTTTCCCAGCTGTAATATTGAGGCTTAGATATTAGTGCCTTGTAGTGACCGTACAGCTTCTGTTGACTTGAATGGCGAACAGGGGGCCCGGCAAAACCTGGCCACCATCTTTGCGAGTCGGACAAACTCTTCCCGAGGCAGGAGACCCAGGGTCAACAAAGAGGAGGAGGTAGGAAGGTGGATCTAACCAAAAGCGCCTCCTTACCCCCATTTTATTTGACTCATCCACCTTTCTCAACCCCCATTCATTTTCCCCTTTGTACAATTTGGGCTGTAAGTACTCCCCTACGCCTGCAGGATGATCACTTCCTCCCCTTGCACAATGGTGTTAACTAGGTATGCACTGATCCACTACTATCAGCATGACCGGACGCTTTCACCCCTAACGGGTCAGAAGTGGTGCAAAATTCAAACGTGTATATATTTTTGAGTTTCACACGAGCCAAGAAGAAGAAGAAAAAAACCGCATGTAGGACTGGAAATAGTCACAATACGCAGATTTTATTCAAATCACCCAAACGTAGAGAACATGGAGCCTGTTACTAGATAAATAACTTGCTTCGTTTTACTCCCAGTGTTTTTTCTCGTTTTGTTTTGATTCACTTCTGGTAGTCGGATTGATTCGGGGATGAATCGCTTTCTCGTTGCAATCGAACCTCGCTGGTGTCCAGCTGATCCATTCAGGCAGATTGTTGGTTATTTGATCGTTGTGTACCGCACCAAAGGGTTCCATTGAAACGGACTAAACCCTGCGTACATGAAAGCGCCATCAATAACGGACATGTGATTGGTGCGTCCCTAGTGTCAATGCTTAAATTGCACCCCGGAAAAGCTACTTGCGTAATACAACCCTTATTTATTGGTTGCCGCATTATTGTGTAATTCTGGTTTTGCACCCACTGTGGATTGTCGTGTGTGTGGTTTTTTTTTTAATTTCTTTTTCTTTTCAGGAATAACGATTGGTCTTGTGCTGATTTGAGTTCGTCCTAACATATTCACTGTTCAAACCCTAAACCATTTTCTAAGTGTTCGTCCTGTTTGTAACCACATTTCGGCTCTTGGAATACCTCACGAGCATATGCATGTTGGTTTTCTTGCAATATTTTGTTCACCTTGTCCTGATCATTCCTTTATTTGTTTGTTTGTTTGTTTGTTTGTTTTATGTAAGCCAAATCATAAGTGTGCGGGGACACGGTGCAGAATATGACCCGGTATTATTTTTGCGCTCACATGGTCTGTATTTTGCAGGAGTACTTGACACGGCTGAGGCAGATCAGACTGCAGAACTTTAACGAGCGCCTGCAGATTAAAGCTCGCCTCAGAGGAGAGAAGGTATACACGTGGACGTTGTCGGTATGCTTATCTGTAACATCTTTGCAGTGATGTTTTATGTATTTATCTATTTATTTTCCAGCATGACGGGGAGTGTTCGGACAGTCAGGAGTCTTGCGAGGAGATGGAGCTCAGGAAGAAAAAGATTGAAGCTCTGAAGGTCAGTGATTTTTCAGGATATTTGGCTGTTTACGATGAACATAGATTTCGTTTGACTTTTTATTTATTATTCGCCTGCCGTCGAGACGATTCCTTGGTAGTAATCGTCTGTCCGTGTGTGTTTTTATTCGTGGCAGTTGCAGTCGAAGGCCCGTGCAGCTGTCCTGAAAGAGCAGCTAGAGAAGAAACGGAGAGAGGCTTACGAGAAGGAAAAGAAAGCATGGAAAGAGCATGTGTGTTAAGACAGCGCTCTCGAAATCATTCTGTGCTTTCGTTTCTGTTTTATTCTTTCCCTCCTCCTTGCTCACAATTGAGATATCTGCCTAACTAGCAGCTGCGTCACTGTATAAAAAAAAAAAATATATAAAATTTATTTATTTTTATTTTTTTTAAACCGGCTTTCAGCGATTATTTCTTGAAAACATTACATTTTAAACTTCCCTCATATTTAATCCGCTTTACACAGCTCGGCGCTCGAGGAGTAAAGGTTGACATCGGACCCCCGAAAGGAGCTGCGCCACCTTGGCCTGACCACACCCCTCAGGATGCCATCACTAAAGCCACACCCTCTCCCAGACCCACCACTCCAGCCATCTCTATGACTGCAGCGCTGAAGGATGTGGGCGTGGTCAGTCGTCACACTGTTGACCATTTAGTTCATTCGTTTACATGTTTTGGACTCGGCGGTAAAGCAAACATGCGAAATGGAGCAAAGGAAACTTTTTCATTTGAATTTATGAAATTGAAATTGCATCTGAATCTTTCTATTATAATCCGATCTCGGAGAGCTGAATCGATGGGGAATATTTTTTTTATGCGAAATCTGATATCATGTTGCGACCAAGAGACTGGAATCTCAAGGGCATTTTCCTTTGAAATAACACATTCTGTTCTCCTGACTATAGACTGCATCTGGGCAGAATTCCCCAATGAAGGAGGATGCCTCAAAACCCGAGACATCAGATGTTCAGGTTGGTAACCTGCATCTTCCTTTACCGATATGATCCCGTATCCCGTTTTATCTGCCGCTTTGTTCCTTTACTTGCCTCTGCAATGTCTAAAATGCATTGGTGTACTGTTCTCAGAGTGACAGGAAGGAGATTCTGCGCAGACTGAATCATAATTTAAGGGCTTACCCTTCTAAAGAGGAGGACGAGCAAGAGGTGACGCCTCTCGGTGAGCCAGGCCCCGCCCCTCTGCCCTGCCAGCCAGTCACAGATGAGAGACCACAATCTGGGGGTGACCGACGTAGATGGGAGACTGGAGCTCCTCCTGTACTCTCAGTAGCACAGTGCACTCTGGAGGACACGTGTAGCACTATGGCAGGTACGAATCAACGCAAGAAGCCCAACATTTGAAGTGAAAATCCACGACACGGTTTTCAAATCCGTTCCTTCTTTTCTTTCTCTCGTATCAGTCTCTCAGACGGCGTCTTCAGAGGCGAGTCCTGTCTCTGGTGGTGACAGGAAGAAGTGGCAGCCTGGTGAGGTTCCGCTTGCTGTGGCTCATCAGACTCTGGAGGACACCAGTATCACTACAGCAGGTGAGTTTCTACCTGTACGTGCACTTAACCGAGCACAGGGCGGCCATCCTTTTACACATCGGTTCTATTTTCTCAGACTAGCACCAATTGTGGAGATGTTTTTCCATTGTATAGTCTTACTTCGAGACAATATACAATGGATATAAAAAAAAGTCTACACACCCCTGTTAAAATGGAAGGTTTTTATGAAGTAAAGGGAAACAAAGTTAAACTAAGATTAATCATGTCAGAACTTTTTCACCCTCAATGTGAAGTTACAATGTATTTCAAAAAAATTTGAGTGAAAAACAATCGAACATTGTTTAACATTGCCGGTTGGGGGGTTATGTACAATAACCTAGTTGCATAAGTGAGCACACCCCTAAAAGCACCTTTTGATTCGATTGCACCACTCAGTCTTTTTCTCCACTCAATCGTGACATATTTTCCCACTCTTTCTTGCAAAAACATTCTACAGCCTTCAAAATGTAAGGGAATCTCCTGTGCACAGCCCGCTTCAGGTCACCCCACAGATCTTCAGTTGGATTCAGGATCCTTTATGGTTAAGCCGTTCCTTTGTTGATTTGGATGTATGCTTTGGGTCACTGTCCTGAAAGTTTTGCACTAAAATCGACTGGTATTTGTAGCTAGTCATGATTCCTTCCACCTCGATAAAAGCCCCAGTTCTGGCTGAAGAAACGCAGCCTTAAAACGGGACGCTGGCACCACCATGCTTCACCGTGGGGATGAGGAACATTTAGTGATGTACGTTTTTGCACCAAACATACCTTTTTGGATTTATGGAATTATTATACCTTTTTGGAATTGTTCTCATTAGACCAGGGTCTGGGCTGATTGTCAGTTAAAATTTTTTTGTAAGAAAGGGCTTCTGTCTAGCCTTACAGCGTAGCCCAGACATGTGACTATGAGATTAATCTTATATATTATATATCTGACTACTTGTCAGATATTCTTGCAGCTCCTTGAATGTTGCCGTTGGTTTCTTGGCAGCCTCCATGCTGAGTTTTTGTCTCGTCCTTCGTGTGAATTTTAGAGGGATGTTCTGTTCTTGGTGATGTCACTGTGGTGCCCCATTTTTATTTGACTTTTCTGCTTGTTAATGATTGCCTTCACTGTGTTCCATGGTATGTCTAACGTCTTGGAAGTTCTTTTGTACCCCTCTCCTGATCGATAACTTTCAACAAGTGAGATACCATACATGCTTTTGTAAGCTCTTTGTAGACCATGGCTCCAACAGTTGAAAATCCTACAGAAACAGCTGATCTTTATTTGGGGTTAATCAGAATAACTTTATTGATGACCGCAGTATGATAAATACTTTTGAACATAAGATTGAATGCGATCGGTTCATTCTGAACACAGCCACATGCCCAGTTATAACACGGTGTGCACACTTATGCAATCAGGTTATTGTAAACTTTTTCCCTTTAATGTTGGATTGTTTGTCACTTGATCTTAACCCTCTTACCTCGTATGGCCGAAAAACCGGCTTGCCCGTCTATGATCTATTCCCGTAAGGCCGGTCTAGAGGATTTACAGTGTAAACGTTATCCCCGTGAGGCCGGTGTACCGGCATTACTCTACTATGAATCCTTACTTATTTAATGATTATTTTTTGACCCGGAAGGTTGATGACGTCATGACGTGATTACGTTATTACGCCGGCATTACGATGAAGATCCAAGCGTGAATATTGGTGTAGAAGTGATCTAAAAATGCCAAAGCGAAAAGCTAATCGTGTTCCAGCTAAAGTTACACCTACAGTGAACACAGGTACATCTAAAACAGTGGAAAAATTAATACATACTTTGTTACACAGGCGAGAGCAAGGCTTCTAGATAGTGACAGCAGTGAAAGTTCAGGCGATGTTGAAACCGAAACTGATAGTGACCCAAACTCTCCTGATTCAGACCCTGATCCGTCTTCATCTTCACCAACCAGTGCGACTGACACTGCAGGGGTTTGGAGTCATAACCTGACAATTTCTGTGCATTTGTGAAAACACTACCTGCTGGTCTGATTATCACCAGAAACTTGACTTTTGGTGCTAAAATGCATTTATTTATTTATTTATGTATTATTTACTTGAATTCATTCAAAGGCATTGTCCACGCTGATGCCCGTATGGTACTTCTAAAGGACTAGAAGGATTTTCGCGAGCGTCTTTTCGTAATTTCTCTAGTTAAGAATTGTGCTCCAAGTTTAGTAAAAACACTGAACTGCTTCATTTTCAAAGTAATATTACACAAATACATTATTATAAGTTGTTTCAAGGCCTAAAAATGTTCAAATTAAAATGTTGATTTTGGCCCAGGAACTCAGGGTTGGCGTGCTGTTTCTCTGATATAGGGTTATGGGACATAATACTGTGGGAACTTAGGGGTAAGAGGGTTAATATGTTGTCCTTTCACATTAAGGGTGGAAAAAAGTTGACATGATTAAGCTTGGTTTCGTTGTTTTACTTCACAAAAACCTGCCGTTTTTGACAGGGATGTGTTGAGTTTTTAGATCCACTGTATTATGTGTGCAAAATGACCAGAACATGCTGGCAGCATGTTCCAGCCTGGAGGCTGCTGGAGACTATGGTATATTTATAGATACATTGGCTGAAGGAGAAGCAGCAGCAAAGCACCACCGCTCTGGAATTCACCATTCTGATTTGAAATAACACAATTATTTCAAATGAGTAATTATGGGTGACTCCCAGAAGTCTATCGGAAGGTATCTTCTCATTGGGTGCCATTTTAACCCAAAAGGAAACCTCTCTGCTGCCAGTATTTGTCATAAGTTTTAACATATTTCTGGCAATCTGAGGCAACGTTTATGTGGTTAAGTATTAATCCAGATGGTGAGTTTTATCCCTCATGAATGAGCAAGGGGCAAGGGGAAAAACTGCTTGATGCAACATAAGCAAGAAACCTGGAGTGACTTGAACCAGACTCGAAAGGGAAGCATCCTCTTCTTGGTAACACATTCACTTAAGTAGGATTATACATCATTATAATATATGGGTGTAGAAGAGTAAAGGCAAACAGTAGTAAAGGTGTTCTGTTCAGTTTGAGTATATTGTGAAGTGTCCTGGGATGAACACAGGACCGTCTATACGATCACAGCAGCATTTTAAATCAGTCATTTATGTCAACATGTGTATAAAACTCTTGTTCACTGATTTTGAGTTGATCTTTTGACTGGTTTTACAACTGGTTTTATGTTTGTGTATTGTGTATCCATGAAGTGTGCGTGCAGTGTTGCATGAAAGCTGTGTTTGGTCTCCAAGGCTACTGTGTAGCAACCAGGTTTCTGAAGCAAAACATATCCGTATCGCTGTATTGTGCAGTTGTAGTGTTTGTCTATACTTCTGAGGTAATGATGTAATGTTTCTGTGCGATTTATGGTTTTTTTGTGCGTGCTGCAGAACGGACAACAGGTGAGGTCATTCCTATGGAGGCTTGGCAAGGGGAGGGGCTAAGGAAAGTATGGGGGCAGACCCCAGTTTCAGAAGTTTTGAAAATTCTCGAGCAGGCTGAACTTCAGCCACTCACCCAGTGCCTGGATAACAGCAGCGTTTGTGACGACACACACACAGGTGAGTATTTGATTTGTATGATTCTGAACCTGTCCATGTAAACTAGTTGAAATCTAGTCATTTTAGAATTGTAATGGTCACATTTTCTGCAGAAAGCCTTAACCCTACATTGGGGTCTTCAGATGATCCTGGTAGAGTTACATCGGGGCCTTACCTTCAGCCAAGCCAAGCTGTCATTGACCAAGACCAGGAAGAGCAAGCCACGATCACTAAGGTCCAGGATCAGCAACCTGCTATTTTCCCGGATCAGGAACATCAAGCTGTCATTGTGCCGGTCCAAGATCAACAAGTTGACATTGTCCCAGACCAGGAACAAGAAGTTCCCATACCCCAGGACCAAGATCAGCACATTCCGAATGACCAGGACCAAGAGCAAGTATCAGAGTGCCCAAAGACTCTGATCAGCAGTCACGAACTAAAACCAGACTCGCCAGAGAAGAGTCTCCCTGATGAAAAAGGGACTGAGGGTGAGGATCTCTGTCGCTCAATTCAACTGAAATCCATATCTGGTAGACTGATGTAGAATGAGTCTTCATAGACTGGTTATTTGGAAGGCCTATTTCTGAGTGCGCTGAATAATACATTTGAATCTGCTGCTGATTTTGGGATCAAATCCATTTTGCATTGGTTCCATAAACTAGTCTAGTTTAGATGCAAAGAGTATTTGAAGCTATTTTAGAATAAATATATCTACAGATGTATCACTAGAGTACTTCTAAGCACATCTGTGTTTTTGCTATTAGATGAAGTAGAGTGTTTGGTTCTGGAGGACGACCTTCCGCAGATATCCAAACCTCCGGCTGAAGTGGTGAACGCGTGGGGAGAGAAGGCCCTCCAACCCGAGTGAGACCTGAATTCTTTGGAATGCTAATTATAACAGTTTTATCACGTACCTTCCATATAGATGTACTTCATCGCACATATGATGAAAGACCTCTTAAAGAGGCTGAACCTCATGCCCCGCTGTCATTCAGTGAAACAGTCGGTGGGAAGGTGTACGTGGGGACAATATAGGGATACCTAATAAAATGGCTACTAAGTATATACGGTGTACAAATCAAATTTGGGTGGTTTTTCTCTCTGCTGTTTTAGGCCACAAGAGGGCAGTGCAAAACCGGCAGAGAAGCAGAATGACGAAAAGACCCTAGGCGTGGAGGATGAAAAGCAAATGGGGGATGCAGGTATGCTTACGATATTCTTCTAAACATTTCCTCCAGGTGTTAATACATACCTACATAATATCTATAAGTTAGCCACTTCTTTCTCCGTGTCAGGGCCTGGTGATGCTGCATTTGTGAAGTTGAGCTGTAGTCCAGCCCACAGGCGCGCTGTGGCGCTGTCCACCATGTCCGCCCAGTCCTCGGTGGAAGACCGGTCATCCTCAGTCACTTCCCGCTCACGCTCCGTGTCACCACTACACCGCCATGACGACGCACTTTTGATCGGCCTCTCCACCGGCCTTTTTGACGCCAACAACCCTAAGGTAGTTTGTTTTAGAAACCTTGTTCGCGTCGATCAAAAGGTGCCATGCTTCTGTAAAAAGTGAGAATGTGTATAGGGTGGTAATGTGCATTCATGCGATCCTTCGATGCGTGATGTGTGTTTTAGGCACTGGGTGTGTGCCAGAAGTTCTTCTGTGTAGTTACATGAAGCATTATTAATCCGATTCTTCCGCATCCCTGATGCGTCGGCATACCAGAAGCCTGTTCACCACATGAACTGACTACACGGTCACAGCTAGGGTGAACTTCCTCAGCAAGCCTCCGGCATGCCAACCTGCTGCTACCATCACGCCCAAAGTGTTGGAAGCACAGTGCACTAACTTAGAGTAGTAGTGCGCAGCACACTTGAGGCTGAACAACAGTAATACTTAACTGACTCCAGGTCACTTTGAATTTTTATCCAGCGTCTTCAGACACAGTTGCACAACTTTGATGATAAGATGCGTCCCCTTCGGTACGGTCTCTTAAGATCTTGGTGTATGATGCGCATGAGGGGTTTCAGTGCTTCAGCTGATACTTGAGTGGAGTGTATGTGTGTGTGTGTGTGCTGCTGTTAGATGCTGAGGACATGCTCTCTACCAGATCTCCGTAAAATCTTCAGTGGCTCTACAGAACCTGATGGTGCCTCTGCGCATGACCACAATCTGGAGATCGAGGACCTAGAGGACAAAGAGGATGAGCAGTCCGATACAGAGTAAGAAATATATATACACGTCATGTATTCGCAGGTCACATACACGGTGCGTAGATCCTAAAGTGAGTTTGATTTGTATTTCTTTCCATCTCAGTGCATATGAGGATGAAGATCTGCGAGAGCTCAGAGCCTCGATGGAGAGGCTGCTTCAACAGCAACGAAGTGAAGATGATGATGATGATGATGACGATGAAGAGACTGGTATGTCTGAAGGCAGTCCTCTTGATGAAGACGAGCATGTCGGATTGAATGGTCCGAGCAAGAGCAGCTCAGTGGAGGGTACCTTGAAGAGTGCAGCAGTTCCGGAGGAGGACGATGACGATCCTGACAGCAGTCCTGAAGAAGAGGCCAGCAACGGGCATGATGCAGAGGAGGATGAAGAACAGTACAGCGAGGGGAATCTCAACGAGGAGTGGCAGTCAGGTAGGATGATTCAGATGGCGTGGATCCTGAAGTGCTGATCCAGATTGTTGGAGGATAAATTTACCTTAAAAGTTATTATAAACAAAACGTTTCACAGCCAAATGTATGCACCGATCAGGCATACCATTAAAACCACTGAGAGGTGAAAGGGGATAACGACGATTATCTCGTTACAGTAGTACCTGTGAAGGGGTGGGGTGTATTTATCAGGCAGCAAGTCAGTTCTCGAAGTTGATGTGTTGGAAGAAGGGAAAATGGGCAAGCGTAAGGATCATGAGCGACCGAATTGTGATTGTTAGACGACTGGGTCAGAGCGTATCCAAACCAGCAGGTCTTGTGGGGTGTTCCCGGTATACAGTGGAATGTACCTACCAAAAGTGGTCCAAGGAAGGACAACCGGTGAACCACTGACAAGGTCATGACAACCCAAGGCTTATTGATGTGCCTATGCTGCCCCCTGTCCACTACTGAAACCTCCTACAATGGGCACGTGAGCACCAGACCCCAAACCATGGAGCAATGGATGAAGATGGCCTGGTCTGATCAATCGTGTTTTCTTTTACATCACGCAGATGGCCAGCTGCGAGTGCGTCACTTTCCTGGGGAAGAGACGGCACCAGGATGCGCTATGTGAAGAAGGCAAGCTGGCGGAACCAGTGTTCTGCTGGGAAACCTTGAGTCCTGGCATTCACGTGACGCGTACTACCTACATAAACATTTGTAGCAGACCAAGAACACCCTTTCATGACGACGGTATTCCCTAATGTCAGTGGCCTCTTTAAGCAAGGTTATGCGTCCTGCCACACTGTAAATAAACTGTTCAGGAACGGCTTGAGGAACACGAGATCGCGTTGTTTGGTGATGACTTGGACTCCAAATTCCCCAGATCTCCGTCTGATCGTGCATCTGTGGGATGTGCTGGACGAACAAGGACTTGAAGGATCTGTTGCTTACGTCTTGGTGCCAGATACCACAGCACACCTCCAGAGGTCAGAGCTGTTTTGGTGGCACAAGGGGGACGTGTACAATATTAGGCAGGCGGTTTTGATATTATGGCTGATCGGTGTATGTTCACAGTGCATTTTGGAAGGCACGAACAATGCATCATATGAAGATTAAAAAAAAAAAAATAGATAGCATAGATGTTGAAAACACAACATGAAGCTAATCAGCCCGATAGGTGTTGGTACTAAAGCACAAAAACTGCATATCACATGTTGAGGCTATAAATCCAGCCACATTGAAAGCTACTGTTGGTTCAGTGCTCACATTTCTTCTTCTTCTTCTTCACAGATGACGGTGAGGAAGAGGGGATGAGTGATTTGGAGCAGCAGGACAGTATATTCAGCCGTCTGGAAGTGCTGCGTTTTCATTTGGAGCAGGCCATGGGCTTTGAGCACTTCATCCAAGCCTACAACAAGATCAAGGTGCGAATTTACAGCTCAGCCAAGACTGTTTGAAATCAGCCAGGCTGATGAGGTCCAGTTCTAAACATTGCTACATGAACGCAATTTAGGATCATGAGCAGTCAGGATTGTGTAGAGTCCAGCTTTCCTATTTATTTCGAATCTGGTGTCCGTTTACCGTTTGGTATCGGAGTACGTGGAAATTCCTTTAATCAGTGCCCACCTGCATGTGAGGTGTAACGTGTATAAAAAAAAAAAAGTGCATGTTCGTTCCTGTAGGAACAACTTGAAGACGAAGACAAGAGCATCGCTGTGGGTTCTGACATGGTGCAAAGCATTCTGGGACCTGAGCACCAGCACCTGTATCCCAAAATCCTCCACTTGGTAATGGCAGATGGAGCATATGAGGAAGGTGGATATACCTACATACATTCACCAGCCACTTTAATAGGAACACCATACCCTTGCTCGTTCATGCAGTTGTTTATTCAAGCAGTGCATAAATTCATGCAGATAGAGGTCAAGAGCTTCAGTTAACGTTCACATCAAACATCAGACTGAGGGGGGGGAAATGTGATCTCGGTGACTCTAAATGTGGCGTGGTTGTTCGTGCTAAGCAGGCTGGTTTGAGTATTTCATTTTCACACAAAACCGTCAGTGAGAGCTTTTGAGTCTAATATTTTCTGCGTTAATGATTTCACAGTTCGAGAGAGTCAGCAGCACTTAATCCTGATGTAAGGGACCAAAGCCGGCTGTTCTCCACTTCTCGATCCAGCGTAACTAATGTAGCTAAATAATAGGCTTCATTTAATAGACTTCAAACATTTTGAGTGATTTTAATACCCAATAAGCGAATCATTTCAGTATCAGTGTCCGTACTGATAAGGACCAAAAAGCATGTACTCGTACTTGGTCTGGAAAAAAATGGTGTTGCAGATTGCAGCCTTAGTAAATAAGTACTATACAGTGGGGGGAAATGAGTATTGGATGAAACATTGTTTTTTTTTTCAGTAAATATATTTCCTATGAGGCTACTCGCATGAAATTTTCAACAGAGAGCAGTATTAACTCAAGAATTCACAACATTAAAGTCCATAAATGAGGTTATGTGTAATAAAGTGGAATGAAACAGGAAAAAAAAATATTGAACACGCTGACTGAAATGTGTTAAATACTTAGTGGAGAAGTCTTTGTTTGTAATGACGCTTCAAGACACTTCCTGTATGAAGAAATGAATGGGTCGCAGTATTCAGGTGTGATTTTGGCCCGTTCTTCTAAACATATTGTCTTTAACTCTTGTTCAGTTGGAGTCGAGTCCGGTGATCGACTCGGCCATTCTAACACCTTGATTTATTTTCTCTGAAACCAATTGAGAGTTTCCTTTGCTCTGGATCGTTGTCCTGCTGGAAGCTTCACCCACGTCTCATCTTCATCATCCTGGTGGATGGCAGCAGAGTCTTCTCAAGAATCTCCTGGTAAAGGGCTCCATTCATCGTTCCTTCAGTTATATGAAGTCTGACAGTACCATGTGATGAAAAACAGCCCCACACCATGATGCTTCCATCTCCAAACTTCACTGTTGGTGTAGTGTTTTTACAGTGATGTGCAGTGCCATTTCTTCTCCAAACATGGTGTATAGTATAACAGCCAAAAAGTTACATTTTGTCTCGTCTGACCCGACTACACTCTCCCAGTATTTCATAGGCTTGTCTAAATGAGCTGTAGTAAACTTTATACGAGCTTCGACATGCCTTTTCTTTAGTAATGGAGTTTTGCGTGGCTGAGCGTGAGCAGTGGTGTGCATTGCCTATTGTTTTCTCTGTGACGATGGTACCTGCTGCCTCCAAGTGTTTCTGGAGCTCTTTCCGACTGGTCCTTGGCCCTTGGGCTACTCTTCTGACTCCCCGGTCAGAAATCTTGTGAAGAGCTCCTGTGCGTGGCCGGTTGAAGACTGAGGGATGTTACTGGAGGATTCAGAAGTTTGGAAATACGTCTGTATCCGATTCCATCAATATGTTTCGCAACAATAAGGTTGTGAAGGTCTTGGGAGAGCTCTTTGCTTGTGCCAATCATGAGATGTTTCTTGTGTGACACCTTGGTAACGAAAAGCCTTTTTATAGACCATCAATATACTAACCCAGCTGATGTTAATTTGCACAGATAGGGGGTATAATTACTTGCGGATTTCAGCTGGTTCCTTGTCTTACCTTGCCTTGGAAGCTTTTTTTATTTATTTATTTATTTATTTATTTATTTACACATAAGTTGTGTGATTTATGGACCTTAATGTTGTGAATTCTTTATATTTGTGGATTTCTTGAGTTAATACCGAAAATTTCATGTGAATACCCTCAATGCAATGTGACGTAATCATCCTCCAGACCAGAACCTTCATCGCAGCTCTTCTCTTCATCTCTTTATGTCTGTCTGTAGATAATGGCGAATGAGATGGTACTCATCCTCACGCTGCCGGCTGCTCAGGACAATCTGCTGGCTCTGAAGTCTTCCCATAATGCCGTGCCTGAAGTAGACCGAGTGCGTGTGAAGGAAGGAAGGGACTCACGCATGACTGGAGTCTTACTGCCATGTCCAACATCAAAAGCACGAGTGTAAATAAAATCCGAAAGAATACTGTTTAACCAAAGCCAGAGAACGACGGGTCATGTGAGAATTTCTCACCACACAATATTTATAAGCAGTCACAGGTCATGGGACCATGGTATCCTTCTTGCATCCAGGTACCCTCTTACAATCCAGTCTCCCATTGTACAAACACACAGATGCACACGAAACATCCTCCTTTTTCTACTTTTTTTGGAGTAAGGAAATCCTTTTACAGAACACCTGCATCGACCGTTCTTTCCATGTTTCTTGACGTTGCACTGTTACAGTTCAGAAATCTAGTTACGCAGTTCACGTTTCACACAACAAGCAGCCACGTGTATTGCCTAATTGATGTTAAGTGTTCACATGTGCATGAGTTCTACACGCCTTATACTGTTGCACTTCTTCTGTGATGTAAAAGACTGAGGTCATTGTAGGAACTTTCAGTGCAGAAGTGGTCCAGGAACGTTGTACAGTAAATTTATGTAAAGTCTCAAGACTTCAGAGGTGAAAGAGAGAAAATGCGTTTTAAGTCATTTACATTAAGTGTACGTTAAGTACAGTTTGTCTTTGTATTCAGAAATAAATGCTTTAATTTTTAAGCTTTGTTTTTCGTTGTGTCCCTGTCTCAAATGTCCCCATTGTCGCTCGTCCTTGTTTCCGAGTGTTTCTTCTGTAAGCACTCGGAAACCTAAACCACAAACGTTCACAACAAATCGTTTCTTCCTTCATGTCTTCGTGATCAGTGAAAGCCTGCCCCTGATGTGTTCTAGCCGTTTCCACCAATCGGTTCTCCTTCCCTGTTGCTGCAGTATGCAATTTCGCAGCACCTGCTCATGATGATGATGATTATGGTGATGCCATTATATAAAATGCTATTCACTAGTCTGAAGAGTCAAATGGTACTATGAAGCCACTAGTGGAGATTTTAATAGACCGATTCCTTTGTTCGGTCTCAAACGGATATTCTGGCGTTCGGCTAAAACTTTGTGCTGCGTCTGCATTGTGTGTACAATGAGCACAGGCACAAATATTGTTTGGATCCAAAAAGGCTTCAAAAACGCACAATAGGAGTGAACGGTGCCATGTTTTCGATTTCATATTTACAGGCATTGGTCAAGGTCAGTGGCAGAGTCCGAGAGCACAAATGGCAGTAATAAGTCCGCAATAAGTCTCCTGTTTTGGGGGAACTTGTACGCTATATGGCCAGATGTATGTGGAAACCTGACCGTAACACTCGTGTGGTTTTTGAACATCCTATTCCAGATTTTTTCCCCGTTGCTGTTAAAATAACCTCCCACTCTTCTTGGAAGGTTTTCCACTAGATTTTGGAGCGTTGCAGTGGGGATGTGTGCTCATTCAGCTATAAGAGCACTAGAGAGGTCAGGCACTGATGAGGGGCGAGGGGGTTTGGGGTGCAGTCGATGTTCCATTTCATCCCAGGGGTGTTCTCAAGTTCTTCCACTCCAACCTTGGCAAGCCATGTCTTCATGGATCTCACTTTGTGCACTTTGTGCACAGGGGCGTCGTCATGCAGTGACGTCATTTCCAGTGAAGGAAAATTGTAATGCTACAGCATATAAAAACATTCTAGACATTTGTGTACTTCCGACTGGGCCGCAGCAGTATGGGGAATAACAACATATGGGTTTGATGGTCAGGTGTCTACATATTTCTGGCCATATGGAGTGTACAGGTGCATCTAAAAAAAATTAATATGAAATAGTTCATTTCTTCCTGTAATTTAATGTAAAAAGTGGAACTTTCATATATTCTAGATTCATTACACATAAAGTGAAATATTTTGAGCCTTTTTTTTGCTTTAATCTTGATGCTTACGGCTCATGGAAATAAAAAATCCAGTATTTCAAAGTATTACAATATAGAAGTTATAATCCAGAAATGTCGACCTTCTGAAAAGTTTGTTAATTTATGCACTCGATATTCGGTCGGGGCTTTAATCCTTTTGCACGAATTACTCCGTTATTGTGACGTGGCATGGAGGCAATCAGCCTGTAGCACTGCTGAGGTGTTCTGGAAGCCCAGGTTGCTTTGATAGCGGCCTTCAGCTCGTCTATATTGTTGGGTCTGGTGTCTTTCATAGACTCTCTATGGGGTTCAGGTCAGGCGCGTCGGCTGGCCAATCAAGCACAGTAATACCACGATCAGCAATCCAGTTACTAGAAGTTTTGGCACTGTGGACAGGTGACGAGTCCTGGTAGATGCTGCATCGACTCTTGACTTGAGAAGACACAGTGGACCAACCCCAGCAGATGGCACCTAAAATCATCACTGTCTGTAACTTCACACTGGACTTCAAGCAGCTCGGATTCTGTTCCTCTCCACTCTTCCTCCAGACTCTGGGACCTTGATTTCCAAATAAAATGCAAAATTGACTTTCATCTTTCACATGATTGTGGGTTTGTACTGAACCAGACTGAGAGAGTAAAGACTCAGGAAACCTTTGCAGGTGTTTTGAGTGAATTAGCTGATTAGAACTCTTCCCATTATACATTCTTTATGCTAATACTTTGAGATGCACCTGTATATACAAATTAAATACGTTCGTTGTATTGGTTTTTTTTCTACTACACTACACAGACCAGAAGAGGGCAGTGAAACCCTGGTAGAGAAGCAGAAATTCGAAGAGACAATGCAGAGGATAAAAAAAGTACGTTGGGGTTACAAGTATGCTTAACCCATGGCCTAATTTTAATAATTAAGTCTGTTTTAATACACTTAATGTGTTTGCGTGAGTGGGTGTGGTTGATTTCATTAGAGATTAGGTTTCTGATCGATTGATCTTGATCAACCAAATTCGTGTTAAATGAATATTAGTATTATTCATTCCAGGACATCACAGAATATCAATATTGATGCTGGATTGCAGTCTTGATACTGTGCTAGTTTACTAGTAAAAATAGTCAAATACTGACATATGATGCAAGGTGATACTATATTGTGTAAGCCTAGCATGCAGTTGTCATATATGTTGTCATACTAATTTACAAACAACATGAAATGGCAGTGACCTGGACTTATTTCACTATTAATCATGGCAATTAAAGCATAGCAGCCAGCAAAGTGTACACTGAAAATATCAAGAAGAGCATTATGATGTTCTTCATGATAAGCCAATATCGGCCATTGACCTGACAAGGGATTCCAATGCAATAAAAACAAAAACATTCTTTACTTACAGCTGTGTAGAAGTGCTTTTCCAAAGCTGAACAAACCTTACTCAATCCAACATACACTACAGGATCAAATGTATGTGGATGGCTGCCTATGACCCCCATATGTGGTTCTTCCCCAAACATGATAGTCTAGGATGTCTTTGTATGCTATAGCTTTACAGTTTCCTCTCACTGGATCTAAGCGGTCCAAACATGTTCCAGCATGACAATGTCGCTGAACACAAAGCAAGCTCCTTGAAGACATGGTTTGCCAAGATTGGAGTGGAAGAAATGGAGTGTCCTGCACAGAGATCTGACCTCAACCCCACTGAACACCTTCTCGCATCAGTGCCTGATCTCACGAATGCTCTTGTGGCTGAACAGGCAAAAGCAACATGGGACTAAACCTGGAATGGGATTTTGAATACGGATATACATATGGGGCCTCCTGGGATAGGCTCCAGGTTCCCCCGTGACCCTGAAAAAGAGTAAGCGGTTGAAGATGAATGGACATACATATGGGTGTATTGGACAGGTGTCCACATATTTTTGGACATACATTTTGCCGCTAGTTAATGCACTTCATTTCAAATCGACACTCTAACTATATAAAGAACGAGTCTAGTAGCCTAAGTGTAGAAACACAGCATGAGTACTCAAGGCAATGGAAACCCTGTGTGCAGGGAATTTGCGTGTTCTCCCCATGCTTTGAGGGTTTCCTCAAGGTATTCCGGTTTCCTCTCCCAGTCCAAAGACGTGCGTTGTAGGCCGTTTGGCATTTCTAAATTGTCTGTAGTGTGTGAATGGGTGTGCAATTGTGCTCTGCGATGGGTTGGCACCCTGTCCAGGATGCCTACCGCCTTGTGCCCCAAGTTCCCTGGTATAGGCTGCAGGCTCCCTGTAACCCTGTGTAGGATAAGTGGTATGTACACGTTAACAGCGTGTTTGGACCTCACTTTGAACCATCAATCCCACATGAATGTTGTTCACCACCAGAGTCAGATGGTTCAGCATTCAAAGTTGGTGGTCCTTTGTTGCCCCCCCCCCGCCCCCCTTCCCCAAATCTAAGACATGATTGGCCCTGTGTTCGATCTGTCAGTAAACAGGTGTGCCGTTGTCAAAACACATTCCATTTTACGCACCGTTGTGCTTTTCCGTTTCCCCAGAATATAAACCGGGATCTAAAAAAAACCAACCCATTTCACATCCTGTAGTGTTTGCAGCTGTAGCATGTGTATGAACTGAATTCTTTATTATCAACACTCACATTCAATCCCTTAACTCGAGCCACTTTTGATATTGGACTATCCTTCCCCCCAGAAATCCCTTCATACTGCTCTAACATGCTTTTGGCAGAACTTGACACACTCAAATTGAAGGTTTATTAGAATTTTAATGAATACTGTTATCATACTTGTTTTTAAGACTTTCTTATTCGAGAGCTTCAAAAGACCCAAAGCACAAACACCCCCTGTTCATATATACCCACCAAAATGATCATGTAGCAACAATTCACAGCGATTTGTCTTTGATTTCAGTCCTCCATTCATCTCGTTGTGCTCGACAGAAACCTGTCGCTTGGTGTGTTCTAGCCATTTTCACCAATTAGTTCTGCTTCCTTGATGACCCGGCTGCAGTATGCAATTTCAGAGGACATGCTAGTCTGAAGAGTCCAATGCTACAAGGAAGCCACTTTACCAGGAGAGTTTACCAGACTAGGGTTATTTTTATGCTCTTTTATTCTCTATTCAATTCATACTCATACTTTATGTAGTGCATCTGGATGAGCACAGGCCGAAATATGTCAACAAGTTCCCTGTACAAAAAAAATATGATCATATTAGTTTACTTATTTAGAACCAGCTTATAATGAACGGCTAGTTATATGGGATTTCCTGAATTCTACACACTCACAGAGGTATTTGTGAATATGTATAGTTCATCTTTTGGGACGTGCAGCGCTGCCAACATTGCTAGCAAGAAATTTGACCTCAAAAACCCTAGCATTGGCTTGATGCTAAGAATATACAATATATGTGTGGGTAGAACTGATATTTAACCCACAGCACATTTTACCCAGCATTTTACAACTGAACGAACTGGTTATCTCCCAAAAAAATTTTGTTTTTCTGTTGACTCGTAAGATAGCAACTATAGAACGAAAATTGTAAACTATAACCATTGCGCTCTAACCGTAAACGTCTTATTAAATGAGACAGACTTGAGAGGAAGTCTTAACAAAGATGTTCTTTGCAACACTGGAACAATGCAATAAAAAGTCATTACATTTCCCCTTTAAAGGGAAACTAATCACGCACTCAACTTGTGACCTGATTGCTCCCGAAGTAGAACAGCAATTGACGTCATTTGCCATTTTATCATTCTGATTTATTTGTAATCGTAGTAGGACAGCAGGATGGATCGTCTTCTCAAGTCGTTATCGTTATCATTGTCCTCCCGCTCTCTGCTGCACAATCGTCCCACAAATCCACCTCATTCATCAGTTCCCAGGAGCACAGAACTAATTGACTTCGCCTTTGGATTCCCCCCCGAGGCAGTGTGTTAAGACAATGAAGGAAAGCTTTGTCCTACACACTGTCTTTGCCAAGCTTGTGCCCATGCTCTTATATAGAGGGAAATGAATCAGCAGCTCTGCGTCTTATCTTACTCTGGCTAATTCGTTCAGCTTTGGCAGAGCCTAGTATGTGATTTCCTTGTGTTGGAGGAAGATGTTGTAGTTCCCGTGCTTGATGTTTTCACAGAGCACAGTATGGAGTCTGCTTTGCTTTGATTGCTGTCATCGATCATGATATACGTCCAGATCACTGTCTTTTTGTGTTGTCTGTTATTGTTTATTAGCATGATAACGTACACCGGGTCACATAGTATCACCTGATAGTGGATGCTCGATGTATTACAAGTACAATAGGAGATGAGTTGTATCCAACATGACTACAATGTTGAGATATTGTCCACAATTGAGTATTCAGTACACAAACAGAAATAAATTAAAGCTGTGAGCTGCATTTTTGGGGGCCAAGCACATAGACTCGGTGAGCAGCACACTCACAGACGCACTACAATTGTTGCATAAGCAATCACAGGACAGCTGTAGGCAAAGGGATTCAAGAATGATTTGTAGCTTCACAGTTTTCCAGTCCGTTATGGGACAATGGTTTTAATGGAGTTCTTCGATAACTTTTGTTTAGACAGATCTCAAGATGATGTGTGTCACGGATATCCCCCGAAAGCTTTGGCATTCAGTGCACGTGAACTGCCTGAAGCGCGACAGCACACGTTTCCTGGTTGTCAGTGTCTTTGTTTTCTTTGCCACGTGTGTGTTAATTTTGGTTTATGTTCTGTCCCTACCCTTGTCTTGTGATTGGCTGTTTCCCTTAAGTGTCATCATTGTCATCAACTGTTCCGAGTTACTGCTTCTGATAAGTTTGTCTATTTACACCCTCGTGTTTCTATTTTATGTCACAAAGTGTTGTTCAGTGATAGCTGGCTGTTTGTGTCCAAGCCTTTTGTTCCTTTTTCGTGATTCCTGTTATTGACTTTGACCTGTTCTCTCGTTTTTCGTATTGTGGGTTATACCTGTTTATTTTTGGATTTTAACTTTGCATCACATTTTGGATTTGTCTACCTGCCTCGCTCTTTAAATAAAGTTTTAACTGCACTTGCATCTGTCTGATCCCATTTATCTGAGAGAACAATTCACTGTCATCATGGATGCAGAAGAAAGGCGAGAGGGGTGTTATGCTGGGATGACCATGACGGCGTTCATTTCCATGAGATTTCTCCAGTGGCTGGACCCGTCGGTGGGTGGAGCTTCTAGTCACCATGGGAACCATGGGCTTAGGGAGCATGGCTGAGTTCATCTATTTAATGAGTGTGATCTATGGGAAAGGAGATGTTAAGAATTTTTTGTGGAGGACCAGCCTGATGGCTGAATCCATGTGGCCGTTCCCCACATACTATGAGAGGGAGCCAGAGGTTGATAGGGCAGTCTCCATCCCTGTAGACCTTGAACCAGAGACCAACAGGGTGGCCTCTCCTGCGGGAGGCTGACAGCATGGCCTCCCTAGTTCTGCTCTGATTAGAAGTTGACGGCACGGCATCCTCAGTTCTGCTCCAGTTAGAGGTCGATGGCACGGCCTACCAAGTTCTGGTCCTGCCAGAGGCCTGATGGAGTGGCCTCCCAAACCATGTTCCTGCCAAAGGCCGATGGAACGGCCTTCCAAGTTCTGCTCCTGCCTGAGGCTGACAAGATGGCTTCATACGTTTTGCTCCAGTCTGAGGCCGACACTGCAACTTCCCAAGCCATGCTCACGCCAGAGACTAACGTCACAGTTTTCCATGACATGCTCAAGCCAGAGGTCGATGCTACGACGTACCACGCTCTGCTCATGTCTGAGGCCGAAGATACGGCCTCCAACGACCTGCTCAAGCCAGAGGTTGACGAGATGGTCTGCCAAGTCCTGTTCACATCAGAGGCCGATAAGACGCCCATGCCATATGCCATATCCCTTCCTGAGGCCGGCAACGAGGACTCCCACAACCAGCTCATGTTGATGGCACAGCCCCTCAAGCCCTGTTCTTCCCTCATGACCTTGGCAAGCCTGCTCTAGCCTCATGTCTGCCCCTTGGCTCCTCCGGGAACCATCTATTATATGGACAAAACCCACCGGGAGGGGGAGCTTTGGTAGGCACTTCAGGAGAAGAGCTCTTGGGCAGGGGGCATGGGATCATGTTCTGTCACGGCTATCCCCTCACGAAGCGTGACAATTTGTGTATTTAAACCCCTCTTGTGTCTTTGTCTGGCATGAAATATTGAGTTGCTGCACTGGGCCGTACTGAGCCTTCGTACCGTATTAAGCCTTTGTTCATTGTTCTTGTTTCATTGTATTTGATCTCATTTTTGGATTCTGCCTTTGCCTAGTTTTGCCCGTTAGTTGAACGACTGACCTGGTTTTGGACTTTGATATTGCTGTTCGATTTGGATTTGTCTGCTTGCCCTTTTAATAAAACCTTTCACTGCATTTGCATACATCTGCACTCACTTTATGATACGTAGATTGGACAAAATTTGGAGGAGGAGTAGCAAAAAAGGCATTTAGATGGAAGAATTTATAGCATGTTATTGTTACTATTAACAAGTAAGTATTTCTGTCATGAAATTTTTTGTATAGCCTCAGGGCATGGCCCTGAAAATGCCTACCAAGATTAGTGTCAGTGTGCAAGGTCATTGCCTCACTTCCTGTTCGGTGGTTTCGCCATCAGATTTGTTGCCATATTACAGGCAAACCATTTGGAATATCAGCATTCCGTTCATAACATTTGTCCAAGTTGCTCTGAGTATGATCGATGCAAAATTTGATGCTGATTGGACACAATTTGTAGGAGGAGTAGTGGAAAAAACAGTTTTTTACAAAATCCAAGATGGCAGAAAATCTAATTATTCAGATATTGACATCATAGCATCCATTGAACTCATCTCGACCCTCCTCCTTTAAATTCTGGACACACAGTTGAAAAGTTATGCCCATAAATGTACTTCCAAATTAGGCCCATATTTGACCGAGTGGTAGTAGTAGAGCATGGGCAGCACTTGGCCCAAATTTGGTCCGAATATTCCTTAGACCTTCCCCAATTAGTGTGCCACATTTCACAACTTTTTGACATGGACAACCTAGGCAGAAGAAGAAGAAGAAGAAGTAGAAGAAGAAAGGGTAGAATAACAATAGGATGTGTCTACACACCTTCAGTGCTTGGCCCCTAATTAGCATATAATTAATTATGAACATAACAACATAAGCAATTCAGTTCAAACTTAAATTTTTTAGAGAATGTATGTTTGTCTTTATTTTTGTGGCCCCAGAAAATCTCTCCACCCATATTTGACATACTCTTTTCTTTATGTGTCCTATTTTTATTCTGTCTTTGTTCACAATCGTGCTACATGTTTTTAATGCCTGATTCTGATCTGATTACAGCAGGCCATTAAACCCAGTCCAGCTCTGATACACTGATACAGCAGGCCATTAAACCCATTCCAGCTCTGGCTTCCTTCTATATATGAGCACAATTTAAAGCCCGAATCTGTAATTCCGTTTTTATGGACAGACCAGTTGTCATGGCCACATGGAACGGAGGTGTTCAAGCTGCAAGGAATCGTTTAATCCGGTATTCCGCCTGTCAGGGTTCACTCATTTGTCATCTCACTGTCTTTTTTATAGGCAATAACACAGCTGTCATATAAATAATGAGTGAGTCTTCTGCACACTAGGAGGAAAAGCAGCTCCATTTTTATTTGTGCTGGGGTGCAAACATGCAGAAATAATGAGACAGACTCTCAAGATTCCTATTTATTATCTTCATATAATTGCTGTTATCATCTCCTGTCCAAGAATATTACAACAGTCAACATCTGAATTCGAATTAAAGGAGTTCTTTAGCATTTTTATTCAGCACATCTGTTGGGAAGGTGTAAATACCATAGTCGAGATTTGAGCAAAAACATCAGATGGTTGGTTTGCTGAATCTTAGTTAGAAAGTCTAAAGGCTGTTGATGTCAATAAAGTTTAGAAATATTGTATATAATGCAAATCCAGGTAAAAAAAAAAAAAGCTCAGTTCCTATGCTGTTTAATCCAACACTGAAGCAATAATTAGTTATTTCCATGTTCCTTAAGGTTTTGTGGCCAAACTATGTTGTTGGAGATACATAACCATAAATACATTCATATCCTCTTGGATTCATATCCAAAGTTTTGGATTGTAATTTACACATTGCCTTAATAGCCTTAATTCATAAATACAGTCTCCTCCAAAACTATTGGAACGGTACGGCCAATTCATTTGTTTTTGCTGTAGACTGAAGACATTTGTGTTTGAGATGAAAAGAAGGATATGAGATGACAGTTCAGAGATGATTTAGTTTCTTTGTATTTACATCTAAACATGTTAAACAACATAAAACAGAACAATTTTATTCCGGACCGCCCAATTTTTAGTTGAGTAAAATTATAGGAACAGATAAGTTTTAAAAAACTGGTACGAAATGTTCTTTATTCTATATTGTTTAACACATCTACATATAAATACCGGGCCAAAAAAGTTGAAATTCTGATCTCTTCGCATATTAATCTCTTGGTCTCAAACCTAAACGTCTTCAGAATACAGCAAAAAGAAATGAATTGGCCTTGCCGTTCCAATAGTTTCGGAGGAGATTGTAAATCCATGTTTCACACGTACATGATTCAGATAAATGGTTATGTTTGGAATCCAACAATTGACCCGTATTATATGTGAATTTTGAGTTAAATGCATTATTTACTTTGTTTCGTTAAGTAATGCTTCGAGAATCCAGCATAAATGTGATGAATAAGGAATACAACATAAAAGAGGAAGGACTGTTTTAGGAAAATGATCAATAATTGAACGATGTGATGCCACCTAGATTATTTACCTATAAAATTTTATAAAATCTCTTTACAAAGACAAAAAAAAACACTTTGTGACTGAAAAACTGAAAAGTGAAAACTTTACTGACACTGGGGACTCCTTCCAAAAATGTTAAATAAGCATCTCCTCACAAATGTATACAAATTTGTTAAATGACACAAAATGTTTATTATCAGACTTGGATTATGTTCTGTCGACCATACATGAGTTGCTGCTATAGATACACTAGCGTATTGGCAGAACTACTTTCAGAGATGACAAATTCTGACCAATCAACGTTGAGATCTGCTTACTAAATCCTTACACAATGCTGAAGATACAGTATTAAGGTTCTTACGTGTGTGAGTGTGTGTATTGCAAATCACTTGTACTCTTGTGTAGTTCTAAAAATAACCCCTACTTCAGCTATAATTATCTTGGCGATTTATCAAAAGGAGCACATCGTTTTGGGGGTCATCCACGCCATCACCCTTCCCCCAGGGCGTGTGGTAAATGTCTCCAAGCAACAGTGACATATAACCTGAAGGTTACTGCCAGGGCCAATGAGATCGCAGATGCCAGCCAAGGGCCAAGATATCATAAATCAGCCTCCTTTTATTACCTGTATCCCCACACACTCACAACGCCTCTCTCTCTCTCCCCAGTTCACCCTCATAGAATGCCGTGTCCTCAAACTCATGGAGATCAGCGTAAATCACTCGGTTTTTATTGTTCTCTCCCTCTGCCCTTGCACTCTTCACACCGCAATCCTTCTGCATTACTGCAGTGCACTATAATGGGCCAGTGGTGTGGGCAGAATAGATTGGGAAAAAAGGAAATCCATTACAATGAAGAGAGAGGTTCTAATATGTAGACACACGTGCACCGAGAAGACGCGTTAAGAAATCTTCACAAGCACCCACACTTCATTCTTTCTCCATCTCCATTTATTTTTAACTGAACCACCAGGAGTACTACAATGGAGTGTGACATGAAAAATAACTTCAATACTGAACATGGGCATCCCCAAAATAGGCAGAGTTGTGATATTGTCACAGTGAAGGATCTTCATACACTTTTCATTTAAGGTTACAAATCTCTTTGTGCAAACACACATGCAATCCCTACGTCCACTCACTAACGACGTCCACTGATTGTCACATTTGTAGCTTTTAGCAGACATGACATGTTGATCTCGAGTTGAGAAGATGATAAAAATGTGAGTTCCTTGTGAATTATTTATTTTTTTAAATGGCCTAGGAGAATGAATGTCCTGTGGTACTCTTGTGGTGTCCACATTAAACTGGTTATGCTGCACATTTGCCCTGTATCCCAGTAATATTTTCAACATACCTTTGTCGATTTCTCCATAGCCGTTCGAAAAGGTCTTCTGTATAATTTGTTTAAAATGATATTGTTCGACAACCGCTTAGACTCCTAACATATCGAGTCATAATAACTGGACTTGAAAACCTAGAAGAAATCCACACTAATATTGGAAGAACTTGCAAAACTATAGTTAAACAGTATCCTGAGGTCAAGATTAGACCCAGGATCAGGAGCTTTGGGGCAGCACCACTACCCATTGCCCCACCATGCTGCCCTAACATCTAATAAGTTTCAAATTTCGGGTGTTTGGTTTTAGGTAGGGGGGCACGGAGGATTCGTGGTTACCATGTTTGCCTTGCACCCCCCATGCTTCGGGGGTTTCCTCCGGGTACTCCGGTTTCCTCCCCCAGTCCAAAGACATGCATGGTAGGCTGATTAGCGTGTCTAAAGTGTCCTTAGTGTATGAATGGGTGTGTGAGTATGTATGTGATTGTGCCCTGTGATGGACTGGCACCCTGTCCAGGGTGTACCCCGCCTTGTGCCCGATGTCTCCTGGGATAGGCTCCAGGTTCCCCGCGACCCTGAAGAAGGAGTAAGCGGTAGAAGATGGATGGATGGATGGATGGACCCCGGTTTCCTCTCCCAGTCCAAAGATATGTGGTTTAGGCTGATTGGCACTTCCAAATTGTCTCTTGTGTGTGTGTGTGTGTGTGAGAGAGATTGTGTCCTGTGATGGGTTTGCACACTGTCCAGTGTTGTGTAGGATAAGTGGTATGGAAAATGCATGGAGGGTTTTAGGTAGCCAGTTACTCGGTCTATGCATTACAGATTAACATTCTAAAAGGATTTTACCCATTAGAATGATTTGTGAAAGCGAAATCCCTCTGTTGTCAGGTACTTGTGGGTTGTGTAGCTGTGGGTTGTGTGGGTTTTGTCAGAGCAAGAAAACCAATAAACCCTTGAGGATGTTAGGCATAACCTTTTATTAAAGAGAGTACATTGCGCTTACTATCAATTCAATAAAATTTATTATTAATAAATAATATTAATAATAATAAAATAATAAAAAAAATATTAATAATAAAATATATTAATATAAAATATATTAAAACTATTAAGTCCTCCTGTCCTTGTGCTGCAAGTGGCCACTTGCGACTATGACACGTTCATAAGTCATAAGGGGAAGTCAACGAGGGTGTGTTTAATGTTTAATGGTCTCTAATTATTGTGAACACACTTTGCTTGGCTTTCATTTCGAACAGGCCCCTTGCCCAAGTGTGAGATCGAGTCTTATAAGATGAGTGATGAGATAGTAGAGATACACAGCAAAGAGCTAATAAATCTGAGGCTATTCACTGGAGATGTGACCTTCTGATGTTTTGTGATCTCTGACTTGAATGTGACCTGACGAGTGGGTTTAAGCTGAGAGACTGTGTTCTTGATCTTTGATGTGTATATATTACAGATGCCTGTTTTAGTCCTACTGCATGCCATTGTTATTCTGGAAATCACCGGGTCTTGCCTTAAGTCCTAGAACGTTTTTGATGAAGGGCCAGGGCTTCAGTTACAAGGATGAAACCTGCCTTTGTTTCGAGAGAACAGGGGGAAATTTAGACATAAGGGCTTCAGGGACTTGGTGTTTTCTGCTATAACTCACTGATTAGTGTAATATAAATCCTGGAGATTCTGTTTACGTCTTTGTGTTCAAGTTGACACTAAAGTACCATAATGATCTGGCAATCTTCAAACAGCAAGGAAGATGTGATGTAATGCACACGTTAACTAGCATGTGTACGTGTCTGTGTGTGTGTGTACGTGTGTGTGTGTGGCTGTCTGGCAAGCAGCTGGAAATCTGACCTTTGAGCAGCCAGGTGGAATACCTGTTGAAAAGCTTTGATAAATGGAGCTGCAATGCCGCCTTCATTACTACACCGCGTGTCTGAATGCACTTAGCGGCAGTTAGGTACACATCTATCATGACTGTAATTACATTGGGAATTTCTGTATGTATTTTCATATTTACTGGTGTTATTGTAGTCAGACATGATTCACTTGAACTGCGCTTATGCACTGTTAACCGGGGGAAAATGTTACCTTTAAATCATGAAACATAGGCTACAAAATAGCTACAATGCTAGTAAACACGTTAAGTAGCTCATTTAACTAGCTAGCTAGTGTAACATAGTGCTAGCTAGTGTAACATAGTGCTAGTGTATGTTACAAGTGTTCGACTAGGCAATTTGCTAGCTAGCGTGAACACTGATAAACATGTCCTTAACAAAATGTACTTTCTGTGATGTAATTTGCTGGTATGTCATGTTCAAAAGCAGAAGATTAGCAAGGCAAAAATCCAGGACTATTAGTGAATTAAATAAAAAGGAATATTATTTATGTACGGATATTTTATGTTAACATTTCCAATCAACTTCTAGTAGCTTTTGCTGAGGAATGCTACGAACTATAAAATGTAGGCTATGAACTAACTAGCTATCATTTTGCTTGAAAACAAGTTAATGTAATTAGCTACGTTAGTTAGCTAGTATCTCAGTTAACATTATTGCTAGAAATTTTTTTTTTTAGGGCTAGGACGTTTGCTAGCTATGTGTACATTTTCAATGATTCACTTTTGAGACCGAATTAACATAAATAAAGACATTTCCTGACAAAATCCTACAATTTAGATTTTTTCCAGATTTTTTAGTTAGCAGCAGTAATGTCAGTTGAGTCAGATGAGAATCCAATTCATTAAATATCTTCTGTTTTAAATACTTCAAAGGAAACTACGTGATGCTGATGATAATGATCTATAAATTAAGTGAGCCAAAACCTGTGGAGATATCAGCATTTCACAGTTCAACATCCAACATGCGGAAATATATAGCTACAGGTTAGCCGGTAGCTAGCTGAGTGAGCTAGACTAGATCGATATTTTACAGTATGAAAGCTCTATATTAAACTTCTTAACCTGCCACTAAGATGTTTAGTAGCGATTTGATAGCCATCTTTGGTAGCTAGATAACGATGGAGCTAGAAACATGTATAACATGAGCTAGTTCGCTAGCTCGCAAACCTAGCAAGCTACTGATTTCATTAATCAGTGGTTAGCACGTTCGCCTCACACTGCCAGGGTCAGGGTTCGATTCCCTCAGCTCTGTGTGTGCGGAGATTGCATATTCTCCCCGTGCTGCGGGGGTTTAATCCGGGTACTCCGGTTTCCTCCCCAGTCAAAAAAGACATGCAAGGCTGATTGGGGTGTCTAAAGTGTCCATAGTGTATGAATGGGTGTGTGAATGTGTGATTGTGTGCCCTGCGAATGGACTGGCACCCTGTCCAGGATGTACCCTGCTGCTTCCTCGGATTGGCTCCAGGTTTCCCCTGAAAAGGAGTAAGCGGTAGAAGATGGATGGATGGATGGTATCTGTACTGTTGATAATGTTGTGTCATTTGTAGACAGATTAAAAAGTCATGTGTACAGTAGTTAATCAAGTCATTTTTCACCAGGCGACTTATTTACTCTTATTTGAGTCATTTTTTTGATGACTACTTTTACTTTTACTACTGCCACCAGGTGGGATCCACTCCTTTACACACCAATGAACATACTGCTGCGTCCCAATTTGCCTACTATCTGCCCTGAATAGTATCTGAGATTAGAATTAATGTGTCCCAAATCATAGTATGTTGAAATGTGTATCCCAAAAGTACCCATGGTCTAGTATTTCTGGTAGATTTTCAAAGTGTGGATCCGTGGACACTTTTTCAGCTAATATTGACCACAACTCCTTGTGCAAGGGACGGAGGAGGAGTTTTGTGACTGTTTGCTTTGCTGAATTCAACCTGCAGACATGGCGGTCGAGTATAAAGTCAGTGATGCGTCTTCAGTATTTAAGCGTGAGAACTTAAACGTTAAGCACTAGCCAAAATTTTTGTATTAATTATATAGCATAAATTATATAAGGAATAATGAATGATGAAAAGCTGAAATGCAATAAGGAGTTCATTTATGGTGACAGTGTGTGTAATAAAGCAACAACTTGTTTTGTGCTTTTCTTTGCGGAAAACTACTTGAATTGGCGAAATTGTAATTGCAGGAAATTGCAATTGCAAGAACTCGTCTTTCACAGTGATGCTTGTTGGTAAATGAGACCTATTAGCTGTACCCATGTTTGACACACATGAATCGACAAGGGCTTTGGCTGAGTGTGCGTGGTGATGATGTCACATGACACTTCTTGGCCCAAATTGGCGGAAAACCTGTGTTAATTTTGAAAAATTGCAGACTCATCCAAACATTGCAGAGTTTGCTTAATTTTAAATAGTAAATGCACACTTATATACTGTGTCACCCATTCACACACCAATGGTGTACAAGGCGTTAACTTGCCATCGGGAGCAACTTGGGGTTCAGTGTCTTTCCCAAGGACACTTTGGCATGTTGAGTCACCTGGGCCTGGAATCAAACCGCCATCCCTACGATTAGTGGACAGCCCACTCTACCAACTGTGCCACAGCCACCCCACATTTTTACTTTCAAAATCATGACATCCTGAAGGGACTGGTTACTATGTCCCAGTATTTGCATACTCTTTTGCTACTCACTCAAAATGTACAGTTGCAATAAAAATTATTCAACCCTCATTGCAAATCAGGTTTATTGTCAAAATTTACAGATTTTCAGCTGTTTGTAATGAACAAATCAAGCAAAAGCAATTGAAGTAGTTCAACACAACAAATGCTTCAAGTGGTTTCCCCAAATTCAACTGAAAATGCAACTTATAATGATTTCTCCAGTTTCAAAATTATTAAATCCCTTCATGGTACACATCTTTAGTACTTAAATACACCCTTTTACTGTTATGACCTGCTGCAAATGAGATGCATAGCTTCTGGCAGCGTTCCTGGGGAATCTCAGCCATTCCTCATGAGCAATGGCCTCCAGTTCAGTAATATTATTGGGTTTGTGTGCTGCAACCGCCTTCTTCAAATCCCACCAGAGATTTTCTATGGGGTTCAAGTCAGGTGACTGTGGTGACCCTGTAGAATCTTCCAGGACTTCTGCAACCAAGCCTTGGTGGAATTTGAGGTAAGCTTGGGATCATTGTACTGTTGGAATGTCCAACGACAGATAGCATGAGGTTTTCTCCTAGTATTTCCTGCTACTTCAATGAATCCGTCTTGCCTTCCACACAGTGCAGGTTTCCAGTGCCAGAGGATGCAAAGCAGCCCTAGAGCATTGCCAAGCCACTACCATGATTGACTGTGGACAGAGTTTTTTCTTCATTCAACTTCCTCCAGACATACCGCTGATCCATCGTGCTGAAAAGTTCCAGTTCTGTTTCATCACCACAGAACAGAATCCCAAAACTTCTGTGACTTATTTATATGATTTTGATCCGACTTTCTTGTGCTTTGGGGTCAGTAGTGGTGAACGTCTTGGAGTTCTGTCACAGAAACCTTCTGCGTTTAGTACGCGCCTTACTGTTCTCACTGAAACCTCAGGGCCGTTGCTACCAAGTCTTGCTGCAGGTTTTCAGAAATCTGGTTGCAGACACTGATAGCTTCCTTTTTCTGCCCAGTCCAGGTAGTTCATACATTTTCTGTCCCTAGCCAGTTCAGGTATTTGATGTGTTCCAGCTCAAGCACACCTGGTGCAACTAATGAAGCGCTTGATTACTTGCATCAGGTGTGCTTGAGACAACACTTGTTTTGCATATTTGTGCTGTTGTTAGGGATTCTATTCACGGGACTCTCGCGGAAGATCCATTGTGTGCCCCGTAGTATGTCCGGATTGTATTCATGTTTACCACTTATACTGATTAGTACGCAATGTATCAACGGCTGAGTAGTAGGTACTGAATTGAATGCAGCAGGTACTGAATTGAATGCAGCAGGTCCTGAATTGAATGCAGTAGTTACTGAATTGAACGCAATAGGTACTGAATTGAACACAGTGGGTACTGAATTGAACGCAGTGGGTACTGAATTTAACGCAGTAGTTACTGAATTGAACGCAATAGGTACTGAATTGAATGCAGTGGGTACTGAATTGAATACAGTGGGTACTGATTTGAACACAGTAGGTACTGAATTGAACGCAATAGGTACTGAATTGAATACAGTGGGTACTGATTTGAACGCAATAGGTACTGAATTGAATGCAGTGGGTACTGAATTGAATACAGTGGTTACTGAATTGAACACGGTGGGTACTGAATTAAACACAGTTGGTCGTGAATTGAACACAGTGGTTACTGAATTGAACGCAGTAGGTACTGAATTGAACACAGTGGGTACTGAATTGAACACAGTAGGTACTGAATTGAATGCAGTGGTTACTGAATTGAACGCAGTAGTTACTGAATTGAACGCAATAGGTACTGAATTGAACGCAGTAGGTACTGAATTGAACGCAGTGGGTACTGAATTGAATACAGTGGGTACTGAATTGAATACAGTGGGTACTGATTTGAACACAGTAGTTACTGAATTGAGCGCAATAGGTACTGAATTGAACGCAGTAGGTACTGAATTGAATACAGTGGGTACTGAATTGAATACAGTGGGTACTGATTTGAACACAGTAGTTACTGAATTGAACGCAGTAGGTACTGAATTGAACACAGTGGGTACTGAATTGAACGCAGTGGGTACTGATTTGAACACAGTGGGTACTGAATTGAACGCAGTGGTTACTGAATTGAACACAGTGGGTACTGAATTAAACACAGTGGGTACTGAATTGAACACACTGGGTACTGAATTGAATGCAGTGGGTACTAAATTGAATGCAGTGGGTACTCAAATGAACGCAGTAGGTACTGAATTGAACGCAGAAGGTCCTGAATTGAACGCAGCAGGTCCTGAATTGAATCCAGAAGGTCCTGAATAGAACGTAGCAGGTACTGTGATAGTATGCGATTTAAGACGCAGCCTTTGCGTCTGCATTTGCGTCACAACCTGAAGCACTGTCTCAATCGAAGTGGGCGGAGACTACAAACTGAATATTTCCAGAATGTACTCTGGACAACACCGCACTCGTTACCGGTGAGTTTCTTTTCCTTTGTACAACATCAGCTTGGGGAAAATGTAAACACTTCTGAAACTAACGAGTTTGTTTTTCATATAAACATTTCGTGTCGCGTTGAAAACAAGACTGGCCTGCCCCCCTTTTTTTATTTAAATGATTACTGTTTTTTTTTTTAATTAAAAAAAATTAATCCTCCCTCCCGCCTGCCAGTCCCGCTCATATGTCTGCGTGTCCCACAACATCAACGCAGTTGATCATGGCGCTGGGACGCGGCGGGGTCTCGGCGCTCGGGCTTTTCCCTTGTTTTCCTTAAACTATTCCAAACACAAGCTCTCCGACCCGCATCAACAAACACAGCAGTGGAAGTAGACCCACTTCGTTCTGACCCCAGGACCCCGGATGTGGACATGTAAACGCCTGGTTCGGCTCCAGGATCGAGATCTCAGGCTCGTTTTCCCTTTTCCCCTTTTCCCAAGTTTCCCAGTTCTCACTCGGAAAGCGACTGTTCCTGGAGGAAGAGGAAGAGGAGGAGGAGGAGGAGGAGGGAAGAAGGAGAAGCCGTGTTTAAGGTAAAAAAAAATAAAATAAAAATGTTCTAGAAGTTCTATTCATGTACTTGAATTAGTACTTAGGGTTTATAAAGTCATGTAGTGTGTGTGTGTGTAAAAGGAGAGAGAGCATGTGATGTTCCGGCAAAGTTTCAAATCGCCCATGGATTTGAGATTTGTCCTCTTTGATTGTTTGTTTGTTTGTTTGTTTGTTTACTGTTGGTGAAGTTTTGTTTCTGGTTACATTTGTAACATTGCACGGAAACAAGGTTGGTTAATGATAGCCTCGGAACAACACTAATGTTGTAGTTGTTGTTGTTGTTGTTGTTTCTAACTCTAGCTACATATTACCGCCTCGGTTACTTATTATCCGTTTATGTTTACTTCAAGGGAAGGCTTCGTGAATCTTCGGCTGTTTCCGGATTCCGCTTCGTCTCCTCGCCGGAGCCTTTAAAAAGCGCCTCCTGGGAGCTTGCTACAAAGATATTGGGAACATGAATGGCCAAAGCTTTATAGTATTTATTTAATTTCTAACTGTAGCGTGTGTGTGTATGTGTGTGTGTGTGTGTGTGTGTTTTAAAGACTTCATAAACAACATCCTGTCCTATAATGTATTTAAAACTAGTACACTACGTGAGGTGCCATTATATTCGCACACACTTAAAAAAAAAAAGTGTTCGTAGTAATCTGTGTGGTTTAGGTAAGACTTGATTTGATGCTGGTCGTGTACTCGTCTCACCAGCTGCCAGCTCACACACTTCTGTGTGTGTGTGTGTGTGTGTGTGTGTGTGTGTGTTAGCCTTTTGTCTGCCTGTTGGCTGGGTACCGGTGATTTTTGTAACCTGCTATAAGGTCCTTTTGTTTGAGGAGGTGTTTTAATGCTAATAGAATGGGTTTCGCAGGTCTGGGAGGTTCTGTTCTCTCGCCGGCTGAAATCTGACTCCCGCTGAGGCGTTCGAGCGGTTTTTGTTTTGATGATGGAGTTCTCCCCTAAACGCACTACATTCCACAGAGTATCCGATCTCTTACCTCGTTAGAAGCGCACACAGTTGAAGTTCGTATGGCCGGTGGAGGAGGGATATTTCCTGGATTGACTAAATTTCTTTGTACGGGTTTCATCTGCTATCCGTTCCGCTTCATCCTGGTCAGAGTAGCAGTCGATCCAGAGACTATCCCGGGAATACTGGGTACAAGGTGGGGATACGTCCCGAATTCCAGGATGTCCGTCTATCGCGTTTACACGTACAAGTATTTAGTATAGTCAGTCCACCCGCCCATCTGGCAAAACCGGAGAACCCAACAGGGAGGTCATGCGTAGAAACGCTACACCAGACAGTATCCGTGGTGCAATCAGGGATCCTGGAGCTGTGACGCAGCAACACTACTCACTGCATCGCTGTTCGTCTCTGTAACTAGTGGACTAAATGTATCTTTACTGCACCCAGGTCTGTGTGTGTTTGTTCCTGTAACATTGCCACTTTGTTCCTGTCTCCTTGCAGTGCCTGGGAATAACACAAAGATGGTCGTGACATGAGAGCTGGGGTGAACCTCGACACTCTCGCACCAGAAAATGTGTCTGTCTCATCCGAGAGGCCTGTTGGAGTGAACAATGGACGAATCGGCCCTGCTGGATCTGCTTGAGTGCCCTGTGTGCCTAGAACGGCTGGACGCCACCGCCAAGGTCCTGCCGTGCCAGCATACGTTTTGCCGCCGCTGCCTGCTCGGCATCGTGGGATCACGTGGCGAGCTGCGATGCCCCGAATGTCGCACGCTCGTGGAGAGCGGCGTGGACGAGTTGCCCAGCAACATCCTCCTCGTGCGCTTGCTCGATGGCATCAAGCAGCGACCCTGGCGAGCAGGCACTGGGTGTACCAATGGCTTGGCTGGCGGGGGGGTTAGAGAGCATGCGAACCCGGGAGCGCAGCCCCAAAAAGCTCAGACCAAAAGCACTGCGGTCAGGGTGAGTCGAGTTTTATTTTTTTGTTTTTTTTTCTCCTCAATCCAGCCGCGTTCACCGTCTATAGAAGCGCTCTCCACAGGGTTCCTGCTGGTCGCTGTTTGAATTGTATTTGAAATTGGTGAGTCGGGCAGGTGGTTGGCTTCCACCTGACTGCGAATTCCTGTGTGTTTGGCCTACAAGAGAGGCCATTTGCTGTCTGTGCAGAAATTGGTGGCTTCTCACCGAAGTCTTTAAACACACTGTTTGTACAGGTGACTAAAAATTAAACTCCGAGTGTTGGTAGTTTTATTGTCTGAACAAATATCGCACCGGAGTTCCCAGTTAATGTGAGCGCTCAAAAGCAAAGACCGTAACCGGAACTCCGTGAAACCTCGGTAGCAGTTAAATGCCTTTACACTAAAGCCACGACCAGCATCAGTAGCTCTGAGACAACTAATTACTGTTATGATGGAACACGACTACAACGACTCGTTGAGATGTAAACAAAAACAACTTGAAAACAGGCAGCTGATTGTTGGACTATAGCAGCCCAGTTTTAAGATAAACACATTATATTTTATTAATAAGTCCCAATGAAATGGAATATATATATTGTATGTGTGTATGTGTATATATATGTATGTATACATACATACATACATACATACACATTATATATATGTGTGTGTATGTATGTATGTGAGTTCAACTGAATTCTATTGGCTATTAAAAAAAAAAAAAAAAAAAAAAAAAAGAGGAGGAGCCACTCGATACATTGCGCCCTGACTTCTCGTTTCAGTGGAAATTACGTCAACCCGTTGAATAACGCTGCACGTTTCAGTGTACTTTAACAGGTCGCGCGGTTACGGGAAAACGCTCGACAGCAGTCATTTCCTCACGAGCCTCGAAACCACAGCTTGTCATGTTACCAGGAACCCAGAAAGCGCAGACTCGTCAGTCCTGGAGACTTTCTCAATGCGTAGGACGTTCTGACTGTTGTGCTGAGACTGGAGACTCCTTTACTCCATAAATGCTAAATAAACCCCTCCAAGCTGGCCATGTCAGGATGGTGAACGGGGAATTTTAGAACAGGAAGTTGGTGGAATAACGTTTTATGTTGACGGTTTACTTTAATGCTATGATTTAAAGAAAAGGTCATTTTCACCTTAATCTCTCTGGCATGACTTGCCATATCCAAACGACACGTGTGTGTGTGTGTGTGTGTGTGTGTGAGAGACCGAGAGAGAGAGAGAGCCCTGATTGCATCATGTTACAGTTCTTCAGTGCTCTTTCATGGCAAGAGAAACAGTATTAACTGGATCTTATCGTACGTGTGCATGCAGGCACATGCAGAAATCAGAGACAAAAGGAAAACGTATACTCTTGTTATTACGGGTGCACATAATGGTGTGTGTGTACTTCTATTATAAGTTTGCGGCGAGGTGTTCTCGCTCGTGTTGTGATGAACCTGCATGGTCGTCATGACAGCAGGTTGTTTTGGTTTTCTTTCTGTTTTGTCTTTTCGTCGGCCTTACTTTTGGTCTGAACTGGGACCAAAACACAGATGTCCCTATAATCAAGCCTCGTCTTCCTGCTCGCGTTACCGTCTTAGTCATCGCCGCTTTTGTTCTGGTCAGATTCAGTTTGACGGCTTTTTTGTAGCCTTTTCTCCTCAAGCCATCTATCGGGTGTCGGGTTACGGCCTTTTCGGCCCTTATGGATTTACTGACCAGGTTACCGGACAAAACCGACCTGCTTCCTGCGTCGGTGATTGATGTTGCCGCTTTAAACGGCCAGGGAACTTCTAATTCTGGCTCTCCTACCTTCAGAAGCTGTGATGAAATGCAGCAGGGTCACACACACACACACACACACACAGATTAGTGTGGTTACTTATCTGTTGACTGCAGGAACATGGCGACAACCAACTTTTGGCTCAGTCGCAATTGAAATGAGCCGAGTGTGTGCCAGGATAAGGCACTTTTCAGTTTTACCTGCTTTCAATATCGGTAAAACGGTCTTTCATTTCAACAGGAGCACAAATCGCTCTGAATGCACTGTGTTGCGCTGGCAGCTTTAGAGTTTAATCTCTTCATGTTTCCCTTGGATGTGTGTGTGAGTGTGAGCTAGCGGCGATGCAGCAAAATGCTTTGTGTCTTTCGGGAAGCCGTGGGCCTCAGGTATGCGCATGGGCTCCTTTCATGGAGCTCTTTGCTGTTGTGTTGAGGATGCGCGCGCGCACACACACACACTCGCACTTGGACTCTGTTTCTACCTCTGTTTTGTATCTGGATAGCTTCCTGTTTTTACACCTGCAGCCAAGTGAGACTCGAATAAACATCTGATCACCGCATTGCATCGATCGCGCATATATATATATATATATATATATATATATAAATAAAAAAACTGGTTGCTGTGTACTAGAGGTAGCCTGATTGATCGGTTTTGCCGATGACGGATTGAAGCGGCTGAGAAGGTTCCGCTGACATTATACTGTACGAGAGCGGCCTCTAGAGGTGAAATAAAAACTATCGCTGTCAAATTTTGTTGTTATTTGAAGTGTTTTTTGAATTCATTTCTGGTGTCTCTATTTTTATTTGTTATCTGGAGTGTTACGTTTTGGTTTTCAGTTTGGATATATATCTTTTTATTTACTTTAATATAAAAAAAAAAGTACCGTACAGTTTCATGGGACAGTCAGTACTGTTTAGTTCAGCAATATTTTACTTTGAGTGTTCTGTTTCGTTCAGTATCTATTTTAAATCCTGTCGGTTGATTAATTGGTTAGAACTTGGTTATCGGTAAAATCGGTCGTCCTCTATTGTAAATATCTAATGTATATGAAGGCTAATGCATTAGGAGACACCTGTTACAAGTTAAGAAGCTCTCTCTGCTGCACTGGACCAGCTGAGAGAGATTACAGCGCACTGATGTGGCTCGTATTGTTTGATCTCTCCGCGTTTTCGTTTGCTCCCAACCTCCATCCTTGTCAATCTCTTTGTGTCTCATTTAACGTGACGGATAGACGGTGCTCTCACTAACGAGGCTCCCGCCACACATGGTGTGACGCTCCACTGACATACCCAGCTGTCAAGTCCATAAAGGGATGGGGGGGCGGCTGGAGACATGAAGGGAATTGGAAGCAGTGCTGGAGAGAGAGAGAGATGGAATGGAGTGGCCCGAGGACCAAATGTCACCCCTGACACCATGGCTCAGTGTACTGCAGTTAGAAAAGCCAATAATATATTGCGCTCACAGAACCAAAAGGAAGTGTGTGTACGTGTGAAAGACTTATTTACTGAGCAAACATGCTCAAGGGTCACCTTTTGTTAGTGTGAGACAAAACCGAACTGCTGGTTTTACTTTAACAGACCGTGCTCCTGCACACGCAATCCATAGGCATTTACTCCGATTATTGGAAATTCAGATTGTTTTAGTTCTGCATTACCCAGACTTCTAGCCTTCAATTCAGTTTTATTTGTATAGCATTGTATTTAACAATGGACGTTGTCTCAAAGCAGCTGTACAGAAATGTATAAACCCAGGATACAGATTTTAAGTGTGTGAATTTATCCCTATCGAGCCTCACTGAAGAGTCTGGTACGTTTCCTCATGGCCACGAGCTGACTGATATTGACCGACTGTAGAGTGTCGGCAAACAATTATCTTGTGTAGTCTTGTTTAACATTTTAAAACAGGATTCCAGGAAACTTCAGTCCTGCGACTATCCTGGCACTCTTGGTTTCCCTGCATGCAAAGGTTCAGAAAAGCCAATCAAATCACAACCTCCAAGATTCTGACGCTCGTGGCTTGGAAAGTACACATCTACATACGTGTAGAGTAACAACGCGTGCATTTTCGTCTTGTTCAGGGAGATTCAGTAGACATCTCCTAGAGTAAGAGACTATATAATTATATATAATTGTGCATATTAAACATCTATTGCATGCAATAACGTCCCTTATACAGCGCATCCTTTTATAATCGATCACACTACATGCAAAGATGAGGTTGAGAAAGAAAAAAAAAAAAACCAACCCACTGGAATATTTCTCTAAGTGCAAATCTTGAATAGAATCTAATCTGAAGAATCGAACTGTTGTCACACGTGGATAGGCGTAAAGTATAATGAAGTGCGTTTGCTAACTGCTGATGATGTAATCTGCTATAATCTTCTTGTTGATTGCTAAAACAAGACATTTTGGGCCCTCTCAGCCGAGGCGCCCCAGATGTAGCCCCCAGCCGGGGGTCAGAAGTCGGGAGAAGGGTCATAAGTGTGTGGGGTCAGGAGTCATGTGTGGGAGAGAGAAATCTACTCTTTGACCCCCATGCCCCTGGAGATTTTTGGGCCACTCGAACCGTCCTCTTCAATTCAATTCAATTAAATTTTTTTTTTATAGCGCTTTTTACAACTGACATTGTCTCAAAGCAGCTTTCCAGAAACATATAAACACAGGATACAGATATTAAAGGTGTGAATTTATCCCAACTGAGCAAGCCATTGAGTGGCGACGGTGGCAAGGAAGAACTCCCTAAGATTTTTAAAGGAAGAAACCTTCACAGTGCGTTGAGACGATATAGACACATGTCCTCTTCCAGGTTGATTCATAACATTTCCACTTGACTGGAACTTCTTAATTATTGCCCTGATGGTGGAAATGGACATTTTCAATGCTTGTGCTATTTTCTTATAGCCACTTCCCATTTTATGAAGCTCAACAACCTTTTGCCGCACATCACAGCTATATTCCTTGGTCTTACCCATTGTTATGAATGACTAAGGGATTTTTACCTGTGTGTAACCTCATATTTATACCCCTGTGAAAAAAATGAATACGGGGTGTTTGGGAGCGGTGTAATGCCATCCGAACCCTAAAGACCATTTTCCTGTAACCATATGTCCCGAAGAGTTCTAATCCTTCTTATACTATGGTAATTTGCCAACTTTTTTATTTATTATTTTATTAATTAAAGAAAGAAGTCAGTTCCTGGTAATTTAAGTTGTAGCGACTATTAACAGTTGTTTTTCCAAAGGGTTTTTTATTTTTTTTATTTTTTCTATTCTGATGGAAATCTGCACATATAAAGGTGGACAGCCAATCAGGTTCCAACCATCAAGATTCTGAAGCTTGTGGCCAGAAAAGTGTACATTTTGTGTAATGAGCCGTTACTATAGAAAGATCGCATAATAGGATGAATATATATTTTTTTACAGCAGCACTAATTCTACTACAGCACCTTCTAACCAATCAGAATCAAGAATTCAGTAGCATTGTGATGTAACAGGCTTGAAGACAGTCGTGAAATGGTACAATTCTTAACCAGTGCACTGTTTAGTAAATAGGATGGGTTTTTTTTTTTCGACACTCACACAGTCACTGTGTTTGGTTAAGGGTGTCTGACTGAAAAGAAGGCGGAGTTACCATACTTTAAGTTGAAGTTAAGAACTGAAACCCGGGAGTTAATTGTTTAATCCACTTGTGCACACACACACACACACACACACATAAAATTTTCTGCTTTTGTCACTGATTCCCACTCTCCTGCTCCTCCACCCCAGCACACACACTCCTATAACCTCACTCTCTCTCTCTCTCACACACACACACACACACACACACACACACACACACACACACACAGAGCTAGAAAGATTCCTGAAATTTCCATCGGTAGCTGTGTTTTGTTTAGTGTCAGGAGACGAGCTTCCCCAGGAGCTCTCGGCTAAATCCTGCAGTTCCTCTCTTTGATGTGTGAAGTCTTTCTTCTGTTTCTGACTCCTCTTTCCGGAGTCTGGTTGGAAGTGTGTGTGTGTGTGTGTGTGTGTGTATATATATGTATATATATGTGTGTGTGTGCACTTCTGTGGCGTTAGCTGGTCAGGCTTTTAATACACTCAGTCAGGCCGCTGTTTATTGTACCCCAGTGTGTATAAACGCCTCCCACGCTGGCTCCCGTGACCGGCCAAGCCGCGTTGACTCACACTGGCCCTTTGTGATGACATCATTCATGCCGCAAGAACCCCTGGCTGACCCGAGCCTGTGTCATGGCAGCCCCTTGTTAAGGCCAAAGCCCTGCAAGCAAGCCTACACTTAACACACACACACACAAACATCGGATCGAGCTGTTCCTCGCTCTCGGACCTTCTTGCTGTTTCTAACACACTCGTCCACTCGTTTTTGACTTTTTATATAAAAAAAAATTTTTTTAAATCATTGTCTTTGCAGCACTTGTTTTATTCATTTTATTCCCCTGTTCATTGTGCTCGGGCTTTCATCATCTTCTCTTCCCCCCTCGTTCAGCTGCTCACAGGAAGTCATGCGGAACAAAAAGGATGATTTCCCCAAGATGTGTGTGTGAGTGTACGAGTGAGAATGTGCCGGTCAGCCCCATTAGTCACCGTATAAAGGGTTTTTTTTTTGTTTTGTTTTGTTTTTTTGGTCTTAGGATAATTGCTCTTCCAACACCCTCAGTTTGTCCTTTCCTTAATTCCCTTTTGAAGTTTCTATCAGCGGAGGGTGAGATTGTAAAATTGTCCGTTCCAGAAGACACTTCCGGGATATTCGACGTCACGAGACAGAGTCTTGCTTGTAAAGTGACAGGAAAACAGCAGCACTAGGGTTTTATTTAATGTCACACAGAACAAGTGAAGTGTGCAGATATAACACTGACTGTACTCTTAGAAAAAATGTACATCCCGCGCGTGTGTGTTTGCATGCATCTTTACCCCGAGGTTACATTTCACAAGGGGGGAGACATCAATGAGGTTATACCACTGTAACCATGACTACCAGCTCTTTATTTCATAATATTGTGCCCTGAGGATGGGGTGGGTGGGTGTGTGTGTGTGTGTGTGTGTGAACATGAGATAGAGAAACGGAGTAATTAAAGTTCATATTACATTTTTCACACACACAAACGTGTGTGTGTGTGTGGGCGCGCGTGCGTGTGTGTTAAACTGCTATCAGCAGAGGGGGAAATTCCTGACTCGCAGCAGTGTAAGTTACACACATCAGAAAGTCGTTTTCATATTAGAAGTGACACAGCAGTGCATCAATAACACTGAGCAGGATTTAACACGTCTCACTCACTGTGCTTCCATTCAGTTCTCTCTCTCTCTCTCTCTCTCTCTCTCGCATTTCATTTTGCCTTCATTTCTCTCTCTCTCTCTCTCTCTCTCTCTCTTTGTGAATTCAATTAATTTCTTCCAGTCTGTCTCGCGCTCTCTCTCTCTCTTGCTCTTTCTCATGCATTTAATTTTTTGTTTTCTGACGTTCACCCTATGTCCTTCTGGCCGTTTTTCTCTCTCTCGCTCGTGCTCTCTCTTTTGTGTCTGCCCCCCCTCTGTCTCCCACTTGCATTCTATCTCTGTCTTGCTCCCTCTTTCGTTGTTGGTCTCGCTCACAGAATCGGTTCATTTCTTTCTGTCCGTCTCTCTCGCCGTTGTGCTCTCGCGCTCTCTCTCTCTCTCTCTCGTGTGATTACGCATTATTATGCTGTGTAACTGAAATGTTCTGAACTGTCAGCGATCCAGCACTGTGTGTGGCCTAGGATTTCAGCAGTCAGTGCTGAAACATCACTAATTGACTGTGTGTGTTTTTTTGGGGGGCGGTCACTGGTTCTTGATGTGTCCTTTTCAGCAGACTTTCCGTGACAGATTAGAGTGGCATAAAAACAAATACACGGCCTCTAATCGATCCACAGAGAGATAACGGCCTGCTCTAACATTTCAAAACAGTAAGTGTGTGCGTGCGCATACGCGTGTGTGCTTTCTGATAAAGTTTGTACTAACCCTTTTAACCTCATTAGGCTGTCATCGCCAGTCTCCACCCTGCAACCAAACACAGCTTTCCTTGCTCTCCACCCCATAATATCACTGCTGACTACCTGTTGCCGTAGAAACCTTGAAAGTGGTTGTTTTGGAGAGCTGAGCACTGACGCCAAACCCTAATGTAGGATCAAGGAATGTTATGCGCGCGCTATTTATCTGGGCGCTATGATTTCTGCCGCAGTAATTAATCACCACTGATGAGCTGCGCTGCATTTAGCCGCACGTTTTTATCAGTCTTTTGCACGAGTTTCTATCCATAATTAGCGCGACGTATTCGAATGAGCACTTCAGGCTATCGGTAGCGTGCGCCGAGCGTGTACTGAGCGGGTCGACCGAGCCTGCCTGAGTGGAAGCGTGTTGCTAGAGTGCATCATTTTTAAAATTCTGATACCGGTTCAGCTTTCAGATTTGACCAGCGTGTAACGAGGCTAGGGAAACGGTAAGTTAATGAGCGACAGCAGAGGCGTACAGATGAGGAAAGGTAATGAATCGCCCAAAAAAGGAGCTTCCTCCGTAATAAGGAAGTGGCTCGGATACAGAACTTCAGACGGGATTCAAACGTCTGCGATCCACAAACGGTGGAAACGCGTCAGAGTTGTTCCACTAGATAGTGTTGAATGTTTACTCTTTTCATACCGTCATTTTGCGTTACATTTACTGCATTTTGGCAGACGCTCTCGTTTATATACCTGAGCAGTCGAGGGTTAAGGGCCTCGCTCAAGGGCCCAGCAGTGGTAGCTTGGCAGTGCTGGGATATGAACTCCTGACCTTCTGATCAGTAACCCAGAGCCTTTAACCACCGTCATTTATGTCGTTACTGCAAAACAAATACCATGAAACACCATGATCTAGTTTTAAGTATAAATCCCTCATCCCTCATGATTATGAAACTTAACCGAGCCTGCACTTCCTCTTCGTGTTAGAAGTGGCTTCAGGGTGGCTTCCTCAATAATGCGAGTAAAACAGGAATACTCCACACGTCTTAATTCGATTTGTGTTTACTTCGAGTATGACTTTAATCGGATTAAGGTCCTCAATAATCGCTGTCTACATGCTAGATTCTTCATCGGAGTATCGTCTTAATCGGGTTCTTATCGGATTATTGTTGTTCAGGTAAACGTACTGATGGTGTCATTATCGCAGTCCAGTCATTGTATTTTTTTCGAAGACGACGCATGTTCAGGCAGCGCTTGTTTTGCTGTGTTGGAAATGTGTCGTATCGAGACGCCACCATATTGTATCCCGTTGCGTTTTTACATTCGGGTAACTCGTGCAGTCCGGACTCCACAGTGAATCATCTTGGTCACACATGGCGTTCTCGTTGACATTTACAGCATTTGGCAGAAGCTAAGACAGAAAGGTAAGAGACCGTGTCTGCTCGGAAAACATCCTTATGCCGAGTCTAAAGATACCAACAAGCTACAGTGCGTCCAGAAAGAGGAGTCGTCGCTGACGCTCTCTGATTTTTTTTCCCCCGCCGTAGGTGTTGATTGAGTTTTCTATAGCGGCAGCTCTGATAGCAGTTTATCTATCTATCTGTCTATCTATCTATCGCTGTGGAATCTCTGAGAAACAAGCTCCTGCAAACGTTCGAACGGCTAGAAACTTCATCGTCCTGTCTCGGAAAGCGAGGAAGTCCGTCACTGAGAAGCCGCCCATACCGAACTCTCGGGGAGCTTCGACTGTTACAAAAACGCTGACACTGGAGACTCCTTTCATAAAGTGAAATACACTACAGCAAATGTCACCACATCAATTACACACCGTTTATAGGGATCGATACCCTCATAAGTCGTTGCTATAGAAACGATAAGGGATTAGAATGAACATGTAGAACGCTATAAATGCATTTGTTCTGTGGGGTTTTTTTTTTTTTTTATAAATGATTTGTGGTCAAATGCAGTTTATTATTCTCCACGAGAAGAGAAGCAGTGCACGCTGGGTCTCGTGTGTCCTCGACGACCAGCTGGAGACGGGAAGTCTCGACGTCTAGGTGTGAGATTTCACTCGGTCTCGTTCCCTAAGCATTCTCTGTGAAACGTATTCCTGCGCACCCCGAGAAACGCAGGTGCTCGTCCGTCCGCTCGGCCGTTCCGATTTTGTGTCTCTTCCAGTGAAGAGACAGGAAGTACAGCCTGTACTCCTGCCAAAGCAGCATTTAATCCCAGGTTGGTCTAGAAATAGCACTTTATACATTAGCCTTACACACCGGATCAAGCCAGACGTCAGCCTGGAAGAGTCCGGATTTATCTCAGGGCTCCACAGTTCGTTATTTTCTTTCACTATTGAACCCTAGGAACTGAATAATTGTACTTCGGCACTTCAGGTAAACAGAAAACAGGCTTTTCTTTCACCCTTTCTTTAGCATATGATTTAACGTGCACCTGTTATGGTTTTTCAGATGTTACTTTGTTAAACCGTCTGCAAAATTTCAAAAATCAAAGCACACGACAAACGGATTTATCGACTCTCAAAAATAAGAAACCGATTCTGAACAGCTGAAACGAGTCGTTCGTAATTCCAGACTTTACTTCCCGTACAAACCTACGTAGGTTTCTAACAAAAAAGCCCCGCCTCTGGTCTTCATCGGCTGCTCGCCGATACCGGTAGACCAATCACAACAGACTGCGACATCTGACCAATCAGAGCGTAGTATGCGCTCTGAAAGGAGGAGTTTAGAACGAATCCGTTCGAACGGATCATTTAACGAGTCGTTTGTGACACTGAGGGGGGAAAAGGCAACGATGCAGTTTAAGTTATAAGCACGTTAAAGTATTTTTTGACCTTGGATGCGTGTAAATCTATCGTATGAGACCTCGAAGTACCGTGATGCACTATAAATTTGTCATATTTCCCACTACTGGTTTGAAGAACAGCTCCATTTCAAGGAACACTCTTAAAAAGCGCACCTATTACGGTTTTGAAATGTGCCTAATATTGTTTTAGACACATTTCTGTTATACGCGGTATGCATCGTGATCTTCTGGCTAACAATAAATGTAATCAGTTCACAAACCTCCTGCGAGGTTCTGCGTATGAAGGATGGGGTGATGAGGCAGAGGAAAAATGGCCTGTATCAAGTTTGAAAAGCAGGAGAGTGGAAGTAGAGAGGATGGATAAAGAGGCCTGAGAGCCGAGACGGGAGAAGCTGGGACGTCGAAATGAAATCAGAGCCTGCTGTGGATGCAGCTGCTGATGAGTCATGCCTTCGAAGGAGAACGCAGGCGGAGAAATGTTTTAATCATACAGCTTTAAAATCCTAAAGAGGAATCCTTCTTTTGTCTTTTTTGCTTTTCGAACACACGTGGACATGATTTGGGTGGGGCAGGGTGTTCGAGAGACCGAGACAGAAAGAGAGAGCATGCACAAAGAGACCAGGCGAGAGAGACACCGAGAGAGAGATCGAGATCACTCGGTCCCATTCTTACACCGTGGAAGTGTTTGAGTGGGTGTACAAATGTTTAAACTCGTCTTAACTCGGTCATTTTCTTGTTGTTTACATTTAAAAAAAAACTTGATTCTTGATTCGTCTTTGTTTATTTATGCATTTGCTTGTTTCATGGCCAATGCTTTGGCAAATACATGCTAATAAAGCTAGTTTGAGCGAGCAAGAGAGAGGGAGAGAGAGGCACAGAGAGACCAGGTGAGCGAACCCAAACCACAGAGAGGCAGGCACAGAGAAACCAGGCGAGAGAGAGCCAGCGTGTGAGAGAGCGTGAGAGCGAGAGAGGCATGCACAGAGAGACCAAGCGAGAGAAACAGCCAGTGATTGGGAGAGAGACTCGCACAGAGACCGGGAGAAAGAAAGAGACACTCGTGCTGAGGGGAAAAAAAGATGAGGAGTCTTACACACACACACACATGCACAGAGAGAGAGAGCGAGAGAGAGAGAGAGAGAGAGAGAGAGAGAGAGAGAACCCAGTGCAAAAGACATGCACAAAGAAACCAGTAGAGAGAGAAACAGAGACTGACTGAGAGAAAGAGAGGAAGATACACAGAGAGGGAGAGAGAGAGAGAAATAGTGAGTGAAACACACGTGTACACACACACACCAGCTCTTGAGACACATTCACTTGACATTTCTAAGGCTGGGTGCAATATATATTTTTCTCTCTCTCTCTCTCTCTCTCTCTCTCTCTCTTTCTTCTCTCAGCCTTTCCAGATACTGTGCTCAAAACAAACCACACACGCACACACATTTCAGAGTCTCTTTTATGAATACCACATGCTTCCTTGCTCCATTCCATAATTCCCCCGTAAAGTCCAGACCCCTCCTTGCTAAAACACACTTTTTGATGACTAATATGTAGCTTACAGAACGACCCCCCCCCCCCCCCCGCCTTTACACTTCCACCTGGTTAACGTTTCGCTCGGTGAAAAGCTGCCCTCTCCGTCGAGCCCGAACTTCGGTCTCGTCCTCGACTTCTTTCGAGGTCTACACATGGCTGCCTCATGGTTCATCTGTCCGCACTTTCAGGCCTGGGCAGCTTTGATCACACGCAAGGACTCCGGCTCCCACGAGCCCCATGCGGGCCGCTGCCAGGCAGCTTGTCTCGATCAGGCTAAATGGCTGCGATTCCCACGAGTCCCCAAATTACAGCTTAATGCGCAAAAGGCTGAGCACATGGAGAGAAGGGAATTTATGGAGGTCAGTGGCCGACGACTGTGGAGCAGGTGTGTCGTAATGAGGACTGTGCAGAGGGTGGGTGCTGTATTAATAAATATCGTGTGTGTTTAACATCTATAACTGATTTGCATTATAGAGGTTGAGTAGATCTGTGACTGGGGGGTGGAGGTTTGAGGAAAGGGAGAGGTAGAAGTCAAGTGAACTGGAAGGATCGGGTTGGTGTGTGTGATCCCGGTCCAGACTCACATCTGTTGTCCAGACAAACTGGTCCGGTGTGTGTGTGTGTGTGTGTGTTCTTATTTTACTCCACCTCCCTTTCCTTGGCTTTTGTTTTGCTCACTTTCTGACTCTGGTACTGATTTGGTGAAGTATGAAGGAGATGTTTAACATTTATGGAAGGAGTCTCTTGTGTCAGCATTTTATAACACTCGGAACGGTTCTCCTCCACAAGAAAGTCCTCATGATGGAAGACTTTGCAATTCTTACTTTTTAGCTGTTTGAAAGTTTCTGTAGCTTAAGCCAGCAGACATTTCAGTTAGTTTATGCACGTGCGCCATAAAACGTAATGCAACTAGGACACGATCACTGACGCACTTAAACAAACTTCTTGTTGTTTTTCCCTGTAACAGCACACCGTATTGTGCTTTATTCTCTACATACAGTGGTGCTTGAAAGTTTGTGAACCCTTTCGGATTTTCTTCATTGCTACGTCGATATGACCTTAAACCTCATCGGGTTTTCACACGAGTCCTGAAAGTAGATAAAGAGAACCCAATTAACGTATTCTACTTGGGCATTCGTTTATTGAGGAAAACGATCCAATATTACATATCTGTGAATGGCACAAGTTTGTGAACCTTTTCAAGTGTGATGAGCATCAACTCATTTTTTCTGAGAAATGTCCTTTGTTCATGCCATGATGCACTTCCACAAACAAGATCAGACTCTGATAGATCCCTGTTCTAGAAATAAAACAAGACGCTCGCTCACATCTGATTGTCATCCTACTGATTGAAAACACCTTCGAACTAACTGCTAATCCTAGAGGTTCACATACTTTTGCTACTCGGTAAATAAATGGCCGAGTACAATTTGTCTCATTTGTTTAATTGGGTTCTCTTTATCTACTTTTCGGACTTGTGGAAAAATCTGATCTGACTTATGCAGATGTATAGAAAATTCTAAAGGGTTCACAAACTTTCAAGCACCCCTGTAAGCTATGCGGATATGCCAATCTTTGAGCGAATATCACTTTGGTCATTTTTAATTAATGACCTTTTTGCTACCTGGAGTAGTAATAATTGTATGTATTTGTATTGAACGTACTAGCAAAGCAATGAGAACGCAGAAGGTTTATTTTTATGAAGATCCTTCAGGAGGTAGGCTTGTCTGGTTACAAAAGGTGGACACTATGTAAAAGCCCCAGGGGTGATGGGATCAGGATAGGAGTTCTGCTTGAATCAACAGGCTGAAAGGCCAGGAGGCGCATTGTTTAGCCGAGATATATATCTGCTTCTACCCGGACTTCTGTTCAGCCACCTACTTTGTGACCTTGCTGCATCACAGAGGACGCGGCCAGCTCTGGACTTTACGACCAGCCTGTCTAATAGCCTATATTTCATACCGGTTAGTCAACTGCATCTCACAAGAGTGCTTATGGGAACCGATAAAGCGAGGCAGCGCATGTGTAGAGGGGCCCATAACAGACTAATTGCTCCTGGGGAAAAGGTGGCAGTGTGGAGGAGGTGGTGCATGACCAGATGGGACTGAGGTGTGAGATATGGGACGGCTGTACTCCCCACCAGCTGCAAACAAGGCCATTAGGAGCCCATTTCAGCTAATAGGGTTGTAATCAGAACAAGATGGCCACCCTCGAACATAGTGCTGTGTCATGAGCAGGCACCCCCACCAGTTTGGGGCAGGGATCAGTAAACAGAACATCAAGTGTGTTTGTGAAATGTGCTTGGGAGAATTGGCTCCTCCGCACACAGTTCTTCACTGTGTGTGTGTGTGTGTGTGTGCACAGAGGTAATCTCTGACTGGAAACCCTTGAGGGCTGGAAGAGTGAAGGATTAAGACAATCCCCTGTCTAGTTTCCTCTCCACACCCTCAATAACGGCACCTAATAAACACCGATGGACTGCAGAGATTTCGAACAAAGGGTTGCCTGTGAAAACACTGCTACTCTTTACTGCCTGTGAAAACAAACCCCAGCGTGCAGCATTTACCTGCTGGCAAAACGTTCCGTGATCACGTGACCTTTTATGAGGACCTGGGAATATAGTGATCTAGATGATGGCTCGATCATTCGCGCGGTAAATCGTCGCGTTATACTTCTTTTCAGGTGTAACAACCTCAGTGATGATGGTCAAAAGATAGATGATCGGGTGGACACATCAAGAAAGTATTAGCTGGATTAGTCCAGTCCCATGCTTTCTTTTTTTATCCAGAAACGAATTGAGTCCGCTAAAAAGTGGCACCTAACGTAATAATAATAATAATAATATAGGGTCAGCTATTTGTTAAATGGATTAATATAGACTACCTGATAAGAAGTTGGAAAAATCCCCTTTTGTTGGAAAAATCCCCCAGTAGAAACCCTTATAGAATTTGTAATGGTTATAATGGTCTCTACTGGTAATTTGTTGCCTTCTGTTACGTCTAGTGGATATCATTAAGGCCCGGTAATGGTTTTAATGGTTAGCTGATGGTTTGTAACGGTATTTTCTGTTCAAAACCATTCGAATTTCTGTGATGGTTTCTATCGTGTTTTGTTTTTTTCCCCCCCAGCAGGTTTGGGCTGAACAATACGGCCATATAATATCGATATCGTAATAAGTGATGTCACAGTACGGTACGCTTTTTGGAGACATCTTGACATCGTTTTTATTTCATTTAGAATCATTTTCCAGATAAATAATCGTAGTGAAGTTCTATAATTTACATCGGAGTACGCTAGTATGAGTTATTTACTCGAATCTATTATGTCTGTTAGATTTGGCTAAGGCGAGTATATTAACACGGGATATAATTACTATCACTCTGTTTATTAGGAACGCTACTGGCAAAAATGACGTCCGAGAAATGGTCTAAAGAGAAAAAAGCTGCAAATTTTGGGCTAAATAAAGATGAAACAGGCCTTCGTGGAAGTATCAGATCTAACACTTTACAAATAAAATTAATGATCATGATGATTAGAAATTAAATGTGTGGGAGTTTTTTTAACTGAAATGGTAGTTATTCTATCATATCACGATTATTGATGGTGATTTTTTTTTTTTACGTTGGAAAATCATCAGCAGGGTGAAAAAAAAAATCAGTATTGCTCACGTCTACTCATCACGGTCACATGACTTCAGCAGTGCAGACTCGCGTGCCGACCGAGGACAGTGTGGCGTGTGGACGTGTGTGTTTTAGGCGTGTGCTTGTGAAAAAGGAAGCAGAAGTGCATCCAGTGGAGAACATTTCTTTTACCAAACAAAGGAAAAAAAAACAAAAGCTTGACATTTGCTGTGAAGATAAATCCCATTAAAAGGCTGGTGATGCAACAAGTCCAGAAGCTGCTCAGCTGTGTTCTTGTTACAAAAGCTGGAGATTATATACCTGTTGGAAGATCTTGATGTGATTCTAACGAGTTCCAGGCGTCGGTCTGGGAAACGTATCATTATAGACAAACATGTCACAGAACGGATTTGTACTGCCTCGGGAATAAACGCTTTCCGCTCTATATTCAGAATAACATATGATCACTATCATCAGCTCAGACTGTGCGGAAGTATACGTGCAGAAGAAACATCTGCGCCAGATGTACGTTGGACAAGCTGTAACAAATCAACTGTCCGAACGTCGTCAGTTAATATGCGGAGTGTATTTTGGGCTCGTGCTGCGAGCCGAACTAGAAATTGCGAATGGGTTTCTGAGGATTTAGTAGTCCTCGGTGTCCGAGTGAGTGTCTGCGTGAGTCTGTCTGCTCTCTCGTGTACAATCCTAGCTGGCTGTTGACACGTGTTGATGCTCTGTGCTTCCTGCCACACCTTAGACCGCTCCAAGCACTAATTGCATTAGCCATCAAGACAGATTCGAGCTGACGGCTTAGCCGCCACCCTGCGAGTCTGTAGCGGCCCGAGGCGACCGCAAAATGGCACCAGAGTCTCTCAGGGCCTGCGATGGAATGCACAGCTTGACGTAGGACGAGTGAGGAACTTGATGCCGTGATCTGGAGCCTAATAGAGGCTACAAAGAAGTAGTGCAGTTGTCAGCAATGAGCGCAGGTGATGAGAATCAGACCTAAAGTTGAGTATTTTCCTGTAATCACAACGTCCAGAAGTGTTTTATTCCACAGCAGTGCTGTAATAGGAAATTAAGCAACACCTGACCAATCAGATTCGAGAATTCAGCGGAGATCAGGATTAATGTGCGGTTAGTAAGACAAAAGTCTTTGCCAGGTTCGAGCGCCTTATCTGCTCTCTCATGTTGTGTTTTTTTTTTTTTTCTTTTTTTTTCTTTTTTGTATTTTACAACCACAGCCCAGACTAGGACAGGTGCTGACAGACAGAGAGCAGACAGAAAAGCATGAGCTCAGACTCAACTGTTCGCGTTTTAGGAGCAGAAAATGGAGTTATGCATCGCCTTTTTATTAAAATTTTTATTTATTTAATTAATTTTTTTTCATGCATGATGCAACGCAGGATTTTCTTACAATAACACACCGTGTCCACTATGGTTAAGTGACGGAGTATGGGTCAGTGAGCTGGGAGTTGGTTTAGTTCATAACCAGAGTATACGGAACGCATCTCGAGTTCATACGGAACGTAATGATCAGAAACGCATAAGAATCACGCGCAACGACGAGTGGAAATGAAAGGATTCGAGAAACGTGTGCTAACAAAGGTATCCTTTTATGCTCTTCCTGTGCTAGTATTCCCCTCATACGGTACACCTGACACTCAAACCATAAAAAAACAAAACTAAAACAACCCACACACGCATGCACAGAAAGACCACCCCGGCTTCATTCTTTCATTAGATGGTTCCCCGTCTTCCTTCTTCCTGGCAGAACTTGCTTGGTCTGTAAATGTGCTGACAGCTGGTTCTGTGAGAGGCCCGTAGTGGGGAAGGAAAAGAACGAGGAACATTGAGGCATTGAGGGGAGGGGGAGTGAAGGGCGGGGGGGAAAGAAGTACAGAGGGATTTAACATGGGCACTGGACCGTGAGCTTTGGGTTTGTTATCAAAGATCTTGTGGCTGTAAATTCCCCTAAAAAAAACAAAACAACAATGCTGTGCGCACACAATTGGAATGTGTATTACATCTCAGGTGGATATTGGGTATATTTATCAACCTGAAGCAAGGCCGTTAACCCTCAACTGCTCCGTTGTATAAATGAGATAAATGTAAGCTGCTTTGGAAAATGGCATCTGCCAAGTGCCATCAATGCAAAATAAAAATCTAAAAGTTCATATCTTCCTCTGAAACAGCTGAAGCCAGCCAAGTACATTCTCTCAAACTGCTGCTCATGCTGCATCACAGGGCTATGGAACACACTCTGAGGAAAGCGATGTACACCCTTTTCCTCGTACATGAGCTCACGGATGGCCATGATTGGCTGGTATCGGTGTGATTAACAGTGCAGAGAAAGGGATGTTCGTATCCACCGTGTAGAAAGAGGTCCAATGCTTGATAAATCCTGGACAGACATGGTTTTCAAGATCCTATATTTATTAGCTGGCTCAGCAGACAAGTGAATGCTCCAGTGTGCACATCCAGTCATAAGTTTTGGACGTCTGGGAAAACCTGTATTTAATACCACGCATCAGTCAACATAGCTGAGATTGTTCAATAGCTCAGAATTATAACTCGTGTAACGGACCTCGAATGTATAAGGAGTTGATTAATACAGACTGGCATTAATATCATTTATATGGGTTATCAACAGGCAGAGAATGTCCTTATTTCTGCAGTTCGAGGATGTTTCATAAGAAAAAACAATGTTTAGCAGAAAGCCAATAGGAAGCAATCCCCTCCGCCCCCTTCTGGTTTGATGGATATGAGGGAAAATGCTAATGATTGGCATATCAGCAGCGGAGTCTTGCACTCAAGGCTATACTAAATGGGGGAAAAAAATGGGGGAAAAAATTGACAGCCCAGACACTTCATCTGTTTCTCCCTGGCTAGTTTGAGATCGGACTGCTGGGATGTTCGTGATGATCGCGTTTGCCAGCATTCAGGGAAATCTGTTTAAAATTTGCTGAACGTTTGAGTGAATGCTTGTCCTTTTCTCCGTTGTGTAGCACGTTAATGTCAGCGAGGGTGTGCTGATCCTCCCGTGTGCACTTCTGGGGGTCATTAGTTGTAAACAGTACAGTCGTGCCAACCCCCACTCACTTTATTTATTTTTTTTAAGCGTAGAGACTGTGTGCTGTGTTGTTTAGGATTCTGCTCTGTGTTTGAAGCCGAGTAGAGGAAGTTTGTGGTGGGGGAAGCACTCGAGCGCCCTTCCCCCTGCCTGTGGATCATTGTCACTGCTGAATGGAGCTTTGACTGGTTCCAGATGACTGGGCCAGCACCACAAAGCTCTTCACACACTGATAAATGGGTCTCGGCTCGCGGTATTGTGGATCCTTGGGCGAACCCCGGAGCATTCTGGGACTGTTGGACAAGGGGCTTGTCAGTGAGTGAAGCAACACAGATGGGGCTGAAATGCAAGGCAATGCAAGCAGTCAGTCAGACAAATCAGTGCTGGCATCGTGTGTGTGTGTGTGTGTGTGTGTGTCTGTCTTTTGGAGCAAGGCAGAGATTTATCCCACTGCTTTTTGCGTGAATCCTGAGAGTCGTTGCCTGTATAGATTGCAGTTAATGGTCCTTTGTTAGCGTTTAAGAAACCTCCAGTAAAGAGTGTATAATCGGAGCATAGAAGCAGTCAGTGTTTTACACACACGCACTCCTACATCTCCTCCCTGTTTTTCCCCATTCAGCACATTTTAGGAATAAATGCGCCTTTGAGTATTGTTGTTTCAAATTCTGGACAAATTGGACTAAACCCAGACTCCTTCCCGTTGCAGGGAGTCCCCCAGCTTCCCTGCGCCAAGGCCTTGTACAACTACGATGGCAAGGAACCCGGCGACCTCAAGTTCAGCAAGGGCGACATCATCATCCTGCGCCGGCAGGTGGACGAGAACTGGTACCACGGCGAAGTGGGCGGAGTGCACGGCTTCTTCCCGGCCAGCTTCGTGCAGGTGATCAAGCCACTCCCACAGCCGCCGCCACAGTGCAAGGCCCTGTACGACTTTGAGCTGAAGGACAAGGAGGCTGACAAGGACTGCCTTCCCTTCTCAAAGGTGAGGAACTTGTGCTACATCGTGGTTACTCAGGTTTTCCAAAGATTTAACATAAACGTACATTTTTGGGGGATATTCATCACTTCATAAAAGTTGTGATATTTGTCAGTATGGAGGGACTACCGCATTGCTATACAACCATTACACATGCAGAACATGCGGTGTCGATGTTCACATATCAGCTGATCTTGTTCAGTCCTAATCTATGTCTGCTGTAGGTGTTATGCAGGTATGTGGTCTTTACTCTGCAAAGTATTAGTTGTGTTTATGTTGGCTACCTTAGCTTTTCTCACTAAATGACAGGAATCCGACGAATTATATAGACTCTAGAGCAGGGGTCACCAACCCTGCTCCTGGAGATCTACATTCCGGAGTTCTTTAGCTGCAACCATATTCGTGCCCACATGACCATCTAATTATTACCTTAACAAGTTCTTGATGAACTAAAATGTGTGACTGTCTGAGATTTTGGTTGGAGATTAAACCTGCAGGAAGGTAGATCTCCAGGATCAGGGCTGGTGAACACTGATTGGTTTGTATGGTGGCCAATTCATTTTTTCGCTGGCACTTGTGGTATAACTGATGGTTCTCTGTGTGTGATGTATCTCATTTATCTGCTTTGCAGGACGACATTCTGACAGTTATTCGACGAGTGGACCAGAACTGGGCTGAGGGAATGCTGGGAGATAAGATCGGCATCTTCCCCATATCCTACGTTGAGGTAAGGTACATTCTGATGGATCGCCATGTTTCAGTTAAGAAAGCATTGCCAGATTTGTCAGTTTATACACGCCGCGTACACATCGTAGACTTGTCCCTTTTGAGGCACCCTTACAGTAGAGGGTTTCCCTTTAGTTTGGCTTTCATTATTATTTAAAAAAATAATCCATAAATAAGGTTTATCTGAATAGAACGGCAATAAATGGATGGTACAGATCTTGTGCGACCCCCAACCTATGACCTAACATACAGTAGCATACGATTGACACAATGGGGATCAGCATATAAGTAACAGTGTATTTATTTTAATTGGGTTCCCAACAGTAAAGAGGTTCCCACAGCCATCCATGACCGTGAGTACCAGAGGGTATGATTGGCTCTGCTTTCTGCGTGGAAGGATTGGCACTGTTGACACCGGTCTATGTTGGGTATCTGTAACCTTATGTATTATGGTAGAAGGTGCTTCTCATTCCGCCTTTGGGGAAAATGCTGTGGAGGCACGTGTTCACGTTTGCGAACTTCCTAGTTGATAGCTGTGTGATTGGGGGAAACTAGTGTGGTTGGGTATTGACTTGTAATTAAAAAAATGTACAAGGAAATTGAGCATTTGTTTCTTGGACACGCTGCTATAATCATCTTTCATTTGAGGTTTCAGACACATCCATGACGGTATAGCTGGCTCATTGGAAAAACCACCAAGTATTGAGAAACACATCTCCATCATCTTCAATAACAGCCAGCATGCTCAATTACTCAGTGCTCTTTTTCTTTTCTTTTTTTAAACTGTCTGACATGCTGTCAGTGAAGCTCCTGAATGGCAGAGCTGTAAATTGAATAGAGTTGCGTGACAACCTTCTGTGGCAAAACAGCAGTCACTTTGCTAATGACTGATGCGAAGTAGCCTCATGGGTTTGAATGGAACAGCTGGTGAGGCTGTTTGGGGAGTCAAGGCGTCACCTCACCGCTCCCCATTCCTCACGTGCACAGACACACAGTCTTTCATCTCGTCACTCTGTTCTTCACACACATTCACATCCTATACACTCTACGCCCATACCCTCAAAACATCATTGCTTGACGTTCTGAAATGTACATGTTACCAGTTGCCCTTTCGTCTTACCAGTTATCCTTCCGTGTACGGAAGATTGTGCTCTGTCACTCACGCAGTCAGTGACTCGGCCAACCACTCAGTCAATGCATCAGTCACTCAGGCAGTCACTTAGTTGCTCACTCACTCACTCGGGCAGTCAGTTACTCACTCAGTCACTCAAGCAGTCAGTCGCTCGCCCACTCAGGCAGTCAGTTACTCTCTCACTCGAGCACTCAGACAGGCATTCAGTCAGTTACTCGTTCAGTCAGGCAGTCGTTTACCCAGGCAGTCAGCTACTCACCCATTAATTCACTCAGTCAGGTGTTAAGTTAGTTGGGCAGTCAGTTACTCGAGCAGTCCCTCAGTCATTTGGGCACTCATTCAACCACTTGACCAGTCCTTCATTCACTCACTTGGTCACTCACTCTTTCAACAGAATAGTTACTCTCTTCTCCCAACACTCACAGCTTCATTCTGTCTAGTGTGTGTCTCTCCGTCACTAACCTGGGCCCTAAAACAAGCTTCAAAACAGTCCAAAATAGCTGCTGTCACACACGCAGGTCTTCAGCAGTGCCACTCGCATGCAAATGGAGAAATAAAGGGAGTGGGGGGAAGAGAGGGGGCGGAGGGACAAGGATTACAAAAGCCGTAGCTATTTTCACTATGCCGGCTTGTTTCCAAAAACAAGTGAGCGCCTTTGTGTGTAATATCAGACTCGGCTGACGAGAGAAGAGACACGCACACAGCTGTATGAAAGAGAGTGACAAAAGGGGTGGGGGTGGGGGTGGGGGTTGGCACTCGTGCTGTTCCTGGCGCTCGTGCTGTTCCTGTGGTCCGCTACAATTATCTGTTCTTTATATCTTTCTAAGTTATGAAATCACCACACTCGTTCCACTCCCTTTTTTTTTTTTTTTTTCGTAGCAAATAAACAAATCACAGATCTGACACAAAACAATTTTTGTTTAATAGCTGAACATTCTGGCTTCATGAAACGTACTTCAAACAAGTTAAATGAAATTATTTAAATTAATGGCAGATCAAGCAGGGGGAAAAAAATATGGAATCATTTTGTAATTTGCATTTCTAAAACAAATGCCAGCACAAATCTGAAAATGCAAATTAGTCTGCAGTTAGAAGAGAGTGCTTACAGACCTTAACCTAAGACTTTTTTTAAAGGAAATATAAACCTAACAAGAGAGTACTCGATTGAAACAATGAAATCCAACACGGAGCGTGGCAAAAGATGTCGGTTGTTCCCAGTCAGCTGTGTCTAAAATTTGGTGCAAGTAGAAACGAAATGGGAAGGTTAATAGGAGAACGTACTGGTAGAAGATGTCAAAGCGATATGCCTTGAAAATAGAAGAGGCACAACAAAACAAATGAAAAACAAATGGGCGGAAGTAGGAGTCAATGTTTGTGACAGAACTGCAAGACATCGGCTGAATGAAATGGGATTTACATACAGAAAGGTCAAATGAAAACCAGCAGTTAAACGGTAGAAAACAAGGTGACAGTGGGCTAAAGACAAGCAATCATGGCGTGTGGATGAAAGTGATATTCAGTGACGAATCACGAATCCGCATTGATGATGATGCTGGAACTTTTGTCCGGTGCTGTTCTAATGAACTGTATTAAGATGCCTGAAGAAAACAATCATATGTCCCCAGTCATTTATAATCGGGGGTTTCATGTCAGGTAAAGGACCGGGGAGATCTCAACAATCAATGCTCAGGTGTTCACTGAAATTTTGGCCACTTTTCTCATTTCATTGATAGAATATAGGTTTGATGGTGATGAGGTCATTTTTCAGGATGATAATGCATCTTTCCACAGAGCAGAGAGTGTTGAAGTCTTCCTTCAGGAAAAGCATATTTACTCAATGACCTGGCCAACAAACAGTCTGGATCTCAATTTGACTGTAAATTTATGGTGGACATGTAAAAAATTGGTCCATGACGAGGCTCGATCCTGCAACGCTGATCTGTCAACTGCTTTCGAGAACATTGGAACCAGCTTGATGGAGAAAGAATTAGTGATGAAAAACAAGAAGATTCAAAGGATCCAGGCCGTCATAAAAGCCACAGGCGGAACAACAAAGTACTAATTGTTAAAGGTTCACATACAAAAGTATGTGAAGCTTTGCTTTAAGTATCTGGTGTGACCCCTTTGTGCAGCAATAACTGCAGCTAAACATTTGGGGTAACTGTTGATCAGTCCTGCACATCGACTTGGAGGAATTTTAGCCCATTCCTCAGTACAGAACAACTTCAACTCTGGGATGTTGGTGGGTTTCCTCACATGAACTGCTCGCTTCAGGTCCTTCAACAACATTTCTATTGGATTAAGGTCAGGACTTTGACTTGGCCATTCCAAAACATTAACTTTATTATTCTCTAACCGTTCTTTTGGTAGAACGATTTGTGTGCTTAGGATCATTTTTCTGCATGTCCCACTTTCTCTTGAGATTCAGTTCATGGACAGATGTCCTGATATTTTTCTTTAGAATTCGCTGCTTTAATTCAGAATTCATTGTTCCATCAATGATGGCAAGTCGTCCTGGCCCAGATGCAGCAAAACAGCCCTAAACCATGTAACTACCACCACCATGTTTCACAGATGGGATAAGGTTGCAGCGTTTTCTTTTCTCCAAACATAACACTTCTCATTTAAGCCAAAAACTCTATTTTGGTCTCATCCGTCCACAAAAAAAAATTCCATTAGCCTTCTGGCTTGTCCCCTTGATCTTTGAGCAAACTTTCCATGGCCAGCAATGTTCTTCTTGGAGAGCAGTGGCTTTCTCCTTGTAACCCTGCCATGCACACCATTTGTTGTTCAGTGTTCTCCTGATGGTGGTCTCATGATCATTAACATTAGCCAATGTGGCAGAGGCCTTTGGTTGCTTAGACATCACCATGGCTCCTTTGTGACCTTGTGGACTATTACATGTCTTGCGCTCGGAGTGATCTTTGCTGGTTGATCACTCCTGGGGATGGTAACAATGGTCTTCAATTTTCCACGATACACTCTCTCAAATATGCGTTGTGAAGATCAGACTCTGATAAATCTCTGTTCTTTAAAGAAAACAGGGTACCCCCTCACACCTGATTGAAATCACCTGACTCTAATTTCACCTTCAAACTAACTGCTAATTCTAGAGGTTCACATACTTAGATATTTAATATTGGATCATTTTCTTCAATAAATACATGACCAAGTATAATATTTTTGTTGCGTTTGTTTAACTGGGTTCTCTTTATCATCTTTTAGGACTTCGGTGAAAATCTAATGTTTTAGGCCAGATATATTGTATATAAGCAGATATTATAACCAATTTCTAATCCACTTTTGTATATCAATAGGCCTTGGCTGATTTCCACTCTTTAAACTTCTAGTATAATACAGGGTTATACATGGGTATTTGGTGAGGAGAAAATAGCCTGTGGCAACAATCAACTTTGACGTGTAGTGTCTCTACATGTATAAGCTTGACTCAGTTAGCGTAATGAGTATGTATGTGCTCCAGGACATGCAGGTGAACTCAATATAGGTGCACAGTTCCACTTTTATGCGGCGGTGTCGAGTTTGCCACTCCGGTGCTGGGTTTTTTTTTGTGTGTGAGCGGTAGTAACAAGGTTCTGTCACAAGCTAAAGCTTTTTATGCTTTCCTTTGATTCCGTTTCCCATGCTGCCTACGATCTCATCTCTTCGTGTGCGTTGAGCGGGGCGGCTCCTGAGTGACAGTAATATGTGGCTGAGTCTCCTTTTCCACCCACTCCGCTGCTTTTTCTTCGTCTTCTGATCCTGTCGTCCTTTTTATCTGCTCTCGTCTTCATCTCGACAATAGGCTTCACACAAAGTAATACTTGAATAAATTCCTCTCTAACTTTCTGAATATCTGTCTTTGCTCTGTCACCCAGTTTAACTCGGCTGCACGGCAGCTCATCGAGCTCGACAAGGTGCCAGACGACTCTGCCGAGGGTACTTCCTATACCTCCTCCTCCTCAGGCCCCCAAGCCAACGGCTCACAAAAAGCACCAGGGGAGAAAAAGAACAGCAAGAAGCGCCACTCGTTCACCTCACTGACCATGTCCCATAAACCGTGCCTGGCCCCGCCGCCGCAGCGCCACTCCATGGAGATCAGCGGGCCCGTGCTCATCAGCTCCTCGAACCCTACAGCGGCTGCACGCATCGGAGAGCTCAGCGGGGGTTTGTCCTCCAGCGCCCCCTCCCAGGTGAGACAAAGGCAAAGACAGAGATGGATGACTTGCATGGTGTCCCCATGTAAGAAGAGCACATACAATTACACTGAAAGAGTTCACAAGCGCTGGAGAATAGTGTTATTCTGAGAATTAGATCCAAACCTGTTTTAGGTGAAGTATCTTTTTCAATTCTTTCTCTTGAATTCTTAATTCTTTCTCATAGATAAAACAGAAAATTTAGAAAATAAGGTGCAAGTGCAAAATGTCTGAAGTTACAACCGGCTTTCTTACTTTCGTTGTAAAGTAAACAAAAAAAATAATTTATTTATATATATATATATATATATATATATATATATGTATGTATGTGTGTATATATGAATATATAATACAAGTGTTTTTCATGAAGTAGTTTTGCCTAGATATTGAAAAAAGTATCATATGTTGGAGCCCTTCGAAGATGACCTCCACCATGTCATGTGATTGCAGGAATGAAGTGCAAACAGCACTTCCTGGTCATGTAAAATTGCCTTTTTTGTTATGTCAAAGTTAAAGCCCCCTTTTTAAAGTTACATATGAAAATAGTAGTTTTGTATTATTGCTTATCAAAAAATTGTAGATAAATGAATTGTTGCCACATGGCAACACCATGCAGTAAAGTCTTAAGGGTTCTTTTGACAGTTGTGCTCTCTTTGCTTCAACTTTGAAGATCCTTTAACTGTGTCCCTAATCTTAAACATTTTATTTATTTATTTTTTAAATAATGATTGTTTTCGGATTTTTTTTTTCCTTTCCCATTTTCCTTCGTTTTTCACCTACCAGTTCACCCCCATCAGCCAGCTCTGTTCTATCATACCAACTGGGGAGGGTTTAGCCTGTCATGTTCTTCCTCCAAGTCACAAGCCAGCTGAATCTTTTCAAACCGCTGCTCATAGGCCAGTGTAACACACTTCACATGTGCCATCTGTCTTCTACCTCATACACGAGTTCACAGACATCAACAATTGGCTAGTGTCACTATTATTGATGATATTTTCGGTCATATTTATGCAGATAGATATATAGAAAAGTCTAAACGGTTCACAAACTGGATAACGTTAAGGTGGAGTATGAGATATTTACCCTGAGGTCCTGTACTTGAGTATGATGCTGATAAAATTGGCTCTTCGACTTTACCTCATAAAAGTTCGTGATCTTGCCACAGCTGTAATTTTCAAAGGTATTTCGGGGAGTCGTCTTATGAATATTCATGACTTTTGAATATAAATATTCATGACTCCCTACAGCAGTGTGTTTAAAATAGACATGGTTTTGTGAGTAAAGAGCGTTTTACTGTCTATGGACTGTATTTAAAAAAATAAAATAAATAAATGCTGGAAAATACCATAAATAATCAAATTTCCAGATTGCCCTCTTCTCATTTTTATTCTGTTGTATTATTTGGCTAGTATGTGACTATGTCTGATACAGAATAGTATTCACACTCATGTCAGGAGGAGTAGAGTGCTGATATTAGACGTATAAACTGTATAGCAGACAAAACCATAAATTCGGAGGTTATGATCCCAGTGTGGTCATCATGGATGCTACCTCATGATGGATACAGCACATGATCTTTGATTTGAAATGCATTTCTGTGCAGTATAGAAATCCCTCTTTAAAGTTGGAAGGTGTGTGTGTGTGTGTACGCATAGCCTCTGAGGATCATGAGTGAAAGAGAAGGAATATAATGCAAACCGCTCAATCCCCAGCTCAGATGTGTCTAACCGCACCTTCTGTCTGCACTGTCACTTTTCCAGTCTTTGGAAATCATGGATGGATGACTGCTGTCAACCTCCGTGCCTGGGGGGAAAAAAAGAATCTGTTTGCGAGGTTACAGGAGTAATGACCGAATGACAGTCAGCCTCCACATTCCCGCTGATATCTGAGAGACAGGCGTGGTGACCTCACGTAACCTTGCTGCAGGAAGCTTCTAGATAGATTTCAACCTCAGTTCTGATGAATCTTCTGTAACGGCACGGCTCTGACCGTGCTTCCGTCTGCAACGTAGATGATTTTTTGTATAAAATGTTCTTTCATTGAGTGGGAGATGCCCTACAAATAATAAACAGATTTTAAATAGCATTCTTTAACCATGAAAAATGTTATTTAAATGTGTATATATATATATTTTTTGTTATTTATAGTAGTTTATAAGAGTCTCCAGTGTCAGTCAGTGGGTTTTCCACCACATGAAAGTCCTCAGGATGGAGGATTTTGCTCCCCATCATTCATCAATAAATGAAAACTGGTCATCCTTGGCAAATCACTGTGGTATAATAGGAATTAAACACTTCAGGATGTGTTCAAGAGAAACGATTAACTACGTCCTGGTGATGCTTGTAAGTTTCGCATCTTATAAGATCGCAGCCTGTTGTGTGTGTGATTTCCTTTTGGCTTTCCTAAGCTCTGAGAAGAACCGATACAGTAGGTCACCTCTACTAAGACGGATTTGGAGTCTCTCGGGTTTCTGTCTGATCTGAAAGCTGGTGGCGTAAGGAAAGGCCGAGACGGAGCTGAGAGAGCACTGATCCGTATTCAGCTCTCCGATTGCCGTCCCTGGCAGTGGAATGAGGAAGTGTCTTGGGTACTTTTTTTTTTTTTGCTTCATTTGTAGAGACTAACAGTGTGTCCATGTTTATGGGAGACACGGGGAAATCTGACGCCGTGGGGACATTTAGGCAATCCTGTAATTATGTTGTAGACTTTCTTTACGTTTTGTTAGCAGGGTTAGGGTTATGTTAGGTGTAGGCAGGAATGATGTGGTGGTTAAAAAAGAAATACATTTAAAAAAAAAAATAAAAAAAATAAAAAAAAAAAAATATATATATATATATATATATATATATATATATATATATATATATATATATATATATATATAAAAATAAATTTGTGTAAATTCAGTTATTATTGTGTCTTGTGGACTATATGTAAATACCTGCGATGTGAAAAGGCTTGTTCAGGGCAGGACTAAATAAAAAAAACAAAATGCAGTTTTAATGATCCTGCATATTTCTTTCTTTTTTTAAATTCCAGGTTCTGCAAAGGGGTGTGTAAATTTATGGGCAGAACTGTATATATTAAGGGTGTTTCTGCCGTGCAAATTAGTCAGAAGAAAGGGTCAGTTTTGTTGGCTTAACCTGTCAACGCCGTCGATGTCGAGTACGACTTGTTTAATCCGTTTTAAGGGATTTGTGATCGTTGGCGCGTTGCTGTTGGATAGGACGAGTAAAATGCTTCGAGATGTGCTGTTATTAGAAAGGAATCCGTTCAGGCCGGTAGGCTAACACGCATGAAGGCAGTGCTTTATTCTCTGCTAGAATTAGTATTTTGTGTATCGTTATACTCCATTTAGATTCGTGATCCTGCGTCTGTGCAACTGCTGCTTTATAGACATGTAGCGTTTTACAGCGGGTTTCGTATAAACGCCGCTCGGTTTGAAGAGCCCGATGACACACTAGCTCCATTTCCTTTTGTGTTTTGTGTCTATAATTAGACTCCCTTTTTTATTTGTACCAGTGTTGTTTTGTTGTTTGTCCGTTCACAATACCGCAGTAAACACATTCAGCACGACTCACTAGCCCGAGGCCCTCTCCTCTGATCTCCCTCCCTCCCTCTCTCTCTCTCTCTCTCTCTCTCTCTCTCTCTTTCTCTTTGTTTTTATACTTCCATTTCTCTCTTTTGCCCCCTCCCCACTCTATCTGTTTCACATCCTGCTATCTTCTGTTTTTTTCCCCCTCCCCGTGTATGCATCTTTCTTTATCCTTTACTGACAGCTGACTCGTTCCCTGGGCTTCGCTGTAATTAATTAAATTTAGTCCGTGCTGCTGCTTTACGTCGTCTTACAGACAGCTGGTGCCAGCCGCGATACACCCTGAAAATCAGCAAACGGTCTCTGCAACGCTGCGCCTCTCCTTTTATTCCTGAATGAAGAAGTCATAAAGCAGTAGAAGCCTTCAGTCACGCAATCCTTCTCTCCGTCACACTCCCTTTCCTTTTAAAGGGCTATAATCAAGTCTTTTTAAGCATTCCATGTCTGGTTGTTTCGATGCTAATAATTAACTACATGATCCAAATACCACAAAAATGCATTCATGCTTGTAACACGAGACCCACGTCGCACTTCTAATACTTCACGAGACCGCGTTACGCTTTCCAGGTTTCCCAAGTTATGGAATTACATCACGCGGCCCACCGAACGTGACCCGTCTATCGGTCCGGGTTAACTCCATGTTCTTACTCTTTCTCTTTTACTTTTAACAGCATGGCTTTAAGGAGCAGAAATCACACCCTGTGTGAAAAGATTTGAGGAAATGGGACTCGGAAGGGTAGTTAAAGGAGAGAAGAGGCTGCGTGTGAGGGAAGGAGAGACCCAGGGTTATGAGAAGATGAGGGAGTGAAAGAGGAGGAGTGACTCTAACAGCACATCTAATATTTCTAATATGCCTTGGTCTGAATTTTAACTCCTCTAGGAATTGCTTTTTGGCAGATGAAGTGTGATCCGAAGCCAAGCATTTGGACTCTTCCCCGAGTTGAAGTACGACCAGTTCTTTGCTTCACATTCACAAACACGTGCATGTGCAGACAACCTTTACTGCTTTAAAATCAATCATCTGATCGAATTTTTATTTATTTATTTATTTATTTTTCCAGTTAGAAATTATCATTACGTTTAGTGGATTGAAAAAATTGACCATAACTTAAATTTAGCCATGAAAGGACTCCCTAACTATGCAGGCCAGACTGGACATCAAGTAAGCTCATTTCTGTTACATGTTCTATGAAGCCCATATTCATAAATGATTATAACTCCTGCTTAAGATTGTTAGTAAGTTGGAATTTTATCTACATGAATTAGGCTTGTATTAATGCACTAGAAGTTGACGACTCATAATTATGTAACGCACAAAAATTTATGCATGCACATTTAGTAAGGATTATGGTAATGATATCTGTAGACGTATCTCATGAATGCATTTATGCAGAACCTTTATGCTCTTTAATACGATTGCAAGACTAGAGAATCACACTGTGTAATTGAGAACCATTTATTTCGGATACGTGTTCAAAATAAACGGTTGTCATCTTAAAGTTTTAGGGGGCGGGTTGACTATTAAGATATATTTTTCTCTTTCTCCTAATACAATCTTGGCCAGTTCCTATCCCCATCATACGACAGCTTATAAGCTTATCCTTGTGCCATATTATGATTTTCACTTGAGTGTACAGGCTCATTTAAATTGCCGTTAGAGCTTGATCTACAAACACTGATTCAAATTTTTATTTTTTTAATTGGTCAGTTGATGGAACACTTCTCCAGCCAACCAGCTTGAGGAAGAGAAATACTTCAACCACGATTGTATTGTATCTTTACATAAATTACGCAACATGCGCTTTATCCCTGGGAGTCCAAGAGAATGTAATTGGCCTTCTCTGGATGGGAGGAAAAGAAATGGTGTAACTCTCTCTCCCCTGACAATCATATTGACACTAGCCAATCGTGGACATCTGTGAGCTCGTATGCGGAAGAGGGCAGATGGCGCTTTCCTCAGACCGTGTTAAGCTGCTCTGATCAGCAGTTTGAAAAGTCGCAATGGTTTGCTTCACATATCAGATAGGAAGCATGAGTTATCTTTCACCCTCGCCAGTTAATAGTGGAGAACGAACTACTGGTTGGGGAAATAGCAATGACTAAAACATTAGGAGAAAATGTACAAAGCTCCCACCATTTTTCCGCCCACTCGTGTATTCCTATATTTCTCCACTGTTCAGTCACTGAGGAAGTGAGTGGGCAGTTCGGATGCTTTGGTTTCAGAGAGTGAATTTCCTACCGTGCTCAGCCGCCTTCCAGGCGATCCGTAGTGCCGGGAGCATGTGCAGAAAGAAGTATAAAAACACAAATCTCAGCAGGCTGATTTTAAAATCAGGACATGCACACGGAACTGCGGATTAACGACTGATCTGGCGGCTTTAACTCGGCCTCATCATGGTCGCGCACAATTCATTATAGCGGATAATTTTCAGCGCTTCGTACGTGTTCTGGAACATACGAGCAAGAAAGAGGTACTTTCAGGTCATGCAGTTGGCAGGCTGGGGATAATTCTGGACCAAGGGAGTGGGGAAAAAAAAAAAAGATGAAGGTGTCCATGATTGATGTGTCCGCTAGGCAGCTATACAATATGCAGAATCATTGCGGAAAGACTTCCTGTGCACCGTGAGAGCGAGAGCAGGAAATTGAATCAGATTTTAAAGGGATGTTATCCTTGCTGTAGAATTATTACTTCACTCGTGTCCCTGTTGACTCCTATTTTTGGCCCTAGTGCGAATCTGCATTTAAACTTGCTTTACGTTCCAAGTGAGACTTACTGGAGCTTCCTTTCCTTTACTGTTCTCTTCAGGCCTGCTGAGATTTTCAGCACTCTCACTTTGAGCCTTTTTGTTACTGCTTGTAACCGGTGTGGAATTTCTCGTCCACTTTTCTGCTTGACGCGTACGTTAACGCGATGATGCAGGTACCGAAGGTTTTATTTTGATCGTTTTTGTTTGGTTTCCCGTTGCTATTTTTTTTAAAGCTTTGTTTAGTGCCATTGGTTACCAGGGATGTGTTTTATATGGTTAATCGTTCTGTTTTTAATGGGCCATGAAATGACGGTCACGTACAACACGTTCGAGAAACGTTCTTATTCTCTTGTGGTTCAATAGCAAGGAGCTGATTTTTACCTGCCTAATGCGCATGAGGGAAGCACTTACTGAAAAGAAATAAAAGAAGGTTCAAAAGGGGGATTTAGAAATACACTGAGTAGATGAGGAGGATTCTTTTTTTTTTAATGGGTTCTGTTCATCCCTCTTTTGATGACGACATGGATTTATGATGTTGACATAAAAAGCCCTGTTGCTGTAAGGACAGGCCTTGACAGAGGACCTTGCTTTTTTTTATTTTATTTTATTAGGAACTCAACTGTAATGAATGGGACAAACCAATACCCACCTCACCTACCCCCCCCTTGGTGAAACTGCCATTCTCCATTTGGTTTCGGATTAACTTTATAATGTAGTGTCAATCATATTCTGACTGCAAAGCAAATCACAGGTATACTGTGAGGAATATTAAAGCACTTGTTGTGATATTTTTTTAGTTTCTATAGTAACAGCTCATTTACAGACTTGAACAGATTAAAAGTTCTATAAGGAGACACCCCAGCCCCCCCCCCCCCCCCCACCACCCCTGTTTCGTAGTTCTTCTGCCTTGTCTTTGTGGCTGAACAAATATTAAACACTAAATGTAACTTCCAATTGATAAAAGGGTATGTTCTTTAATAAATAAAAAACATATTACTCTGATATAAGAGTAATTAAACTCTTTGGGACGTTATATAGGAAAAATCATTTTGGGTGTTTATAAATGTGGCCTGGACGATGTAATTCATTTATACCAAAAACGTCTTACTCGTCACGTGCGTCTTATACTGTTTACGTTAAATAAGAAAGTGCTTGTTCTGTAACTCTGCTGATGAATGGGGACTTGAGGAGCTGTTTAAGAACTATTTTAAAAAAAACTATCCTTTAAGGGCTTTGTTTTCTCAGTGACGATGGTCAGTGTTCGTTGATGTATTCATTTGAATTTCACTAGACACCAGCGTCTGTGTGAATAAGTGTGTGTGTGTGGAGGGGGACACAAATTGCAGATGTTAAGAGAGGTCATTTAAGCGTTTGATATTAAATGGAGGGCAGCATTTAAGAATAAGTTCGAACAAGGGAATAATGTGCAGAGAAGTCGTCGTCTATGATGGTAATGGCTTTAATACATTTTTGGGGGGGACGGGACTTATTGGTCCTCACTGCCTCATTGGTGTGAATGAGCTAATGTAATGCCACACTTTAACATTTTATACATTTTGAACTTTTGAATCATTTTGGAATGTAAAACGTTTCACAAGCGAGTCGTTCTCCAATCCAAGCACAGAGCTGTTAAATGCATAATGTGCCGGACGGTTAAGGAAGAACAAAAGGAGACACAGCTGAACCCTGTCGTTGGAGCATGTGCTAGCAGGCAGGAATAGTAGTCACATAATAACTTTCATAACCAAATTTCTAGCCCAGGATAAGCAAATTACGTATCCAGACTATGAGTTTTCAGGCACAGTGGCCTGGCAGACCAGCAGGTTCAGAACGCTGTTGATATAACGGTCGCCAGCGGTTTATTTTACTTCACACATCCAACAACCGGAGAAAGAAAAACTTTCCTTTCCTTAGACTTTCAAAGAAGAACGCTTTTCATTTGATATGTTTATTTAAATGTAGCACGGTCCATAAATTTCTCCTTGATGCTCCGCCGCACACTACGCTTCTCCGAATCCCGACACCTTCCGCACTAATGGACAATTTTTCCAGAATATGAAAGGACAAAAGTGACTAGAGTGCAGTGCAGCACAAAAAAAAAGAGAAAACCTAAGTTATATAAGTCTAACGGTAGCGCTACACTTTGCCGCCTTGCATTTAAATACTTCGTTAAGAGAAAGTGAAGGCTCAAGTACATTCCGTCTTTCTGCGTACTGAGGGAACGACACCGCTCATAGCCAAAGCTTTTCTGCCTTTTTCTTGAGACAAACATCAGCAGAGGATAAAGTCTATGGCTATATAGTGTCACCCTTCCCGTAGCTTCAGGTATTCCATAATCTGTATCAGTGCTTAATTATATTACTTGCCACTTTAGAGCCTAATTAATCGGACTTCTGGACATCTAAATCATGGAAATTTGGTGTTTTCTCTTGCCCATTGGGCTTGCTAATGAATGTATGATTTGCCAACGCCTGTGTTTGTCTGTACCGAGAACATCTGGAAACGTTTGTTAGCATCTGTGTGCCGAGGTCAAGATTTCATGTCTAATCTGATGTCCTGTTCTCGCTCTTTTATTCCTCGAGTTGCTTCACACGGGGCTCACCTTTGCGTAGCCTCCTCTAGACAGTAATTAGCTCCACTAGATCTCTCGAACAGCTCCAGAGGGGCTGCCGTGTCATACGCTTCTCCCACTGCCAAAGATATGTTCTCATTGGTTCTGACAGTTTCAGGTCAGCTCTGTCGGCTGGGTTAAGTTGAGGTGGCGTGTTCTTCATGAGAGCAAGTCGTGTTTGCCTAGCCAGGCTCATAGACCGAGAAAAGGAAAAACGTGAAGACAGATGCATCTCTTCGGAGTTGAGCCGTCACGCTCAGGCTTGTTCTGTCTGATTTATGAGGATCTGAGACATTCCCCTGACTTTAAAAAAAAAAAAATAATAATTTTAAGAGCATGTTTGTGTCTTTAGTCTCTGTATTTCTGCAGGTTGATGCCGGCCAATTAACACGCCTGTCTTTGCGTCCCTTTTTCATATAGGTTCACATTTGCACGACAGGCCTCATCGTCACTCCACCTCCGAGCAGTCCTGTAACAACGGCGACGGTCTTCACTTTTCCTCCGGAGACCAGCTATGCCTCCGTCCCAGTGGTCAGTTCCAACCCTTTTTGTATTCACTTTCCCCTGCTGTGGATCTGAAAGAGGGTCCGCGATTCCGTACATTGCTGTCAATCAGGTGTTGCGAAATTAACCGGTGTTTGAGAAGTCTTTGGTGATGCAGTCACATGACCAACTGTACAAGATGAAGCCACACGATGCCTATTTATTTATTTACTTTATTTTTGAAGCATGTAAACAGTATTTCTCATGTAAACTTCCTGTCTCTGCTGCTCCGAGCAAGATCACTGGTCAAGCGTTGGACTTCCCAAAACCTGGATAATGCATTGTCTTGATTTGAATCTTCTTAATGAATTGAACTTCTCCTAACTCTCTCTCTCTCTCTCTCACTCACTCACTTACTCACTCACGCACACACACTGTGCCATCTGATACTAAGACACCCCGGTGCTCTCTTGGCCTTCGACCACGCACTCATGTCTCTGAGTGATTGATGTGCCTGCGAATGCCTGTGTGAGTGCGTCTTCTGTGTGTCCTCTGCTGTCCATATCTCTTCATTCTCAGCGCATCAAGTTGTTTGGGGAAACTACACGACGTGGCTTAGAGGAATCTGTTTTAGACCCCTCGCTTTAATAGCTTCGGGGTTTTCTCGCCAAACAAACGGTTACCGCTAAAGATAACGAATCCGAGAGTAGATGTGCTTCGTGTTCGCTTTTGGAAATGGATGCGTACGGAAAAAAATCTGCAGACTGGGAGTAGTTCTCTTTCAGCAGAAGATTGGGTTAAAATTCGGTTCGTTTCCAGCATGTAATCCGTTTTGTAAACCTTGCTCACAATGGAGCTTTCAGCGAAGAAAGCCCAAATTACAGGTTTTAAGTTCGAGATGTTTCATCATGTGTTACATGCGGTAGTTCCTCCTCTTGACATTTTCACACAGCGTTGTGATCGCATTCTGCCGTGCTATGAATAAAGCATGGTGTCGGAATCATAGTGTATCTTTATGATGTTTTCACGCTCTGTTGTGTTACTATGTGCATTTAAAAAAAAAAATTTTCCTCTTGAAATTGATACTTAAGAGCGTAACATGATGATGCTTGAGGGAATTTATCGGTGGTGTTTGCTCGTTTATTTCAGGACACATTGCCTCCTCCTCCACCTCCTCCCCCACAGTCTTCCTCTATGGGCGCCGCGTCATTGTTGGCCGCAGGGCAGAGGCCGTCCCCGACTGCAAGCGACCAGGGTGGACGCCAGAGACCGACTGTGTAAGTGTTAAAACAACACGCACGCTTGCAGAAAATATACGGCTGTGCGTGTTTTTCATTTTCTACGCACGTGAGATTTTTGCCTCCGCTTGACCTCACTGCTCTTACTTGAATGGCAGCTGAGCGTGCCCGAGCGCAGGTGAGAGTTCAGAGGTCAGCACTGCATGGGGGTGAGCGTTGCAATCGCAGTCTCTCGGGTCCCATTCCAGGGTCTGACTCTGAGTTTGTCTCCTGACTTTTCACCTCTTGCTTCAGCATCACTCTCACTTCCCTGAAACATGCGTGACTAATCTTTGTCGCTGAGTGTCTTTAAAAAAAAAAAATAATAAAATAATTGTGCGCTTTTTTTGTGACCTCACACTGTAAACTATGTCTTCATGAGTGAATTGTGGCGGCGTTTTAGCTTGACCTCATGCATTTGATTATATCCCTGCAGTGCGAGTGGTAATTAAATGATTTGTGGGTGTTGACTCTGGGACACTCAGGTACGTTGCGATGTTCCCGTATACACCGCGTAAGGAGGATGAGCTGGAGCTGAGAAAGGGCGAGATGTTCCTGGTGCTGGAGCGCTGTCAGGACGGCTGGTTTAAAGGAACATCCATGCACACTGGCAAGATCGGCGTTTTTCCCGGCAACTACATGAGTCCTGTCAGCAGGTACTGTATATAAATATACATCTATACACACACTGGTCATTGGTTCATATTAAAAGCAGATTAGTCTGGCAGTTTTCATTTATTAATTGTATTTTTATTTGCTTTCTACTCGCGATCTTTTCCAAAACATGTTTTCGATGTTAGTCGGAATTTCCTTCATTAATAAACCGTATTCATATGTTTGGATGTTATTCAAAATATATATATTCTTTGTTGTTTTTCAGAACGGTGGCGAGTAGCAGTCAGCCCAAAGTGCCGTTAGGAATGTGCTCGCAGGCTGGGCGCGGCATCACCGTAGTTAGCTCCTCGTCCTCTCCGATCGGAGCTGCCCTGGGTGGCGTTGACCCCAACAAGCCCCTTCCTATTTGCACAGGTCCAGCCCCTTCAAGCCCCATTCCGGCGGCTGTAGTGACCGCAGCTCACATACCTCCTGGTCAGCATCCCAAAGTGCTCATGCATGTGACGTCACAGATGACGGTGAACCAGGCACGTAACGCTGTGAGGACCGGTAAGATATCACTATATCTCTCTCACGCTAATGCATTATTTAAAGGCAATTTCTTAATACACACCTCCAATTTAATTTCGATATGAAAGTTTGAAGTTCCACTCGGTTTTCCGGTGTCGCTGGAAATACTGTATAGAGATAACATTTTTCTTCACCGACTAACGCAATCCGTCCTTTTCTTTTGGCACGATATTTAGCGGTGTGCCACAATCAGGACCGCCCCACTGCAGCCATAACGCCCATCCAATCCCAGAACGCCATGGCTTTCCTGCCTCACCTGGCTGTGTGTCCGCAGCCCTCACCTGGCAGCGTCTCTGCCTCGAACCCTACGTCATGCAGAATGGGAGTGTCTATGGGCTGCGCCGCCGCCTCACTTACCCCACCCAACATCAGTGCTGCTTCTTTGGAGGTCGATGGCATGAGACCCGTCGCCATGGTGTCGCTCCCAGTCGCTCCTGGTAACGCCAAGCCTCTCGGTGCAACCGCAGCGAATCAGGCTCCTGCTTGTAAACTAGACAAGGACTGCAAGGTGAGGCACTGCAGTTCCATCCGAGAGGTTCGATTTGCTGATGAGGATGATAGCTGAGGAAAAGTTGAGAATCGTATAATCACACTTGGGGAATTTTGTATGCGTGTGCTCGTTTACTTCCTTTAATTAGCTAATTAAGTAGTCCTTAATGGCTTGCATCGGAGAGAGATGTTGTGCAGTGCGTGAACACCAGCTAATGGCAGCCTAATGACTCCTTTCTTAAATGCTGAATGAACAGAGATAGTGAAGCTTTCTGAAAAGGAGACGTTCATGTGCATACAAGTTCCTGTCTATGTTACTGCTCTTACTTTAGAAATGATCATATATTAGAACGAGCGCGTTTACATAAACCTGGGATTTGACCTGCAGCCGGAACAGTCAGAGCTTCAGTTATAGAAAGTGAATCGACACCGTCTGGCCAATCTGTTCAGAATTCAACCATGCCGTGGTATAAATATTAAATACCTCACACTCACGCTCGAAGGTTTTGTCTCCTTCAGCCAGGAGCCTCCTCCACGTACGTGATTTCCCGGACTGGTACGTCTCATATCATCGGTCTAATTCAGATAGATGTTCCCCTTGTTATTTTTGCTGGGATCAGGGATGTTAGGCACAGCTCACATTTTTCATCAGCCTCTACCTCACAAGAAACGCAAGTTGATATTCTCAAAGCCGTGACACTTCAAGGTGGTTTTGAAGAACTGAGACTGACTGAGTGTCGGCAGTTCTATGAGAAGCTGCACTCGATGACACCACAAGGGTTACAGTCTCACTGTGTGAGAAATAAAATAGTAGCTGTTTTTATGTATTAGTAATGAAAAGGGGAATGTTGAAAGATATGGTATCGCAGAAAACATTCCACGTTGCATACACATCACATTACGTATAGGAACAGTATCAGTAGTAATTACTGTGTAGCGCACTGGTGAGTAGTTTTGGGACGTGGCCAGGTAATTAGTCAGACTTACAGTCCCCTCGGAAAGTATTGGAACGGCAAGGCCAATACATTTGTTTTTTGCTATACACTGAAGACTTTTGAGATCAAAAGATGAATACCATGAGACCCATGAATCCGTGAGATGATGGATCAGGATTTCAGCTTTCATTTCCAGATATTTAAATCTATGATCTGATCTGTTAAACACCTTGGAACATGGCACCTTTCATTTGAACCCACCAATTTTTCGAGTGATCAAAAATATTGGAACACGCGACTGACAGTTGTGACTTGTTAGGTTGATTGCTTAAACAGTTAATAGCTCTGAACGTCTACTGTTGGTTTGAGACCTGAGTTTTGCATGAAGACTGCGTTTGTTGTTAAAAAGGATCAACCAACATGAAGACCAGATAGCTGTGTGTGGGAGAAAAGCAAGCCTGAGAAAAGAAGGGAAAATCAATCCGAGCCATTGCACAAGCATTGGGCATAGCCAATACAACAATTTGGACTGTCTTGAAAAAGAAATGAACTACTGGTGTACTAGCATTCTGAGATGGAGCAGGTCGGCCAAGGAAAACATCAGTTGATGCCTGAAACATTGTGAGAGACTGCGACAGGGGACTGTACATTTTTATGCCTTTTAGCTGCACAAATCTATCTGCAGCAGATCAAGATACTTTCTTAGGATCCCACTTGCCATTTTTTCCCTCAAACTCTAGTGCACGTGTTAAATCCTGTGGTAAATGCTTGTTTAAAAAAAAAAAAAAAAAAAAGAAATGGTCATAATGGTCATCAGTTTTGCCTCCAAAAGTTAAAAAAATAAATAAATAAAATGTTGGATTGCAACTCAGTGGGCAAGTGAGAAAAGGAAATGGAGGATAACACGCCGGTAGAGAAATCAGTCTTGTTAGTGAGCATACACAGTATAATAGGATTTTTGACATGTTTGAATCAGAGATTCCAGCGTAACGAACAATGCAGCTAAAAATAACTTTACACATTGACCTGTAGCGTTGTGATGTCCCACTTTAACTCGAGTAGCTCACTTGGCTGAACAGCCAATCAGAGAACTGCCCCACTCTTGGCTTCCGATGCTAATGTTATCTCACTGATGCGTAAAGGTGACCTTGGTTTAATAGACACAAAGAGAAATATGTGTATCGTGAAACAATGATAAAAGCATGCGAGAGAATGTTATTGGTGTCCCCTCCCCTCCCCCTTAAAACCTGTATGAGAACATTTCAGCTTCCTATCAGCCTTGTTCTGTGTGTTAATGTAAAACTCCTGTACTCTCTTGTTGCTTTAGAGAGAGAAGAAAGGCCTGTTGAAGCTGTTGTCAAATAAAAAGAAACTCCGCCTTTCTCCCCCATCTTCCCCGACTCTGGAGGCGGAGCAAGCCGTTGCCACGGCAGACATGCCGCAAGGAGCCATGGCACCTGAAATGCCCGTGCCCAACCCAACAGCGGTGGCCAGTGGAAACCATTGCCGGACCGGGGCTTGTCCTGTGGAGGCTGAGACACCTGCACCTTCATCATCATCATCATCATCAAATACTGATGCCGCACGCAGGAGTGGCTGTCAGGAAAACTCCGCCCCCATTGCACCGCCACCACGGCAACCGTGCTCCTCTCTCCTGTCCATGCAGCATGACGGACGGCCAATAGTGTGCGAGAGGTACAGAAACATCAAGTGATGCTTTTTTTTTTTTTTTTTTTTAAGATGAAAGCAAAAAAATGTGATGGATTACTGAGCGTTGCAGCTCAGGCATATGGGGAAAGCTGGCAGGGAAATTGTAATCACATAGCCTCGTTTGTTAAAAGAACATTTGAAATGCAGGGCAGGAAATAGAGAAGAATATTGAATCTGTAGTCACATTTTTAGGTCGGTCTCGTTTTTTTTTTCATCTTCTCCAACTCTCCCCCTCACCATCATAACATGTTTTATTCCTATTATACCTTAGCAATTGGCCAACAAATTATTTATTTTTTTTGCTTTATTAAAGAACGATATTTCATAACCCTTATCCATTTATAGTCATGTTCGATTTGAACAGCTTTTCAAGGCAGAACATGTTATGATTTATAGTACAAAACCTTAAAGGGGGCACGGTGGCTTAGTGGTTAGCATGTTTGCATGTTCTCCTCATGCTTCAGGGGTTTCCTCCGGGTAGTTGGGTTTAATCCCTCGGACCTGTGTAAGATAAGTGGTATGGAAAATGGATGGATGATTCTACCCTGTAGTTACATTCTCGTACCTCTAGATGGCGCCTTGAAGTACAGTAATCACTTATGATGATAAACATAATGAATAATAAAACTCAAAAGGCTTTATATTGTATGATCTCGATTTATATGATTTTGCCATATGCGTGCAGGACCACGTGATTTTTAGAACATTATTTTTATTTACATTTTTTATAAGTGGATATTTTGTTTAAGGGAATCATAATCATTGGCGTACTCAGTCACGACACTGAAAGTCACGTATTAGGTGTACCTCCACCCTGCATTCTTCCGTAGTGTGTGTAGGTACGGCTACGTCTTACCTCCACAGAGCGAGGCTGAGCTGGAGCTGAAGGAAGGCGACATCGTGTTTGTGCACAAGAAGCGCGAGGACGGCTGGTTCAAAGGCACGCTCCAGAGGAACGGCCGAACGGGCCTCTTTCCCGGCAGCTTCGTCGACAGCATCTGACTCGAACACATGCTTGCTATCAAGAAAAATTACGCCAAGCTGTGATGAGGTTAGCAGCTGCAGTTGCCTGGAAAGCTCCTGGCACTGACTGACAGAACGAGTGAGGATCAGCAGTGTATACACGAGGGTGGATCTAAGCACAAATCAACACATCCTGGATGCCATGAGGCTGTCACAGTCTCTTGGAGCAGAACACACACTTGCAGTTTTACACAGAAAAAAAGCGCACATATCTCAAGCACATGTATAAAACAGACAGCATGAGAGAACGCTCACTTGACTCGGAGCTCGTCATGTGAAAATCCATTAATTTATGTTCCTATATTTCTGAACAGTTATAAATGCGTGCCTTGTATGGCATCACTTTATTGTATATAAGCAAACAGAGCTTATCTATGAATGAACTGAGCAAAGCTGGAAAATATGAATTTTATTACACCATTTAGAACAAAAAAAAAATTAAATATAGGTAGTTTTTCTTGTAGGGTAATGATGAATGATTTAATGTGAACTATGATTGGCTGCCCCTGATGTGTCGCTGATTTGCGTCGCTTGGTCACCGATAGATGGAGTCGTTGATTACGTGTTGCTTCAACAGAATGGATGTTGGTCACTGCCCAGTTAAACTACTGTTGATCATCCTGAAGATAGAGCTGAACTTTAATTTACTACTGATTTAAAAAGATAAAACAATATTCAAATTCAATCCAGTGCATATAAACACACACAAAGGAATTGAGATTACATGTATGGATGGCGTTATGAATCCATGAGCAAAAATCCAGGTGTTTGAGTGGATTTGCAAGCGTTGACGTTATATGGCTCGTGTACCCAATGAATCCAGTGAACATGACCCAGTATTGAGTAAGGAGTGGGGGTGTAGTGAATCTGCTGTAGATTTTATTCAGTAAGGGGTTTAGACGTAGTACGGTTAATGCTTCTGATATAACTTTTTTTGATAATTAAAAAAAGAAAAAAAAGAAAGAACACTCCATAGAACTCATCTGGACGGTGGTGGCGTAGACGTTTAACTCAAATTGTACTAATTATATTTGTGTATTAAAGTATGATAGCTGCTGGCTCCCTTTGTGTTTTTGTTATGTTTATTTTTTTATATGAGAGTACGACTGACAGCTGAGTGATGGATCACTGAAGCACACTCATACTTTTACTCTTGTGATGTCTTGTGTTGTACGTGTGTGTGTGTGTTCTCGATTTCCAGCTAATTTTAGTCTATTGCACTACGCCCGACAGAGGAGGGATTGATCTTTTAGGTCGAGGTGCATCAGATGAGCTCTGCTTGATGGCTCAGAGGCCTCGAGTCCAGCGTCCCAGCGAGGCCGCTTCAGTGTTCTTCATTTTGGTCGTGTTTGCCTCACAGTTTCGTCTCTAATGACCATTTCAGTCATGTGGGTCATTTTAAACACCTCCATAAGTTTGTGGTGTAATCCTGGAGCTGTTGTGTAACTCGCGTGAGGTGTTTGATTGATTGATTGATCGTGAGGACGTTACGAAACACCAAGATTATACCACAAATCCATGGCTTATTACTGTTATTACAGGTTCCAAGCTGTGGCTTTTGTCATACCTGGCATGTACAAACATGACTTGTCTTGGTTTTTTTTCCTCTAAACATACCCTTCTGCACGTAAACCTTCTATAATAAATAATGACTGATGTACTTAAAGACTCACTTGAACCCCAGAATTAGCTGATGATGTTCTTTTTCCAGATGACTCATTGACATTTACTGTCTCTTTTTTTTTTTTAACATTCATATCATGATCCAATTCAAGATGTCTTATTCTCGTGACCAAACCCATACGCAGTTAGAATTTGTCCCTTCCCTAGTTTCTGGAGACATTTCTACCTGATCCAGTGTTGGACCTTCATTATTGAGAACTGTAGATCTTATTTGGATTCTGGTTAGAAGTTCCAGTGATTGAAAAACACTGTTTACAAGTGTGTGCTGGTGTAGGAGGAGCTCAATTTTTATTATTATTATTTTTTGGGTTACAGGAAGCTCAAGTGCCTGTTCTGTGTTGTCGAGTTCACCCGAGATCATCCTGTCTATATTTTGCACAAAATCAAGGCAAAAAGAAAACAACTGAAATTCAGGCAGAAGCTGAAACACTAGTTCACTCCATATCTTCTTTATTTCTTCATTCATACACCCTTTTTTATCTTTTCTTTTCTTTTTTTTAATCTATAGAGCTGTCTAGTCATTTCCTCATTGTGCTAGACCAAATGATTTTCATGCCTTGCTATAGAGACACAGTACTAAACCTGACTTGAACACCTACTGTCTTTGCATTATTTTTTTGTTCCTGGGTTTAGTACATGCTCGACTGTACGTATGTCTGCTAGTGGTGAAGTTGATCTCCTCATATTCAGTACTAAATCATTGGAAGAAATAGTCATTTTTGTAACGTGCTTAACTGTAATAAAAGATTTTGATTTCCAAATGACCCTGTACTGTGCGGATTTCTCTTGTTACTCATTTACACCAGAAGTTAAGGTTTATGAAGATTAGGAAATATATAACCTGCACTGAGTCATACGTGGTGTTATGAACGTGTTACTACTGTACATATAGTTTGTTCATCCTGGGCTGAACTTTACCAAAGCATGCTTCACTACACCCTGCTGAAAGTTCTGTAGCTCATCGAAATATACTGTATATGAAGCAGCCTCCATTTTCTACATGTATGTGTTTTATATCTACAGTTCCCTCTGAAACTATTGGAACGGCAAGACCAATTAATTTGTTTTCGCTGTAGACTGAAAAACATTTTATGATTGAGATCAAAAGATGGATATGAGAAGAGTGTTTCAAATTTCAGTTCTTGTTTCCTGGTATTTATTTGTAGATGTGTATCAGAGCACCCAGTTTGTAGCCGAGCAAATTATTGTAACATGTGATTGACAAGTGTTCTCTTTCAAATGTTCATTTGGTATCTCACTATGGGAATCACCGTGGGCGAGACCGGTACTGGAAGCACCAATAACACACAAAGGCTATTGTCCTCCGCTATTCGTCGAATATGCGAATATCTGTCGATTGTTCGAAAAACATCTGATGATCAGGACCGATTAGATCCTGTCAATCAAATGAGAGCAGGAAAACTCATCAAGATGTCTCTTTCACAAGTTTATTCGTATCTCCTTATGGAATATAGACAACTCCCTTATTGCAGATATGTGGTCTGAAGCAGTCATGCCAACCAACTTAGTGGTGTATGGAACAAACACAATAACCTCAACTACTACATGAATAAAGCAGGAACATTTGTGGGGGAAAACAAAAAACACCTCGTCTGCGAGAGTTGCTTTTTGTTGTTGTTGTTGCTTTATATTTTTTATTTATTATTATTTTTTAAACACACTCAGGATGGAATAAGTCAGTGATGGCTCTGTAACATCCAACCTATAGAATCAGACAAAAGTGTGAGGAAAAGCCCACTTGCATCATCTTTATTGATGTAACTCATGATGGTAGCAGCGGAATGAATTCAGAAGTTCACAGGAACATTTTGTCTGGAAATTTACAGAGAAATTAATCTGGAGGAACTTTATCATGCAGCAAGACAATGATCCAAATCACTCTTCCAACTCACCAAAGGACTTTATCAGGGGGGAAAGTGGAAGGTTTTAGACTGCTCAAGTCAATCACCAGACCTTAACCCAGTTGAGCAGCATTTCACCTTCTGAAGGGAACACAAATGATCCTACAAGGGAAAGAAAGTCTGATAGATGTGAACATGTGGATAAATTCTGTTTAAAAAAAATAAATAAAAAGATTAAAGATTTATTTATTTTTGGTTACTGAGGTTAAGGTCAGGGTGAGATGTATTTGCGTCCTTGTTAATGCAAGGTCCTTACAAGGACACTATGACAAGTGTGTGTGGATGGTTGGGTGGAAGTGGGATGGACAGTATAAGAGCTGGTGTCTTTAGCTTGCAGAAGTGTAGAGGGAAAATTAAGACTTAATGTTCTGACACAGAGGGAGAATACAATTAAGAATGAGGAAACATCTGCAGTCTCACACGTACACAAGTTCTGAACTAAAGTGCTGAAAAATAAGGTTTCATTACTAAAGATTTTTATAAAAATAAAAAAGTGTTATTGTTTATTTAACATTAATGCTTATCTGATAACTGATCAAGTGGTATGATAACTATTATTACTCTGCTTTTAAATTTAGCTGACTAAGAAGTGAGTCATTTTTCAATCTTAAACTAAATTGTGACTTTGAAGCGTCCTATGAAAATAAACGTGTCAGTGAAACAATTACTAATAAGACTTTAATATCGTGAACTCTTTTATCTATTATCCATTAGAGAATGGATGATACCTTTAACCAGAGTGCAAATGGCCAGAAAACGCTTGTTACTGAGGCACATTATCATTAGAGGCGTTATGGCGGCACCTAGAGGTCGAGCTTGAACGTGCAGTTTTTACATACACCAAATTTAGTTATAATATCAGTAAAATGTTGAATACATAATTTTTTTTTCGTCAGGTGAATAGTCTAGCAAGCATTAAAGTACTTAATTTTGTATTATAATGGTGTAACTTTCTCACTATATTTCTCACTATGTGTTAAATTCTCTGATCAGAACATGTTTGTTTTCTATAAGTCTACCAGCTGTAAATTAAATCACAGGTTTATGTTAATGCCTCATTTTGAATTGTTATTGTTTCTATAGTAACAGCTTCCACTGGGACTTGTATAGTGAATGCTCTATAAAAATGGATTCAAAACGTTTGTGATTGTTAACAGGATTGATACATTTTCAGTGAGGAGATATTAATTAGTGTTTTAAGAAGTTTTGACATGACAAGCTGTGTTAATCTCAAGAGATAACTAACTTGTTTCCCAGACATTCCACAGCATTACATTTAACTATAAACTGCTAAAAGCACAACTTGTCATTCCATCAAAAATATAAATTCTAGTAGTTGCCAAATTGCTGAGGTACAAGAGGAATAAAACACTTTGACAGCAGCTGTATTAGCAACTTTATGTCAGCTGATGTCGCCATTTAGACGCTTTGCTATCGCTCTATAATCAAAGGCCTAGGAAGAATAAATAATTAATTAAATAAACAAAAAAAAAGTATATTTACAATAATGTATTAATAATTACTGTATTTGCTATTATTTATGTTTTTAAACACCATCTAGTCCTCCTCAGCTCACACATGGTAAATGTTCTGATTACATCTGGACTACTTCTGTTTTCTTTCCTGGTCTGGGTGTAGTTTCATGTGAATTTCAAAACCGTTTCATGTCTCTCTTACCCAATTCCACCTTCAGCTGATTCAGGATCACAATCTTAAATATTCTGTGCCAGTTATAAACTTATATTATAATCTAATTATATAATTCTCAAATCTGATTGGTCTGAAAATGTTGATTAGTTTTCTATAACAGCAGCTCTGACAGGAAATTTGTTGCAAGGCGTTTTTTTTTTTCAACATGCTCATTTTTTAAAAATGTTATTAAATTTAATTATAGATTTATATTGCAGATATTCTACATTCATTGCATTGTGGAGTTATTGTTATGGTGTGTAAAAGGCTTTATAACACTCAGAGGTCAAATAGAAACTTTATTTAAACTGAAATTTTCTGACACAGGAAGTCTTAAGGTCGGATGACTTTGTGGTTTCTCTGTGACATGACAAGATGGAAAAATACTACTACAAAGTGCTGTGACATAAGAGGAATAAAACACTATAATTCTGTTAGCACGGTTAGCACGTTCGCCTCACACCTCCAGGGTCCGGGGTTCGATTCCCGCCGGGGCCATGTGTGTGCGGAGTTTGCATGTTCTCCCCGTGTTGCGGGGGTTTCCTCCGGGTACTCCGGTTTCCTCCCCAAGTCCAAAGACATGCATGGTAGGTTGATTGGCAGCTTGATAAATTGTCCGTAGTGTATGAATGGGTGTGTGAGTGTGCATGTGATTGTGCCCTGCGATGGACTGGCACCCTGTCCAGGTTGTACCCCGCCTTGTGCCCGATGCTTCCTGGGATAGGCTCCAGGTTCCCCGCGACCCTGAAGCAGGAATAAGCGGTTGAAGATGGATGGATGGATGGATTCTGTGTATAACTCACAAGCAAAAGACTTCTAACAATATAAAAGTATCAGAGGTGTGATAATAGTAGTATTCTTTAAATAGTAAACTTCTTTAAGTTGGATTGAAAAGGTTGTTTTGTCACGTTGTAATACCTCAGAACCAGTTTGGCTCCTGAAGTCTTCTGTTGTGTTGACTCGGTCCCTCAGGCTTCCTAGGGGTCATCTAACAAACTTCACTTGAGCACCTGAGAAAGTGAAACCTAAGACAGATAACGATGATGAAACTATAAATATGATAAAACCACTGCATGAAATTTTTTGAATAAATATTACTACTGCATATTCAATGTAAATTGAGTCTTGGAAAAAGTGATGAAAGATATTTTCAGAAATGAGAAATGACACAGCGGTTGTTGCGGCTTCCTGAAAACCAGAGTATATAAAAGAGAGACACTCAGTGTGTGTGTGTGTGTGTGTGTGTTTGTGTGTGTGTGCGCGCACACAGAAGAATCAGTAATGATGAAGTGCTTGTATCTTTTTGTTTCTGTTGTGTTTTACGTCGCTGCAGGTGAGTGAAGTTATTTTCTATTTTCTATTACAGAACGGAGAGAGAATATTAGCCAGTTCTTAGTTCAGCTGCTTTGTGTTTAGTTCATGTGGTCTATATTTTGTGTGGCCACTATTATTTTCCAGTGCCTTAACACTCTTGTGCATGGAGTTCACCAGAGTTTCACAGGTTTCCTCTGGAGTACTCTATTCCATGACAACATCACGGAGCTGGTGGATGTTAAGAGACATTGTGCTCCTCCACCTTCCATTTGAGGATGCCAAACAGATGCTCAATAGGGTTTAGTCCATCCTTCCCCTCAGCTTTTTAGCAGACATTTCGTCTTGGAGGTTTTTGGTCGTTTCATGCTGGAATACTGCATAATGATCATGCTCTGCTTCAGTATGTCACAGTACAATCTCCAAACATGTACTGTGACATTCTGAAGCAGAGCATGATCAGTATGCAGTATTCCAGCATGATAACGACCCCAAACACACCTCCAAGATGACCACTGATTTGCTAAAGAAGCTGAGGGTGAAGATGGCTGGCCAAGCATGTCTCCAGACCTAAACCCTATTGAGCATCTGTGGGGCATCATCAGACGGCAGGTGGAGGAGCACAAGGTCTCTAACATCCACCAGCTCCATGATGTTGTCATGGAGGAGTGGAAGAGGACTCCAGTGGCAACCTGTGAAACTCTGGTGAACTCCATGCACAAGAGTGTTAAGGTAGTGCTGGAAAATAATGGTGGCCACACAAAATATTGACACTTTGGGCCCTATTTGGACATTTTCACTTAGGGCTGTACTCACTTTTGTTGCCAGCGGTTTAGACATTAATGGCTGTGTGTTGAGTTATTTTGAGAAGACAGCAAATTTACACTGTTACACAAGCTGTACACTCACTACTTTACATTGTAGCCAAGTGTCATTTCTTCAGTGTTGTCACATGAAAAGGTATAATCAAATATTTACAAAAATGTGAGGGGTGTACTCACTTTTGTGAGATACTGTGCACGTCATGCCTTGTGTTATAATCTCCTTATTTAGACCTGTTCAGCTTTGATCACGTGGATTTTTTCTTCCTGATTAACTTCAGTCTAAAATGTACTGATGAAGAGAGGTGGGTGAATGAATAAGGAGGAATCTACAGTGAGATTATTTTACATCCCTATAATACTTACAGTGTATGTTTTTACACATTTACATCTCTCACAATCTCTGTCTTAGTGAATGTACCTATAATAACGTACCTATATATATGTAATGTACCTATAATATAATAATCATATAAAGTGTAATAGGAAAGTTAAGTGTCACTTCACTGTCACTTCTTCATTCTGGTCTTAGCTGTAAATAGATGCGTGTGAATTTCACAACTGTTTCTGCTGTCTCTCTGTCAGTGACCATCTTCACTTCCTGCATTACACCATGTTTATTAACATGTATTTATCAATCCTGTGTTCATATTTTTGAAACTCACTTCAGCGTTCTATGTGACTGAACTGTGTATCACTTTTCATTACTCTAATGAAAGTCTGTATATCTATTTTTCACCTTTACATACTGTTTTCAAAATGAAGGAATTTCATTTCTAACCAAACATTAAAGAAACAAAGTGTAACTTTTAAAAATATATATTTAAACTAATTAGATTAGATTAATGAGTGAATTAGATTGCTAAATCCTAAAACATGCCGGTAGGTGGACTGCCTAAGATAACCTGCTTGTGCGTGTGTGTGTGTGTGTGGTTTCCTGCAATTGATTAGCATATAATCCAGGGTGTATTTCTGCCTCACACTCAGTGTTTCCAGGATTTTCTCCAGATACAGTAATGGACGAAATTATTGGCACCCCTGGAACTTTTACAAAAAATGCACCATTTCTCCCAGAAAAGTGTTGCAAAGACAAATGTTTTGGTATACACATGTTTATTACCTTTAAGTGCATTGGAACAGCACAAAAAAGCAGAAGAAAAAAGTCAAATTTGACATCATTTTACACAAAACTCAAAAATTAGGTCGGACAAAATTGTTGGCACCCTCAATTTAATAATTGGTTGCACACCCTTTGGTAAATGGTAAATGTGCACTTATATAGCGCTTTTATCCAAAGCGCTTTACACTGTGTCTCATTCACCCATTCACACACACACCAATGGTAGCAGAGCTGCCATGCAAGAGGGCTGCTTGCCATTGGGAGCAACTTGGGGTTCAGTGTCTTCCTACACCTCTCAACTGGAATTTTGGACCACTCTTCTTTTGAAAACTGCTCCAGGTCTCTCAGATTTGAAGGGTGCCTTCTCGCAACAGCAATTTTGAGATCTCTCCATAGGTGTTCTATGGGATTTAGATCCGGACTCATTGATGGCCACTTCAGAATTCTCCAGCGCTTTGTCTCCAACCATTTCTGGGTGCTTTTTGAGGTATGTTTCGGGTCATTGTCCTGTTGAAACACCCATGACCTCTGACGCAGACCCAGCTTTCTGACGCTAAGCCCTACATTATGGGCCAAAATCTTTTGATAGTCTCCAGATTTCATGATTACTTGCACACAGTCAATGCACCCAGTGCCAGAGGCAGCAAAACAACCCCAAAACATCCTTGAACCTCCACCATGTTTGACTGTAGGTACTGTGTACTGTAGGTACAAAACGTTCTCCCAGAAGGATTGAGGCTTACTCAGGTACATTTTTGCAAACTGCAGCCTGGCTTTTTTATGCCTGTGTCAGAAGTGGGGTTCTCCTCTGTCTTCTGCCATAGGGTTCTCCATCGGTCTCCTTCTTCTCATTCAGATGACGACGTATGGTTCGAGCTGACACTGATGCACCGTGAGTCTGCAGGACAGCCTGAATTTGCGTGGAAGTTCACTGAGGTTGTTTATCTACCATTCGAACTATCCTGCGTTGCATTCTTTCATCAATTTTTCTCTTCCGTCCACGTCCAGGGAGATTTGCCACAGTTCCATGGGTTATAAACTTCTTGATTATATCGCGCACAGTGGACAAAGGAACTTTAAGATCTCTGGAGATTGACTTGTGACCTTGAGATTGTTGATATTTTTCCACAATCTTGCTTCTTAAGTCCTCAGACAATTCTCGGCTCTTCTTTCTCTTCTCCATGCTTGGTGTGGCACACACAGGCACACAACACAAAGGTTCAGCCAACTTTTATACACTCTAACTGGCTTCAGTTTTGATTTCTAAATTGCCAGCACCTGTTACTTGCCACAGGTGAGTTTAAATGAACATCACATGCTTGAAATGAAATTATTTACCCACAGTTTTAATAGGGTGCCAATGATTTTGTCCAGACCATTTTGGGAGTTTTGTGTAAAATGATGTTAAATTTGCCTTTTTTCTTCTGCTTTTTTGTGCTGTTCCAATGCACTAAAAGGTAATAAACATGTGTATACCAAAACATTTGTCATTGCAACTGTCACGGTTCGTAGGGAAGGGGCACGGAGGCAGGAGCAGGCGGCGGACGAAGCGTGGAGTCGGGGACAATCTAGAGGCGTAAACGAGTAATGTGCGGGGGTCAGGCGATCGGGCAAACAGAATAACGAGGGCAAGACAAAGAGCGTGGTCGAAGGCGTAATCAAAGGGTCAAGGCAACGAGGTAATCAAAGACGGGAGTAAAGCTTGGTAATGCAGAGAATGAGATAACTGAGCGTATATTTCGTGAGGCGACTCTGTGACTGGCAAACCTAAGTAGTAGTGCCTGAGTGTGAGTCTGTGATTAGCGGCAGGTGTCTTGGATCAGAACTCCGGGGATGGAGAGCGACGCGTGCCCGAGAAGCACGCGTTGCATCTTGGGACTTGGAGTTCTGATCTGGCTGAGCTGTGACAGGAACCCCTCAAAGGGCTCACCCCGGGGGAGCCACGTTCTTTCTAGGTCTCCCCAGGGGCGAGGGGCCGGTAGTCAGGATGCAGGCGGAAAGTCACTAATGAGTTGCGGGGTCGAGGATGTTCTGCCTCAGAATCCAACAGCGCTCCTCAGGACCGTAGCCCTCCCACTCAACTAAGTATTCCAGCTTACCCCTCCTGTACCTGGAGCTGAGGATGTTCTTGAGAAGGTAAGCTGGCTGCCCTTTGATATCCAGGGGAGGCGGAGGTGTCTCAGAGGGCACATCAGAGGCTAAGGGAACAACTGGCTTCGGCAGGCGTGAGACATGGAAGGAAGGGGGTGACGCGGCTGTGCTGGGGTAGCTGCGCCGCGTAATGCGACCTCATTGATTCGTTTCAGGATACTGAAGGGACCAGTATATCTCTGTGCGAGCTTCTTGCAGCTGTGTGGTTGCTTCAGGTCCCTCGTGGATAACCATACCCTATCACCGGGTTGGTAACTTGGCTGCTCGCTGCAGCGACGGTCGGCTTTGCGCTTGTACGAGTCGGTGACCTGTGTAAGACGCTGATGGGTGTCTGCCCATACCTGTTCGCTCCGCTCAAACCACTGATCGACTGCGGGTGAATCCGTGACATCTGCATTCCACGGGAATAAAGGGGTTTGGTACCCCAGTACGCACTGAAACGGGGTGAGATTAGTTGCTGAGTGACATAACGTGTTCTGGGCATACTCGCCCACGGTAAGAACTCGGAACCGGTCCACTATGACCAGGATGATGGTGTTCCCCTGGGATTCGGGTAATCGGTCACAAAAATCCACCGCAATGTGAGACCATGGGCGTTCCGGAATGTGTAGGGGCTTGAGTTTACCCGTGGGAAGTGTTCGCGGGACCTTATTCTGTGCGCAGGATGAGCATGATGCCACCATTCTGTGGATGTCCCTCTGCATGTTGGGCCACCAGTATTTCTCCTTTAGTAGGAGGTACGTTTGCTGACCTCCAGGGTGACCTGTGCCGACGGTGGTGTGTGTGCCCAGACAACGATTCGCCTGGCGTGTCCCTTGGGTACAAACCGCCGCTCGCGCCGGGACATGCTTTGGGGATTCGAGACGAGGGGATGCTCTCCAGTTCCTTGTCTAGCTCCCATTCGGGGTGCCGATAGCGGCGAGGGTGAACAATGTATTCTTCCTGGTCCTTGTCCACCTCTGTGTGACCCAGACGGGAGAGGGCATCGGCCTTTGTGTTCTTTGACCCAGGTCGGTAAGACACCGGAAACTGAAATCTGGTAAAGAACAGTGCCCAATGGGCCTGCCGAGGTGTTTGCCTCTTTGCTGTGCGTAAGTACTCCAAGTTCTTATGATCGGTATAGACGACCAAAGGGGGTGTGCGCCGCCTCCCTCTAGCCAGTGACGCCATTCTTCGGAGAGCTAACTTTACTGCCAGGAGTTCTCTGTTACCCACGTCATAATTTCTTTCCGACACTGGGAGTCTTCTTGAGAAAAATGCTACTGGGTGGAGCTTCGCTTATTCTCCGAACCTTGTGCGAGTACCGCCCTACCCCAGTTTCTGAAGCGCCACCTCCACGACAAACGGTCTGGATGGATCGGGATGCTTGAGAATAGGCGCTGTAGTGAAGGCGTTCTTGAGCTTCTCCAGGGCATTCTGGGCTGCTGGGCCCCATGACAGGTGCTTGGGTTTCCCTTTTAACAGAGAAGTCAAGGGCTGCGCAATCTTGCTGAAATTGCGGATGAACCGCCGGTAAAAATTGGCGAATCCGAGGAACCTCTGTAGTTCCTTCACTGTCTTGGGTGGAGGCCACTTTGTGACTGCTTGAACCTTCTCCTGGTCCATAGTAACCCCTTTAGGGCTAATGATGTATCCCAGGAAGGAAATAGTGTCTCTATGAAACTCACACTTCTCCGCTTTGATGTATAGCTGATTTCAGAGCAACCTCCTCAATACTTGGCGGACATGGTGAATATGTTCCTCCATTGACTTGGAATAAATTAAAATGTCGTCGATGTAAGCGATTACGTTGCATCCCAGCATGTCACGCAGCACGTCGTTGATGAGACACTGGAACACCGAGGGCGCGTTGGATAGCCCATACGGCATGACTAGGTATTTGTAATGCCCAGACGTGGTACTAAACCCGGTTTTCCACTCGTCCCCCTCACGAATCCGGATGAGGTTATAGGCACTGCGTAGATCCAACTTGGTGAAAATGGTGGCTGAGCGTAATTGTTCCAGGGCGACCGGGACCAGAGGTAACGGGTAGCGATATTTTACGCAGCACTGGTTGAGATCCCGATAATCGATGCAGGGTCTTAGACCTCCCACTTTCTTCTCCACGAAGAAAAACCCTGCTGATGCTGGGGACGTGGATGGACGTATGTAGCCCTGGTGCAAAGCCTCCTGAATATACTCCTCCATGGCCCTCTGTTCGGTTAGGGATAGCGGATAAACTCTCCCTCGTGGGGGTGTAGTGCCTGGTAATAGGTCGATAGCGCAGTCGTAGGGCCTGTGAGGAGGAAGTCCTCTAGCCTTCACCTTGCTGAAGGCTTCACGAAGGTCATGGTATTCGGGGGGAATTTGGAGGAGCTTCTTCTCCTCCGGGCTTTCTATGGAAGTGGTTGCCAACGTGACGACAGGAGTTCGCAGACATTGGTGCATGCAGTGGGGTGACCAGCGCACAATTTCTCTGTGAGACCAGGAGATCTGAGGATTGTGAAGATCCAACCAGGGCAGACCGAGAACCACTGGGTGACGAGCGGACACTGTGACATGAAAAATGATCTGTTCCTGATGCAGAGCGCTGGTATGGAGAACGAGGGGTTCAGTGCAGTGGCAGATAAGTCCGGTACCCACAGGGGCACCGTCAATAGCTTGGATGCGATGTGGGATGAGGAGAGGACGGATGGGGATGTTGTGCTCTTGAACGGTGGTCTGATCAATGAAGTTTCCAGCCGCTCCCGAGTCAATCAGTGCTTCTAGGACACAAGATACACCTGAGTACACTAGTCGGACTTGCATGACGAAAGCAGATTGAACGGAACGGCACGTTTCTGATTTTACACTCACCCCTGGCTGAGGATCTTTATGGACGGTTTGATCCCCTCGGACAACTGGACGCTTGAGGGGGCATTGCCGAACGAAGTGTCCCTCTCCTCCGCAATAGAAGCAGCGAAGTTTGCGGTGTCTCCGCTCCCTCTCCTGTGTACTTATCTTGGCACGACCCAGCTGCATGGGCTCTGCGGGAGGTTCAGGTACTGAAACCGCCACCAGAGGGCGCACGGAGCGTCGGCTTTGGAGTAGCCGGTCGAGGCGAATCGCGAGGTCGATCAGGGACTCCAGGTGCCGGTGTGGGAGGTAAACGGTTAGAAGCCGCCGGTGTGGCCTGGTTTGCCGCAAAGTTACTTGCTCGGTGAGGGCGTTCAGGCGTTGGTCGTGATTGCTGATCATCCGGCCGTGTCCTTCAATGGCTTGAGGCCAACTTGTGGGGCGCTGCCTCCATAATAAGGCGGCGAGTAAGAGTATTCTGTCTGTTACGGTTCGGTATAGGGAAGGGGCACGGAGGCAGGAGCAGGCGGCGGACGGGCGTTGAGTCGGGGACAATCTAGAGGCGTAAACGAGTAACGTGTGGGGTCAGGCGATCGGACAAACAGAATAACGAGGGCAATCAAAGGGTCAAGGCAACGAGGTAATCAAAGACGGGAGTAAAGCTTGGTAACGCGGAGAATGAGATAACTGAGCGTATACTCGCACGCGACTCTGTGACTGGCATACCTAAGTAGTAGTGCCTGAGTGTTTTTTTTTTTTTAAGGGAGGTGTCTTGGATCAGAACTCCGGGGATGGAGAGCGCATGCGTGCCTGAGAAGTTACGCGCGTACATCTTGGGACTTGGAGTTCTGATCTGGTTGAACTGTGACAGCAACACTTTTCTGGGAGAAATGGTGCATTTTCTGTAAAAGTTCCAGGGGTGCCAATAATTTCGTCCATGACTGTAGCTCAATGTGTCTTAACCACTGAGCTACCACTACCACTCTGCATTTCTGGTTCATGTCTGAATGATGAACTCATCTGAATCGACTCAGTGCATGATTTTTAAAATAGTTTTATATATAAAAATTATATTTTTAGAACCTGGAGATATGTGATATGCTGTGGTGTGTGTGTGTGTGTGTGAAATTTATTTTTTTGTTATTTTCTTGGAATTTCTATTGTTAAATCTTTCAGTACTTTGGATTTTCTCCTGCTAAAAGTCATTGTGTTGTGAGTGATAAAGCGTTTTTGTTCAGAGAGACTTTGCTTGTGTTCTTGTGGATTTGAGGAGTGTATGAAGTGTCACGATAGCTATACTACATTACGGATGTGAGGTTAACTGTGTGAAGAGTTTTATTTAATTAAAATATCTCTGGAAGCATACCCATTCACACTTCAACCCCCAATATTCAAACCAAATCTACGCCCATGGCAGTACATTATGGATGTGAGGTTATCTGCTGTACTGAGCTGCATGCTGGTAAAGCCAACTGTGTGAGGATTAAGTGAACATAGTATTGAGAAATGTGTGTAAGTAATTGTAAAAACGGAAACTGATCAGTTTAAAGAAATCTGTACATTGTGTAGTATTCCTCTCTCCAAGTGGTCTTTATTTTCAGATGTAGTTGTAACATGGTGTCTAATCACAGCTGTTTAAGTAGAAGTGACTCTATGTGATTTAAAAGTTAAAATGCACACATGATCACAAGATAGTGTAACACACAGTAGTTAGGAAGCGCTGAGAAACTAGATTAGGGATTAAATGTACTGAAGCAAAAGTATTTTCATGAAATAAAAATTTTAAATATTGTACTTCATATTGTATTCAGTAGATTGTGAGTTATTGTATGTTTGTTTCTGTAGGCTGTTCTCTTTCTGGTGATAATAAACAGGTAGATATCACAGGATACTGTTACAGAAAGTAGTGGACGGAGCCGGATGCAGATGCAGATCAGAACACAAACTCAAAGCAAACGGAGTATAGAGCATATCCTTCTTGGCATAAACTATCGTGCTACAAACATAAACAGATTTCCCTCCTACTACTAACCGATAAACATGTAAATAAAACGAACGCCGTGCTCTGAAAATCCAGCGTTTAAATAGCCAACATCATTAGACCTACCACACAAAACACCTGTACTGGATTACGGTGGTTTAAGCGCCCTTAACCCGGAAGTGCGCGCCTAACCCAAAGTCATTTCAAATGAAGCGCCACAACGGTCTCTGGCGGCTGTGACGTGACATAACCCCTCCAAAGGGGAGGTCCTGGGCCCCTGACCAAAATGTCCCTCGCTGCCATGGGAGGAGAGGCAGCCTCCATCGGGCAGTGACTGTGCATGGCAACCCCTCCCCCGGGGTTGACAGTCGGGGGCGCCCCGACGGCTCTGGAGCAAAGGGCACCGCCCGCTAGCACCGGCAGTGGAACTGAGGGAAGGGTCCCCCCCTGGCGGCACTGGAACACAGGGTTGCGGAGCGACGTCCCGGCGAAGCAGGAGCGTGGAGCGAGGTTCTCCGCGAGAAACTCAAGTAAGTGGGAGTGAGGCTTTCTCGCGCAGGCTCAAGTTAAACGCAGGTTCTCCACAAGGCCAGGGGAAGGAGCGAAGTTCTCCGTGAGGCCCAAGGGAGGAATGATGCTCTCCGCTGAGCCTGAGGGGGGAGCGATGTCCTCCATGGAGCAGGAAGGGGGAGCGACATAAGGAGCGACGCTTCATGGAGCATGGAGGCAGGCATTGACATCAGCTGAACAGGATGGCGAATCGATCCACAGCCGAACAGGAAGGCCGACGGACCCCACAGCCGAGCAAGAAGGCCGAGCGTGTCCTCAGCCAAGCAGGGCTGCTGAGCCGGTCCTCAGCTGAACAGGGCTGCTGAGCGGCGGCCTCAGCTGAACAGGGCTGCTGAGCCCGTCCCTCAGCTGGACATGGAGGCTGAGCGGCATCCTCAGCTAAGCAAGGATGCTGAGCGATGACCTCAGCCGAGCAGTGAGGCTTAGCAGCGTCCTCAGCTGGACATGGAGGCTGAGCGGCATCCTCAGCCGAGCAGTGAGGCTTAGCAGTGTCCTCAGCTGGACAGGGCTGCGCCCGCGCTGCCTCAGCTGGACAGGGCTGCTGAGCGGTCCTCAGCTGGACAGAGCTGCTGAGCGCCATCTTCAGCTGGACATGGAAGCTGAGCGGCATTCTCAGCCGAGCAAGGATGCTGAGCGACGACCTCAGCCGAGCAGTGAGGCTTAGCAGTGTCCTTAGCTGGACAGGGCTGCTGAGCGGGTCCTCAGCTGGACAGGGCTGCTGACCGGCATCCTCAGCTGGACAGGGCTGCTGAGGCGTCCTCAGCTGGACAGTGAGGCTGAGCGGCCATCATAATAGGGGAGGGGTGAAGTTAGTCACAGCCCCGACCACAGACTCCCCTCCTGTTGGCATGGCATGTTGTGACTCCCCTGCAGTGGGGACTCCCAGATGTTCCGGCCCGTAGCTGGATGCGTTGCATGGCATGGTTCTCTGGTGGTGGTGCGAGGGGTAAGGGGCGTGGGGATCGATGTGATGAACGGCTTCTGATCCCTTTGCATGCACTCGAACCAAGCCATTTCCTCCTCGAGCTGCTGGCTGAGTGCCCGGAACCACACGGATGATGCTGCGGCGCATGGATCAGCCTGCCGCTCTAGTTGCGCAACCTGGTGAGTCATCCACGCCAGTGCTTCATCCATAAGCCGGTTCCTCTTCCATAACACTCGGCCCAGTTCTGCGCTCATATTTCCTCTGCCTGTTCTGCTGCTTCATTTATAAGGCTCGTTATTCTGTTACAGAACGTAGTGGACGGGAGTCGGATGCAGATGCAGATCAGAACTCTTTATTCAAAGCAGAACACAAACTCAAAGCAAACGGAGTACAGAGCATATCCTTCTTGGCATAAACAATAGTGCTACAAACATAAACATATTTCCCTCCTACTACTAACCGATAAACACATAAATAATAACGAGTGCCGTGCTTTGAAAACCCAGCGTTTACTAAGTTAGGCTATGCTACGAGCTAGGCTCACTTGGCTAAGGCTAATGCTAATTCTAATGCTAATGCTATGGCTAAGGCTAAAGCTAGAACATGGCATGAAACTAGGACACTCTAAAAGCGGTAAACATGGCAAAACAACATATACATAAATCGCTAGAACTGTTTATCGAACCGCACCATCTCAAGCACGGCTCACGATATATATAGGTCTCTCAGTCATTAACCCGCAACCGTTAGCAGCTGCCGGCAATTCCCAAACACACGTGACCAATGAATTATGACCCTTGACGAGGTGAGACGAAGACCTGACGCATGCGCAACAGTGCTCAACGCGCGATGTTGTACGGGGGAATCATGACAGAACATGAATGTCCCCGGCGTAGCCAGGAAACTGCACGCTGTTCTTGGCGAAGCAGAAAAGCAGAGCAAAGTCCCTAGCTGAACAGGGAGGCAGAGCAAGGACTACAAACGAGCAGACAGGCTGAGCAATGCGCTCCTCGATGCTTAGGAGCGGTGCAATGTCCTTGGTGGTGCTTGGGAGCGGTGCAACGTCCTCAGCTGGACGGGACTGCTGGCAGACGACCCCAGCTGGACGTGGAGGCTGAGCGACGACCCCAGCTGGACGTGGAGGCTGAGCGACGACCCCAGCTGGATGTGGAGGCTGAGCGACGTCCTCAGCTGGACAGTGAGGCTGAGCAGTGTCCTCAGCTGGACGTGGAGACTGAGCAACGACCTCAGCAGAGCAGTGAGGCTGAGCGACGTTCTCAGCTGGACGTGGAGGCTGAGCGACGACCTCAACAGAGCAGTGAAGCTGAGCGACATCCTCAGCTGGACGTGGAGGCTGAGCGACGACCTCAGCTGGATGTGGAGTCTGAGTGATGACCTCAGCTGGACGTGGAGGCATTTGAGGGGGGGGGGGGGAGGGGGTTTTTTGAGCGGGGCGCCCCCCCGCAGGAGGGGGGGGCGCGCCGCCCCCCCCAGCGGAGAGGGGGGGAGGGGCGCCCCCCGCCGCGGAGGAGGGAGCACCCCCCCCCCCGCAGCGGGGGGGGGCGGAGCACCACCCTCAGCGGGATTTGGAGCTGAGCGACTACCTCAGCTGGATGTGGAGGCTGCGCAACAACCTCAGCAGGATGTGGAGGCTGAGCGACGACCTCAGCAGAGCAGTGAGGCTGAGCGGCGTCCTCAGCTGGACGTGGAGGCTGAGCGGTGTCCTCAGCTGAAAAGGGCTGCTGAGCGGCGTCCTCAGCTGAACAGGGCTGCTGAGCGGCGTCCTCAGCTGAACAGGGCTGCTGAGCAGCATCCTCAGTCGGACAGGGCTACTGAGCGGCGTCCTCAGCTGAACAGGGCTGCAGGGCAGAATTTACCGGAACAGCCAGCTTAGACGAGAGGTCAGGAGCTCGAGACAGGACTTGCGCTTGGCCTGCTGAGACCTGGGACATGACTTGGACGAACAACATGACTTGGACTAGAGACAGGGCTTGAGCTTGAGACGTGGCTTGGACGAGAGACATCAAGACCGCGCCGTCTCGATCACAGCTCACGATATATATAGGTCTCTCAGTCATTAACCCGCAACCGTTAGCAGCTGCCGGCAATTCCCAAACAAACGTGACCCAATGAACTATGACCCTTGATGAGGCGAGACGAAGACCTGACATCAACCCAGAACAGGTGCATGAAATGGGGGCAGAGCTGGAGGATGAGAGGAAACAGAAAGCTCTGGCTGTAGCAGCAAAGAAGAAGCTGGAGCTTGACCTGTCCGAGCGGGAAGCTCAACTCATCCAAGCCATTAAAACTCGAGATGAAGCACAGGGACAGCTGAAGAGAGTACAGATTCAGTTGCGGGATGTGGATGAACTCCGAGCAGCGAGAGATGCTGCACAGAGCAGCGCCGAAGAGAGTGAACGCAAAGTCATGAGTATGGAGGTGGAAAATGTGCGGTTCCACGAGGTTCTGTCTGCAGCTGATCGCAGTCAAAAACAGGTTCAGCAGGAGAGAAATGAGCTGCATAAGGAAGAGACCAGCTGTAACTCCCAGATCTGCTTTGAATGATGAGAAGCGGTGGTTGGAGGCTTGTATTTCACAGTTGGAGGAGGAACTTGATGAGGAACAGGGCAACATTGAACTCGTCAATGACCGATTGAAGAAGGCAAATGCAAAAGTGGACACGCTGAGCACTGAGCTAGCGGGTGAGCGCAGAAAGGCTCAGAGGAGTGAGACTCTAAAAAATAAAAAAAAGATTTGAGGACACGTGGGATGCAAAAGTTACCCAATTTGCGATATACGTCAAATCCTTCACTATCAAACCCCTTCAGATGATTCAGAATGCTGCAGCATGCCTCGTCTTCAACCAGCCCAAGACAACCCATGTCACACCCCTCTTCATCTCCCTCCACTGACTTCCAGTAGCTGCCTGCATCAAGTTCAAGGCCTTGATGCTCACCTACAAGACCTTGTCAGGAACAGCACCCTCCTACCTCAACTCTCTCCTGAAGGCCTACGTTCCCTTTTGCAATCTGCGATCGATTAGCGACCGACGTTTAGTAGTTCCCACTCAGCGTTGCGCAAGGTCCCTTTCCGGAACCTTCATGCTAACTGTTCCCCAGTGGTGGGATGCACTTCCAATCTCAATCCAGACTGCAAAATCTCTCACCATCTTCAAAAAACAGCTACAGACCCACCTCTTCCGTGAACACCTAACCGACTCATAAAAAAAATTGTATTGTTCTCTGCTTGATATATCGCTTTGCTTATTTGTAAGTCACTTTGGATAAAAGCGTCTGCCAAGTGTCAGAGCTCAGCCCAGTCGGGATGCAAATTCCCAACAGCCCACACGAGCGCGCATACACACTGCCTGGGACTCCAACTCCCAAGAACCCCCACGAGAGCGCATGCGCGAGAGATCACCAGAATACTGATGAATAACACCTGGGGTCGGCTTTCCTGGAGCCACAAGTATTTAAGAAGCCACACTCCGAATTCACGGCGCCGGTATACGCTTAACATTGGTTAGCCGCAACACCAAGCTCTCTAACATTCTCACGACTTCCTGGTTTACCTCGACTCTCTGCCTGCCTTTGACTACGCTTTCGGATTACCCGCCTACGAATGCTTCCTGGTTTACCTCGACTCTCTGCCTGCCTTTGACTACGCTGCGGTTTACCTGCCTCGCGAACGCTTCCTGGTTTACCTCGACTCTCTGCCTGTCTTTGACTACGCTTTGAGATTATCCCGCATCGCACTCGTGCCGCGTTCTCTGTCAGCATCCACCTGATCCCGCGCCTGTGTCCTCCCCACCGCCTGACAGAATACTTCGCCGCACTGATGGACACAGCGGGAGACTCTTATGTGGCACGCGCCCTCAAGGGACGAATGATCTCCGAACAAGGTAAGGCCATTGCCGGCTTACACGCCGCAGATCGCGAGCCTTACGCCCCTCCCGCTCCCGCCAAGCCTTCTCCACCTCACCCCCCATTCCGCAACCGGAAAAATACAATGGGGATCCCGCGCTGCCGCGGGGTTTCTTCTCCAATGCTCCTTGTACTTCGCTACTTACCGGAGATGTTAGACGCTCACAGGTGATCATCTTCATGGAACTGCTCACGGGAGAGCTCAACTATGGGCAACCGCCGAATGGGAGAGGCAATCACAACACCACCTATGAACAACATCGTTACCGCTTTCGCACCGTCTTTGATTACTGCCCTGATAAGCGAGACTGGGGAGGAACTGCTGACCATACAGCAGGGGTCACGCAGTGTGGGGGAGTATGCGCTTGATTTTCGCACAGTGGCTGCCCGCAGCGGATGGAATGATGCAGCTCTAAAGGCGATGTTCAGGAGAGGCCTGAATGCTGATGTTACGCGAGAGGTCGCATGTCGCGATGACAGCGCCTCCTTGGACGACCTTATCACCTTGGCCAATCGCCTGGACCGTTTACTATGCCAACATGAACCTGGACCGGGGGACCGGCCCCTCCGGGAGAATACGGAGGAACCCATGCAACTGGGGCAAACTCTGCTCCCTCCCCAGGAACGGGAACGTCGTCGCTCTGCTTCTACTGTGGTGAGAAGGGACACTTTGTTCCGGATTGTCCCCGGAGGCCCAGACGGAAGCACTCTATCCCCGAAACAGCCCAGAGAAAGGTGAGTCTAGCACCCACCCCTTCGACGCGAATCTCGGGTGGATCATTTGTGATTCGAGTGGAGCTTGAATATGCCACTGGTTTTTGTGTCTTAGAAGCGCTAATCGATTCAGGAGCAGCAGGAAATTTTCTGGATCAAGAGGAGGCGCGTCGCCACAACATCCCCATATGGAGTCTCGTGCCTCCCCGTCACGTTCAAGCCATCAACGGAGCACCCATTGGAGATGGTCTCATCACCCAAGTCACGGAAAATCTCCTCCTGCATGCCAGCGCCTTGCATCATGAATACATTTCATTCTTCGTCATTCAAAGAGCCCGGTATCCCCTAGTCCTCGGATACCCCTTCTTAGCTCAGCACAATCCTCACATAGCATGGGACAAACGGGGGACATCATCCGCTGGTCCTCCTACTGTTTTCAGCACTGCCTGTCCTGCTCCACGATCAGTCTCTCCTCCACTTCTGTCGAAGGTATGAATAGCCCCTTTCCTCCAACCATTCCCCATGAGTGCACGGATTTGAAGGAGGTATTCAGTAACGGAAGGGCAAGTGGATTACCCCCAATCGCGAGCTACGACTGCGCCATTGAGTTCCTGCCGGGTGCTGTTCCGCCTAAAGGGGGGTGTACTCTCTCTCCATCCTGGAACAACAGGCGATGAAGGACTATATTCGCGAAGCTCTTCAGTAAGGGTACATTCGGCCCTCAACAACCTCCCCGTATCCGCCCGGGTTCATTTTTATGGAAAAAGCGGGAGGAGGCCTGCGTCCCTGTATTGACTACCGGGCTCTGAACCGCTGTTGTGTGCGTTACCGATATCCCCTCCCTCTGGTGCCGTCCGCCCTGGAACAATTACGGACGGCCAAGGTATTCACAAAGCTGGACCTACGCAGTGCATACAACCTGATTCGTATTCGGGAGGGAGACGAGTGGAAAACTGCGTTCAGTACGCTCACCGGACACTATGAGTACTTGGTAATGCCCTACGGGCTTTCCAACGCTCCATCAGTATTTCAGTGCCTCATCAACGACGTGCTTCACGACATGCTGGGAAGATATGTCATTGCATATATTGACGATATCCTCATTTACTCTAACTCACCGGAGGAACACCGGTCACACATGCGGTAAGTTTTGCACAGACTACTAAGGAATCAGCTGTACGTAAAGGCGGAAAAGTGTGAGTTCCACCGGACCACCATCGCATTTTTGGGATACGTCATTGGTCCAGAAGGGGTGTCCATGGACCAAGAAAAGGTAACCGCTGTGCTGGAGTGGCCGGTACCAACAAGTGTCAAGGAATTGCAATGATTTTTGGGGTTTGCGAATTTCTATCGAAGGTTCATCCGAAACTTCAGTGCGATTGCCGGCCCTCTTACGTCCCTGTTACGGGGACAGCCGAAGCGACTAAACTGGACCCTCGAAGCCCAAGTAGCCTTCAATGAGCTCAAGACAGCCTTTACCACGGCGCCCATCCTCTGACATCACGATCCGGATCGCCCCTTTGTGGTAGAAGTAGACGCCTCAAACACAGGGGCCGGGTCGGTCCTCTCCCAGAGATTCGGGGACAAACCAAAGCTGCATCCTGTTGCATTCTTCTCACGGAAATTTAGCCCCGCCGAGCGGAATTATGGGGTGGGTGATCGAGAACTTTTGGCCATGAAGCTGGCCTTCGAAGAGTGGAGGCACTGGCTGGAGGGGTCAACCCAACTATTCATGGTTTTACTGATCACAAAAATCTAGAATACCTCCGAACTACCAAAAGAATGAACGCACGTCAAGCCAGATGGAGTCTGTTCTTCACCCGCTTCAATTTCCTGGTTTCCTACCGTCCCAGCTCCAAAAACCTCAAAGCGGATGCCCTCTCACGGCAAGAGGCCCCGGACCAGGCTCGCGACATAGAGGACCCGATCCTCCCTCCCACTTGCGTTCTCAGTGCCATCGAGTGGGATCTGGACCAGGAATTAGAGCAAGCACCCACAGACAGCATCCTCGCTGATTGCCTGTCTGGGAAACTGTTCGTTCCCGAGAGGCATCGAGCTAATCTGATCTCCTGGGCCCATTTGATCCAAGGAACCGGGCACCCTGGGGCAAACCGAACTTATCAGCTCCTCCAGGAGAAGTATTGGTGGCCGGGCATGGACCAGGAGGTTCGGAACGGTGGCATCGTGCTCTACGTGCGCCCAAGCCAAGGTCCCTAGGAGACTGCCAGTCGGTAAGCTGAAACCCTTACCCATACCTGAAAGACCATGGTCACATCTGGCCATCGACTTTATCACCGATCTGCCCGTTTCGCAAGGAAACACTGTGATTTTCGTGGTAGTGGACCGGTTCTCGAAAGCCGTACGGTTCATCCCCCTGCCGGCGCTCCCCACCGCCTTTGCTACCGCCACTCTCATATTCCAGCACGTTTTTCGTTATTTTGGCATCCCCGAGGAGATTGTCATTGACCGTGGCCCCCAGTTCACCTCCCGGGTATGGACCGGCTTCATGGAGAAACTCGGGGTGACGTAGTCGATCCTACGTCCGGCTATCACCCCCCAAGCCAATGGACAGGCCGGAAAGAGTTAACCAGGAACTGGGAGGCTTTCTGAACCTTCTGCGCCGAAACCCGGAGGACTGGAGCTCTTTCATACCCTGGGCTGCGTATGCTCAAAATTCCCTGCGGCACTCGGCCACCCGGCTAACTCCCTTCCAGTGTGTGCTCGGATATCAACCGCCCTTGTTCCCATGGAACGCGTCTCCTACGGCTGACCCGGCCGTCAATCGGTGGTTCGAGCGGAGTGAGCAGATCTGGACGGCGGCCCACCGGCGTCTTGAAACTATCTTGGGGAGATATAAACGCCAGGCCGATCGCAGACGGAGTGACCACCCTAACTATCAACCGGGGGATAGAGTATGGCTCTCTACACGGGATTTGAAGCCACCTCACAGTTGCAAAAAGCTCACCCTACGGTATACTGGTCCCTACCGAATCCTCCGCCAGGTTAATGACGTTACATACCGCCTGAAGTTGCCGCCACATAGTCGGATATCCCGTCGTTCCATGTGTCCGTCTGAAACCGTAATATTGTGCCCCTGGCAGTGACGTACCGGCAGCCACCCCCCCGCCTCCCCTCCAGATCGAGGGGCAGTCAGCGTATCGGGTGAGTCAAATCCTGAAATCTCGACGACGAAGACGGGGCTTGGAGTATTTAGTCGAGTGGGAGGGATATGGCCCGGAGGAGCAGTGTTGGGTCCCGCGCCGGGATATCCTGGATCCCGAGCTTTTGGAGAATTTCCATCATTCCCACCCGGGACACCCGGGTCCCAGACCACGAGGGAGGCCGAGGGCACTGGGGCTCCCGGAGTGAGCTCGCTGTGGGGCTCTGTCAGAGCTCAGCCCAGTCGGGATGCAAATTCCCAACAGCCCCCGGCAGCGCATGCGCACTGCCTGGGACTCCAACTCCCAAGAACCCCCACGAGAGCGCATGCGCGAGAGATCACCAGAATACTGATGAATAACACCTGGGGTCGGCTTTCCTGGAGCCACAAGTATTTAAGAAGCCACACTCTGAATTCACGGCGCGAAGTATACGCTTCTTAACATTGGTTAGCCGCGATACCAAGCTCTCTATGATTCTCACGACTTCCTGGTTTACCTCGACTCTCTGCCTGCCTTTGACTACGCTTTCGGATTACCCGCCTCGCGAACGCTTCCTGGTTTACCTCGACTCTCTGCCTGCCTTTGACTACGCTTTTGGATTACCCACCTCGTGAACGCTTCCTGGTTTACCTCGACTCTCTGCCTGTCTTTGACTACGCTTTCGGATTATCCCGGCGGCTCACGCGCCGTGTTCTCTGTCAGCATCCACCCGCGCCTGTGTCCTCCCCACCGCCTGACACCAAGTAAATAAATGTAAATTTAAATGTAACATAAAGCAAATTTTCATGTCACCGTTTAGTCCAATTTCCACGTTTGAGACACATTACAGAAATGTCACCTTTGTCCATCTCTTCAGAATTTTTTCAGAAAAGTTTTGTCTTTTTCAGTAGGAAGAACAGAAACTTCAACACACTCGAGGAAAACAGACACAACACCTTCATCAGAACTGCCTCAGAGTACAACAACAAACTCTCCACCTGCATCATCCTCAACAACACTGGAACAAGGTAAACAGCAAACACACAGCAGCCTCCCTCTAGGTGCCAAAACTTTTCATCAGCAATGAAAAAAACATGTGTATTATTAAATTTATTTACTGAATTACGTCTCTGAAACTCTCTTAGTGAATGTATCTATAATAACTCATATAAAGTGTAATAGAAAAGTTATTTTCCTGTAACCTGTACGTCACTTCTTCATTCTGGTCTTAGCTGTAAATAGATGTGTGTGAATTTCACACCTTTTTCTGCTGTCTCTCTGTCAGTGACCATCTTCACTTCCTGCATTACGCCATATTTATAGTTTTTTTTTTCTTACATGAATTTATAAATCCTGTGTTCTCATTTTCAAAACTCACAACAACGGACTGAACTGTGTATCACTTTTCAGTGCTTTGACACAAAACGTATTGAAATATATATAATATAATATAAAAAAGAAGCAGTGACTTGAGCAAAGCAATACCAATGACTGTTAAAGATAGATACAGTCAGGTATCAACAACAGTTCCTTTAAAATAAAGACAACGAAGAACGATATTGTAAAAAGGCTAAAATTAGTCCGGCATTGCACAACTCTAGTAAATCTCTAGTAGTGTTTGGTGTTACGCATGGGTGTAGAATCCACAGGGGATGAAGGGGACGTGTCCCTGCACTTCTAATAAAATGTAAATTCATACCTTTCACATTTCACTGGCAATGGCAAATTTGCATATCTTTTGATTTCTATATGTGTACGTGTCTAAGTCTTTATGTGACCTGATGTTGCCATGACAATTGGTCACTCACGTCACGTGTCACGCCCATGTTTACACCCATGGCACATGGCTTTACTCCAGTGCCATAATACTAACAGTGATAAAAACAGTCATTAGTTTTAATAAGTTTTGTCTTTTCAGTAGAAAGAACAGAAACTTCAACATGCTCGAGGAAAACAGACACAAAACCTTCATCAGAACCGTCTCAGAGTAAAACAACAAACTCTCCTCCTCCATCATCCTCAACAACTCCGGAACAAGGTAAACAGCAAACACACCGCAACCTCCCTCTATGTGCCAAAAGTTTTCATCAGCAATAAAAAAAAAAACATCTATATTATTATATTTATTAACATTTTTGGATGTATTTTATTACACAGTTTTTTGCATGAAGACATGAAGGTACTACACACACACACACACACACACACACACACAAACAGCACATTTTGTGATAGATTAAACTGTAGAAACCTGTAGAAGCAGCAGCACTTCTGTGAGTGTCTCTGGAAAAGGAAAATGAACTCCTACTGTATTCTTAATTTAATCTCCATTTAATTCTGCACGGCTTCTACAATAACAGTTATAGCAGATTTGTTTCTACCTTTAGAGATGTAGTTGTATTTGTGATACACTGCAGGTAACACACATGAAACACACATGCTTTCACTGAACAGTGAGTTATAGGAAAATATCTTCTGCTGCTTCTATCAGAACAACACATGGTGTAAAGAAAGAAGTCAGATTTGGAGATTTGTGTCATCAAAAGGTTTTTTCAGCAGTAAAAGCCATAGAATTTATACGTGTGATATATGTATAATTTTCCTGTTCTGACTTTTCTCAGATTGGGTCTGATGTCACTGTATTTACTACTGTTATTTACACTTACTACTCTACTGACCCACATTAACACAGCCGGAGCAGCAGATCATCACTGGAGAGAAAACTGAATATAGCAGCATTATAACAAACTAATCCAGACTAAATATAAACACATGCTCAGATATTATAGAATAATGCTGAAAACTTGTATTAAATACACACTAGGCCAGCACGGGATTCACAATATTGACCTTTTGAGATTTTAATACATTTTACAATTAAATATCAGATTCAGGCATAAACATGTGTGTTCCATTTACTTATGTTAGCTAAGTGTATTGTTCTGCATTCATTGTTTATCATTAATTGCTGATGGATAATCTCGCTAATTATATTTTGAGTGTACGTGTCATTTTCTATCTTATGTGTACCATACTTTTATCAGGTTAAGAAATGAAAGCTCTAGAAGGCTGTTGTCATCATGCTGTTTTGTGTAAGAAGACTGCTATAGAAGTTCTTGTTTGTGACTTTTAATGACTTTGTGTAAAAATAAAAGAAGGAGGATTGTTGAATCTGACTGAACTGAATGTGTTTCTAATCTAGATTTTGTAAAATTTTCATAATAGTCCTTATAGTTTGTTTCAGGTTTCTTTTTTAACAATATTGAGCTATTTTTTTTTCCAAAGTTCACACAGTTAGCACAGCAGCGGTCTGAGTGAACTGAACTATGGATCAGTTTTTATTGCTTTGAGACAAAAGACATTGAATAAGTTCATCATTCAATATTCATGAATTCTTTTTTCACATAAATTCAACTTCCAGCAAATCTCTGTGTATCTACTGCACATGTTTCCAACCTGTTGTGTACAGTTTAGAAAATAAATAAATCAAACAGTATTTTTTATTAAATATATTCAAAATCAAATAGTAAAAAACTTAATAAATGAATAAATAATCAATCATTCAATCCGAGTTTATTTCTTAATTTAGCTGTATACCTACACACTTTGTGTTTTTCTATACATAAGGGGACATGTTTGGATCTATGGGCAGCACAGTGGTACAGCAGGTAACTATATATTATTCTGACATGCTGAGGGTCTCACACTGGCTCTAACATGAGAACACTAAATATGTCATATTACTAACAGTGATAAAAACAGTCATTAGTTTTAATAACTTTTGTCTTTTCAGTAGGAAGAAGAGAAACTTCAACACACTCGAGAAAACAGACACAAGACCTCCATCAGAGTATAACAACAAACTCCTCACCTGCATCAGCAACAGTAAAACAAGATCAACCAAACAGCAGCCTCCTTCTAGGTGCCAAACTTGTAATTATCAATTAAAATACACATCAGTATTATTACATTTATTAACATGTTGGTGTGTTTTATTTCACAGTTTTCATCATTGTGGCAGTTTTATTGTTGGTGATACCGGTCTAGTGGCATTTATTTGTTGGAGACGCAAAGGTACAAAACACACACACACACACACACAAAACAGTTCTGAGATTGATGCACTGAAACCTGTAGAAGCAGCAGCACTTCTGTAAGTGTCTCTGGATAAGGAAAATGAAATTGTGTAGTTTCCACTAGAGGTGTGATTTCTGAGGTCTTTTCTCTTTAGGAGGAAGATGTGGAGAGAACGTGATTACTGAAGGACTGTAAGAGAAAGCAGAAGGATCAGGTTATTTTATTAAAATGTGTTGAAATTATTATTATTATAATTATTATTGATATTATTATTGTTGTTATTATTATTATTATTATTTTTATTATTTATTTTTTTATTTTATTTTTTTAACTGGGGTACAACATAATTGTCTTCCTAGCAAGACAGTATCCTGAAGCCTTCGGTCGTCTGGGAGCTAAGGAGAGGCAGAAGGGTAGAGTTTTGTATTGATATACCTTCTATCGGAAAGCAAACTTTACACAGCTTCTGTGTTCTGGGGTGCTCGGGACATGAAAATAGGCTTTGTGAGGTCTACTGGTTACATACAATGCATTACATTCACCAGCCTTTGCATTCAGTTTATTAGCAGGAAGCAGTGGTGGATCGTCCCCCCTTCTCCACATCCCCCCACCACTCCCCACCTACATACTCACTTGAGATATTTATTGACCACCTTGTGGTCAAAGTATGAACTGCAACAATCATTAATAGAGGCTCATTTAGGCAGGAAACCCTCTGCCCCATGCTCGCACTATGAACATTTTCAGTAAAGAGCAAGACAGTTAATGACAGGGTTGCAGTTTTTAAGCCAGATTTGGCTAGCTGAAAATGCCACTTACCCAAGATCTTGTTTTATAGAAAATAATCTAAATGAAATTTAATAAAGCTATGATGTAAAGAGCTATTTTTATGTTCAAATTCACTTACCATCTGCTTTACTAGGAAAACCCCTCCTTATTTATGGCGTTATCTAGTCAACAGCACAATGCATAAAATCAGGCAGACACAGGTCGAGTTTTTTAATAACATTTACATTAATGGCAAACGTTATCTGAAGCCCTTGACCTGTATCTGCATGTCATGCATCATGCTGCTGCCACATGACTGAATGATTGGATAACTACATAAATGAACAGGTGTACAGGTATTCCTATTAAAGTGGACAGTGAGTGTATATTACAAAAATTTGGAAGGAAAAAGGGAGGTTATGAAATGCATACTGTCCATACATCAGAAATGTAAGTGCACCACAGTGAACTTCCCAAATAAAGATTAATAAAAAGATTAAAATTGTGTCATGCTCCTCAATTTTGCAGTGGTTTCAGGTCTTTTGTTGTGTTTTTTAAGATGTAGTTGGGATGGAGTTTTGCTAAACCTTGGCAACCCTGGTTAATGATGTTATCTATTCTGTTCTCATCTCTCTAACAACAGGAAATACACCTGCTGTATCAAACACAGTTGAACAAAGGTCTGTCTAAAACTGTTTAAAACTATCTGCTCGACTGTGTGCTAGATGACTGTATGTTGTCTGTCTGTTATGGCATAACTCTAAAATGAACTTGACATGAACTTGAGTCAAGTGTTTTTATCTTTGTTTTCAATCATGTTTCTGACCAACTCTAACCAGGCTCTGATATTAACAAGGCCCTGAGCCCAGACATGGTTGGGGGCTGGTGAAAGAACCAGAGTTTGTTTTACTGAGATTTTAAGACACACTGGGCACTAATTTCATAGATCCCATAGATTATTTATTTATTTATTTATTTAGCATAAAGCTCAAAGAGTTAGCCTGGTGGGCTGTTTTCCAAATGAGGAAATACTCTGCCAAATGTTTAGCTTCAGGATTTTTTGTGTTCCTAAAACATATAGTAATAATATATATCATTTTTATATTGTGAAACATAATTATATTCTCCATTATTGAGTGTCTCATGTCTATAATTTGAGTGCAAAAGGACAGTTACTTAAATGTTTGTTAATGATGCACATTACCATTACAAGGGATTTAGTGCCACCTGGTGTAGCAGTTAGGATAGAACATCTAGTTTCACATGGACCAAATTCAGGTTTATGGTTACTTTCTTTTATTTGTAATTATGTTGCTGTAATGTGGATACAGTAAGTGTTGAATTGTCTAATTTGATTGTTCAGAAGGTACTGATTAATTTTCTATAACAGCAGCTCTGACAGTAGTGCTGGCCGTAATTTAGATCACAGTTTTCCACTAATGCTCTATGAGCACTTACTGTAGCAGCTAGTAAAGATGTTCTACCAAATTGAGCAGCTCTGACTGTGTTTTGGTAGCTGAAACTGGTCAGAACAGACTGGATTTTTCAGCAGGTAGTTCCTATGACATAAGTGATAACAGGAATTAACTTGTTGGATGTAGATTTGGATCATTAATCTGGTTGTATGGTTGTAATTTTTTGTTTTTAATTTAATCTCTAATGATGACACTAATCTATAGACCAGCTGTAGTAGCAGGTTCATGGCACATGATTTTGCTACTTAGCTGCTTAGCTATAGCTCTATAAACAAAGACCTAGGAAGAATAAACAAATAAGTAAATCAAGTAAACACTTACACACACACACACACACACACACACACACACACACACACACACAACAACACACACACACACACACACACACAAGTTAAAAATTACAATGATACTTTTATGATTAATTTTATTTTTCATAATGAGTCATGATCATAATAATAAATTAAAAAAAAAAAATTTTAAAAAAAAAATGTGTGTAAAATAATGAATTTATCACACCTTACACACAGTTTTGCTCTTAATATACTCAATAAATTCACATGATATGGGTGGTTGTAGTACTAATTTTCAGTTTATAAAAAGTGTTGTGTCATTTGTATTGGACTGAAAAGGCTGTTTTTCACACAGCGGTACCTTCAGAAGTTTGGCTCCTGAAGTCCCTCAGGCTTCTTAGGGGTCATCTAACAAACTTCACTTGAGAAATTGAGAAAATGATGTCTAAGATATTTAACAATGATGACACTATGAATATGATAAAACCACAAAATGAATAAATATTATTTTATATATAATATAATATAAATAATATTATATTATGCATATAAAATGTAAACTAAATCATGGAAAGAGTGATGATAGCCGCAGATATAGACTACCCATGTGCATACAGGCCAGCTGTTTAAGATAAGTGGTATGGAAAATGGATGGAAGATTCTGCCTTAATAGGTACAGTAGTTACATTCTTGTGCCTGTAGATGGCGTCTTGAAGTACAATAATATAACTTATGTGTGTATGTGATTGTGCCCTGCGATGGGCTGGCACCCTGTCCAGGGTGTACCCCGCCTTGTGCTCGATGCTTGCTGGGATAGCTCCAGGTTCACCGTGACCCTGAAGAAGGACTAAGCGGTAGAAGATGGATGGATGGACGGATGATGATAAACATAATGAATAATAAAACTCAAAATGCTTTATATTGTATGATCTCGATTATATGATTTTGCCATATACGTGCTGGACCACGTGATTTTTTGCCCATTGCATGTGACTTCTGGACTCACCCTGCTGCTCACTTTTTGTGGTTCACACTGCATGAATCAGGTCAAAGCTGGTGCAGTCTACGCTGTGCAGTTGTTCTGGATAGCACAGTTTCAAAGTGCTTTTGGGTTGTTCCGCTTCCTATAGTTGTTTCTTAGTTGCGTGACATTCAGAATCAAGTCCCACAGCAAAGATCCAGGCGTCTTTTTATCTAATTTCTAATTGGATGTTTTGTTTATGGGAATCATATGACTTATGCAGTCATTTACACTGAAAGTCAGTTTATTAGGCAGCACCCTCCTGTTCCTCCATTCACAGAGTCTCTGAGTGTGCACTGCTTACGATCACCCAAATACCTTAACCCTTTTACATGGTGTGATTAACCTGCATGCTGTTCCTGTGCAGGTACCGCGTGGTGGTGTCTTACCCTCCACAGAGCGAGGCTGAGCTGGAGCTGAAGGAAGGCGACATCGTGTTTCTGCACAAGAGGGGCGCGAGGACCGCCGTGGTTCAAAGGCACGCGCTCAGAGGAACGACCGAACGGGCCTCTTTTCCGGCAGCTTTCGCGACAGCATCTGACTCGAACACATGCTTGCTATCAAGAAAAATTACACCAAGCTGTGATGAGGTTATCAGCTGCAGTTGCCTGGAAAGCTCCTGGCACTGACGACAGAACAGAGTGCGAGAGGATCAGCAGTGTATACACGAGGGTGGATCTAAGCACAAATCAACACCAATTATTTTAAAACACATCCTGGATGCCATGAGGCTGTCACAGTCTCTTGGAGCAAAACACACACTTGCAGTTTTACACAGAAAAAAAGCCGCACATATCTCAAGCACATATATAAAACAGACAGCATGAGAGCGCTCACTTGACTCCGAGCTCGTCATGTGATAATCCTTATTTATGTTCCTATATTTCTGAACAGTTATAAATGCGTGCCTTGTATGGCATCACTTTATTGTATATAAGCAAACAGAGCTTATCTATGAATGAACTGAGCAAAGCTGGAAAATATGAATTTTATTATGTTCATTTAAAACAAAAATGGTAGTTTTGGTTGTAGGGTAATGATGAATGATTTAATGTGAACTATGATTGGCTGCCCCTGATGTGTTGCTGATTTGCGTCGCTTGGTCACCGATAGATGCAGTCGTTGATTACGTGTTGCTTCAACAGAATGGATGTTGGTCACCGCCCAGTTAAACTACCGTTGATCATCCTGAAGATAGAGCTGAACTTTAATTTAAAAAGAAAAAACATCTTCTAATTCAATCCAGTGCATATAAACACATATAAAGGAATTGAGATTACATGTATGGATGGCGTTATGAATCCATGATCAAAAATCCAGGCGTTTGAGTAGATTTGCAAACGTTGACGTTGCGATGGCTCGTGCACAATGAATCCAGTGAACATGACCCAGTATTGAGTAAGGAGTGGGGGTGTAGTGAATCTGCTGTAGATTTTATTCAGTAAGGGGTTTAGACGTAGTACGGTTAATGCTTCTGATATAACTTTTTTTGATATTTAAAAAAAGAGAAAGAAAGAAAATACACTCCATAGAACTCATCTGGACGGTGGTGGAGTAGACGTTTAACTCAAATTGTACTAATTATATTTGTGTATTAAAGCATGATAGCTGCTGGCTCCCTTTGTGTTTTTGTTATTTTTAATTTTTTTATATAAGGAGTACGACTGACAGCTGAGTGATGGATCACTGAATCCTTTTACTCTTGTGTTGTACACGTGTGTGTGTGTGTGTGTGTGTGTTCCCGATTTCCAGCTAGTTTTGGTCTATTGCACTACGCCCGACAGAGGAGGGATTGATCTTTAGGTCGAGGTGCATCAGATGAGCTCTGCTTGATGGCTCAGAGGCCTCCGAGTCCAGCGTCCCAGCGAGGCCGCTTCAGTGTTCTTTATTTTGGTCGGTCTTGCCTCACAGTTTCGTCTCTAATGACTATTTCAGTCATGTGGGTCATTTTAAACACCTCCATAAGTTTGTGAATTTGGAGCTGTTGTGTAACTTCGCGTGAGTGTTTGATTGATTGATTATCGTGAGGATGTTAAGAAACACCAAGATTATACCACAAGTCCATGGCTTATTACTGTTATTACAGGTTCCAAGCTGTGCTTTTGTCATCCTGGCATGAACAAATATGACTTGTCTTGGTTTTTTCCTCTAAACATACCCTTCTGCACGTAAACCTTCTATAATAAATAATGACTGATGTACTTAAAACTCACGTGAACCCCAGAATTAGCTGATGTTCTTTTTCAGATGACTCATTGACATTTACTGTCTGCTTTTATTTTTTATTTTAACATTCAGTCATGATCCAAATCAAGATGTCTTATTCTCGTGACCAAACCCATACGAGTTAAATTTGCCCTTCCCTAGTTCTGAGACATTTCTACCTGATCCAGTGTTGGACCTTCATTATTGAGAACTGTAGATCTTATTTGTTTGGTTAAAGTTCCAGTATTGAAAAACACTGTTTACAAGTGTGTGCTGGTGTAGGGGAGCTCAATTTTGTATTATTATTATTTTTTGGGTTACAGGAAGCTCAAGTGCTGTTCTGTGTTGTCGAGTTACCGAGATCATCCTGTCTATATTTTGCACAAAATCAAGGCAAAAAGAAAACAACTGAAATTCAGGCAGAAGCTGACACACTAGTTCACTCCATATATTTATTTCTTCATTCATACACTCTTTTATCTTTTCTTTTTTTTTTTTTATCTATATAGCTGTCTAGGCATTTCCTTATGTGCTAGACCAAATATTTTCATCTTGCTATGAGACACAGTACTAAACCTATTGAACACTACTGTCTTTGCATTATTTTTTTGTTCCTGGGTAGTACATGCTATATACTATGTTGCTAGTGGTGAAGTTATCTCCTCATATCAGTATAAATATTGGAAGAAATAGTATTTTTGTAATGTTAACTGTAATAAAGATTTTGATTTCCAAATACCCTGTACTGTGCGGATTTCTCTTGTTACTCATTTACACCAGAAGTTAAGGTTTATGAAGATTAGAAATATATAACCTGCACTGAGTATACGTGGTGTTATGAAGTGTTACTACTGTACATATAGTTTGTTCATCCTGGGCTAACTTTACCAAACATGCTTCACTACACCCTGCTAAAGTTTGTAGCTCATCGAAATATACTGTATATGAAGCAGCCTCCATTTTCTACATGTATGTGTTTTATATCTACAGTCCCCACCCGAAACTATCACGACCGATTATATCCTGTCAATCCCATGAGAGCAGGAAAACTCATAAGATGTCTCTTTCACAAGTTTATACGGTATCTCCTTATGGAATATAGACATACAACATTGACTCCCATATTGCAGATATGTGGTCTGAAGCAGTCATGCCAACCAACTTAGTGGTGTATGGAACAAACACAATAACCTCAACTACTCCATGAATAAAGCAGGAACATTTGAGGGGGAAAACAAAAAACAACTCTTCTGCGAGAATTGCTTTTTGTTGTTGTTGTTGCTTTTTATTTTTTATTTATTATTATTTATTAAACACATTCAGGATGGAATAAGTCAGTGATGGCTCTGTAACATCCAACCTACAGAATCAGACAAAAGTGTGAGGAAAAGCCCACTTGCATCCTCTTTATTGACGTAACTCTTGATGGTAGCAGCAGAATCAATTCAGAAGTTTACAGGAACATTTTGTCTGGCAATTTACAGAGAAATTAATCTGGAGGAACTTTATCATGCAGCAAGACAATGATCCAAATCACTCTTCCAACAAGTGGAAGGTTTTAGACTGCTGAAGTCAATCACCAGACCTTAACCCAGTTGAGCAGCATTTCACCTTCTGAAGGGAACACAAATGATCCTACAAGGGAAAGAAAGTCTGATAGATGTGAACATGTGGAGAAATTCTGTTTAAAAAAAAATAAAATAAATAAAAATTAAAGATTTATTTATTTTTGGTTACTGAGGTTAAGGTCAGGGTGAGATGTATTTGGCGTTCTTGTTAACGCAAGGTCCTTACAAGGACAGTAAGACAAGTGTGTGTGGATGGTTGGATGGAAGTGGGATGGACAGTGGAAGAGCTGGTGTCTTTAGCTTGTAGAAGTGTAGAGGGAAAATTAAGACTTAATGTTCTGACACAGAGGCAGAATACAAATAAGAATGAGGAAACATCTGCAGTCTCACACGTACACAAGATCTGAACTAAAGCGCTGCAAAAATAAGGTTTCATTACTAAAGATTTTTATATAAAAAAGAAAGTGTTATTGTTTATTAAACATTAATGCTTAACTGATAACTGACCAAGTGGTATGATCACTATTATTACTCTGCTTTTAAATTTAGCTGACTAAGAAGTGAGTCATTTTTCAATCTTAAATTTAATTGTGACTTTGAAGCGTCCTATGAAAATAAACGTTGTGTCAGTAAAACAATTAGTAATAAGACTTTAATATCGTGAACTCTTTTATCTATTATCCATTAGAGAATGGATGATACCTTTAACCAGAGTGCAAATGGTCAGAAAACGCTTGTTACTGAGGCACATTATCATTAGAAGCGTTATGGCGGCACCTAGAGGTCGAGCTTGAACGTGCAGTTTTTACATACAACAAATTTAGTTATAATCAGTAAAATGTTGAATACATCATTTTTTTCGTCAGGTGAATAGTCTAGCAAGCATTAAAGTACTTAATTTTGTTTTATAATGGTGTAACTTTCTCATTATATTTCTCACTATGTGTTAAATTCTCTGGTCAGAACATGTTTGTTTTCTATAAGTCTACCATCTGTAAATTAAATCACAGGTTTATGTTAATGTCTCATTTTGATATGTTATTGTTTCTATAGTATCAGCTTCCACTGGGACTTGTATGGTTAATGCTCTATAAGAATGGATTTAAAACGTTATTGATTGTTAACAGGATTGATACGTTTTCAGTGAGGAGATATTAATTAGTGTTTTAAGAAGTTTTGACATGACAAGCTGTGTTAATCTCAAGAGACTAACTTGTTTCCCAGACATTCCACAGCATTAAATGTAACTATAAACTGCTAAAACCACAACGTGTCATTCCATCACAAATATAAATTCTAGTTGTTACCAAATTGCTGAGGTACAAGAGGAATAAAACACTTTGACAGCAGCTGTAGTAGCAGCTTTAAGTCAGCTGATGTCGCCATTTAGCCGCTTTGCAATGGCTCTATAATCAAAGGCCAAGGAAGAATAAATAATTAATTAAATAAACAAAAAAAAATTATATTGAAAATAATGTAATAATAATTACTGTATTTGTTATTATTTATGTTTTTAAACACCATCTAGTCCTCCTCAGCTCACACATGGTAAATGTTCTGATTATATCTGGACTACTTCTGTTTTCTTTCCTGGTCTGGGTGTAGTTTCATGTGAATTTCAAAAACCGTTTCATGTCTCTCTTACCCAATTCCACCTTCAGCTGATTCAGGGTCACAATCTTAAATATTCTGTGCCAGTTATAAACTTATATTATAGTCTAATTTTATAATTCTCAAATCTGATTGGTCTGAAAATGTTGATTAGTTTTCTATAACAGCAACTCTGACAGGAAATTTTGTTGCAAGGTGTTTTTTTTTTTTTTTCAACATGCTAATTTTTTTAATATGTTATTAAATTTACTTATAGATTTATATTGCAGATGTTCTACATCCATGGCATTGTGGAGCTGTTGTTATGGTGTGTGTACAAGGCTTTATAACAATCAGAGGTCAAATAGAAACTTTATTTTAAACTGAAATTTTCTGACACAGGAAGTCTTAAGGTCGGATGACTTTGTGGTTTCTCTGTGACATGACAAGATGGAAAAATACTACTACAAAGTGCTGTGACATAAGAGGAATAAAACACTATAATTCTGTGTATAACTCACAAGCAAAAGACTTCTAACAAGATAAAAGTATCAGAGGTGTGATAATAATAGTAGTAGTAGTAGTAGTAGTAGTAGTAGTAGTAGATTCAAAAAAGTGTCATCTCTCATTCTTTAAGTTGAATTGAAATGGTTGTTTTGTCATGTTGTAATACCTCAGAACAAGTTTGGCTCCTGAAGTCTTCTGTTGTGTTGACTCGGTCCCTCAGGCTTCCTAGGGGTCATCTAACAAACTTCACTTGAGCAACTGAGAAAGTGAAACCTAAAACATATATCGATGATGAAACAATGAATATGATAAAACCACTGCATGAAATTTTTTGAATAAAAATTACTACTGCATATTCAATGTAAATTGAGTCTTGGAAAAAGTGATGAAAGAGATTTTCAGAAATGAGAAATGACACAGCGGTTGTTGCGGCTTCCTGAAAACCACAGTATATAAAAGTGTGTGTGTGTGTGTGTGTGTGTGTGTGTGTGCGCACAGAAGAGTCAGTAATGATGAAGTGCTTGTATCTTTTGTCTGTTGTGTTTCACGTCGCTGCAGGTGAGTGAAGTTATTTTCTATTTTCTATTACAGAAAGGAGAGAGAATATTAGCCAGTTCTTAGTTCAGCTGCTTTGTGTTTAGTTCATGTGGTTTCTGTCCAGACTGGGTTTACAGTAGGCCGTAGTTCAGCCCTGATCCTGAACAACCAAATTGTCCAAAGACAGCAGTAATCTTTATACAAAAATATTTGAAATATTTGATTATATCTTTTCATGTGACAACACTGAAGAAATGATACTTTGCTACAATGTAAAGTAGTGAGTGTACAGCTTGTATAACAGTGTAAATTTGCTGTCCCCTCAAAATAACTCAACACACAGCCATTAATGTCTAAACCGCTTGCAACAAAAGTGAGTACACCCCTAAGTGAAAATGTCCAAAAAGGGCCCAAAGTGTCAATATTTTGTCTGGCACAATTATTTTCCAGCGCTGCCTTAACCCACTTCGGCATGGAGTTCACCAGAGCTTCACAGGTTGCCACTGGAGTCCTCTACACTATGACGACATCACAGAGCTGGTGGACGTTAGAGACCTTGTGCTCCTCCACCTTCCATTTGAGGATGCCCCACAGATGCTCAATAGGGTTAAGTCCATCACCTTCACCCTCAGCTTCTTTAGCAAGGCAGTATCTATCTATCTATCTGAACTACACTATCTTAACCAAATAAGTTTATCTTGGCTCCAGTAATCCATGTCCTTAGTCTGCTTGTCTTCAGCAAACTGTTTGCGGACTTTCTTGTGCATCATTATTAGAAGAGGCTTACCTCTGGGATGACAGCCATGCAGACCAATTTGATGCAGTGTACGGCGTATGGTCTGAGCACTGACAGGCTGACCCCCACCCCTTCAACCTCTGCAGCAATGCTGGCAGCACTCATACATCTATTCATTGAGGGAACCATGAGTGCAAACATGTACTGTTAGATACTGAAGCAGAGCATGATCAGTATGCAGTATTCCAGCATGATAACGACCCCAAACACACCTCCAAGATGACCACTGATTTGCTAAAGAAGCTGAGGGTGAAGGTGATGGACTGGCCAAGCATGTCTCCAGACCTAAACCCTATTGAGCATCTGTGGGGTATCCTCAAACGGAAGGTGGAGGTGCACAAGGTCTCTAACATCCACCAGCTCCATGATGTCGTCATGGAGGAGTGGAAGAGGACTCAAGTGGCCACCTGTGAAGCTCTGCTGAACTCCATGCCCAAAAGGGTTAAGGCAGTACTGGAAAATAATGGTGGCCACACAAAATATTGACACTTTGGGCCCAATTTGGACATTTTCACTTAGGGGTGTACTCACTTTTGTTGCCAGCGGTTTAGCCATTAATGGCTGTGTGTAAGCTGCACACTCACTACTTTACATTGTAGCCAAGTGTCATTTCTTGTCACATGAAAAGATATAATCAAATATTTACAAAAATGTGAGGGGAGTACTCACTTTTTGTGAGATGTCATGCCTTATGTTATAATCTCCTTATTTAGACCTGTTCAGCTTTGATCATGTGGATTTTTTCTTCCTGATTAACTTCAGTCTAAAATGTACTGATGAAGAGAGGTGGGTGAATGAATAAGGAGGAATCTACAGTGAGATTATTTTACATCCCTATAATACTTACAGTGTATGTTTTTACACATTTACTGACTTACATCTCTTACAATCTCTGTCTTAGTGAATTTATCTACAATAACTCATATAAAGTGTAATAGAAAAGTTATTTTCCTGTCACTTCTTCATTCTGGTCTTAGCTGTAAATAGATGCGTGTGAATTTCACAACTGTTTCTGCTGTCTCTCTATCAGTGACCATCTTCACTTCCTGCATTACACCATATTTATTAACATGTATTTATCCATCCTGTGTTCATATTTTTGAAATTCACATAAGCGGTCTGTGTGACTGAACTGTGTATCACTTTTCATTACTCTAATAAAAGTCTGTATATCTATTTTTCACCTTTACATACTGTTTTCAACATGAAATAATTTCATTTTTAACCAAACATTAAAGAACAAAGTGGTACATTTCAAAGTATATATCCTGATTTACTTCCCTGGGGGACCAATAAAGTAAGTAAGTAAGTAATAATAGTATTAATATTTATTCTATCTATCTATCTATCTATCTATCTATCTATCTATCTATCTATCTATCTATCTATCTATCTATCTATCTATCTATCTATCTATCTATCTATCTATCTATCTATCTATCTATCTAATTTTTTTTATTTCTTAGTACCCTTCCTGCTGATTGTGTGTGTGTGTGTACAAATTTACATATTTTTGTTATTTTCTTGGAATGTCTAGGGTTAAATTTTTTCTGTACTTTGGATTTTCTCCCTGCTGAAAGTCGTGTTGTGAGTGATAAAGCGTTCTTGTTCAGAGAGACTTTGCTTGTGTTCTTGTGGTTTTGAGGCGTGTATGAAGTGTTACGATAGTTATAGTACATTATGGATGTGAGGTGATCTGCTGTACTGAGCTGCACGCTGGTAAAGCCAACTGTGTGAGGATTTTTGATAAAGTGAACATAGTATTGAGAAATGTGTGTAAGTAATTGTAAAAATAGAAACTGATCAGTTTAAAGAAATCTGTACATTGTGTAGTATTACTCTCTCCAAGAGGTCTTTATTTTCAGATGTAGTTGTAACATGGTGTCTAATCACAGCTGTTTAACTACAAGTGACTCTCTGGGATTTAAAAGAAAAACACACACATGATCACAAGATAGTGTAACACACACAGTAGTTAGGAACTGGGCTGAGAAACTAGAGATTAGGGTTAGAGTCCAGCTGATGATGTTCCACTACTGACCCTGTGTGTTTAAATAAAACTCAAACTGGACAAAAAATTACAAACTGGACAATTCCTTCAACCTCAAATTATTCTAAACTGTATTTTCGAATAATTTTTACAGTCAGTAAACTTCATTTCAAAGACACATTTCATCATTTTGGAATTAAATGTACTGAAGTATAAGTATTTTCATAAAATTTAATTTCGAATTCATATTGTATTCAGTAGATTGTGAGTTTTTGTATGTTTGTTTCTGTAGGCTGTTCTCTCTCTGGTGATAAACAGGTCGCTATCACAGGACACAAAGGTGGTTCAGTGCTGTTCCCCTGCTCCTGCTCTGACCTGAACACCAAACCTCAGATATTCGCCTGGATGAGCGACAGAACAGGAAATCTGACAGAAGTGTTAAATGATGAACACTACCGTGACAGACTTCAGCTGTTTAATCACATTTCTCCTGCTAATCTGTCTCTGTTCATATCTGACCTGAGAGAAGAGGATCAGGGAGACTACAGGTGCAGCACTGAGAAGGAATACAGAGACATCAGGCTTTATGTTAAAGGTAAAGTATTTAAATACACAATAAAAGTTGGAAGATAATAAAAGCTGCATACAGTGCCCTAAACTAATATTGGCACCCTTAGTAAATATGATCAAAGAAGGCTGTGAAAAAATTGCCTTTATGGTTTAACCTTTTGATCTTTTGTTAAAAAAAAAATCACAAAAATACTCTGCTCTCATGGATCTCAAACAATTGCAAACACAACACAGGTTTATCCAAAACATATTTTTGTTAAATATGTGTGTTTTATATGTGTATTACAACTGACATAATGGTTCAGTAAGTATCAAAGTCATCTTGTTTTGTCAGTTTTTATGTTAGGTTAATATCTGATACTTCAGAATTAATATTAATATGACATGAATCATTAAAAACAAACTCACTGTAATTTACAGTCAGAGAAAATCTACATAACACACTTTACATAATGATCTAAAGAAAGTCAACCTGGAAAACGTCATAACACCATTTAATGTCTACAGAAATCTGTCACTAGACTAGGTGTTATATCAACTTAACATTAACATTGATAAACACAGTCTGTACATCAGCTGATGCTTTAGGAAGTCTTTTAAATACATGTCTTTATAAATATTTATTTAGGTTCATGTCAGTTGTTATGAAGGGTTTATGTAGGTGTCATGTAGCCCTATGAAGATGTCCCTTAAGTAATGTGTTACCTTTATTTATAAGATAAGGTACATGCCCCATGCATGTTAATAACTATTTTTTGTTTTTGTGCAAGGTATATATCTTAATTGGGATTATTATTTCCAATTGAAAGAGCATCATTAGCTGAAATTAAAAATTTAAAGATGATTAAAGATTTATCAGTAATTAAAATAAAAATAAGCCAGTACAGGTTCAGTGTTGGGTATCAGAGTCCTGATATTGGATTCATATAGAGAATTTAAACAGGTCATTGGCTCATCCTTTAAAAATCTCTTCTGGTCTGCAGCAGAAAATGTTGTGATTTACAAGCAGGGAATATTAATAATTGCAGAACTTCTATTATTAACTGTAAATGTTATGTTTACAGGCTGTGAGCTGGTGAAGAAGACAGGGGTAGAGGACGTGACTGTGTTCACAGGAGAGTCTGTAGTTCTGCCCTGCGTCTGCACTGACCTACAGGACAAACCAAAGTCTGTACAATGGGAGTTTAATAGAATCAATTACTTTCAGGAAATTTACCCTGAACAGACTGGACATCACAGAAACAGAGTCAAACTGGTCAGTAACAACGCTCCAGGAAACCTCTCTCTACTCATATCAGACCTGACTGAAGAGGACCAGGGAGTCTACAGATGTTCTGTACAGGCTGATAGAAGAGATTTCAGATTATCTGTTAAAGGTACATGTTTTCATTAATGACTGTGAGCATGCTTTACTCCAGTGTCATGTGTCATATTACTAACAGTGATAAAAACAGTCATTAGTTTTAATAACTTTTGTCTTTTCAGTAGGAAGAAGAGAAACTTCAACACACTCGAGGAAAACAGACACAACACCTCCATCAGAACCGCCTCAGAGTACAACAACAAACTCTCCACCTGCATCATCCTCAACAACACTGGAACAAGATAAACCAAACAGCAGCCTCCCTCTAGGTGCCAAAACTTTTCATCAGCTATGAAAAAACACATCTGTATTTTTATATTTATTACAATTTTTGGTGTGTTTTATTACACAGTTTTCGGCATTGTGGTGGTTTTATTGTTGGTGATAGCCGGTGTAGTGGCATTTATTTGTTGGAGATGTAAAGGTACAACACACACACACACACACACACACACACACACACACACACACACACACACACACACACACACACACACACACACACACACACACACACACACACACACACACACACACATACAGACTGATAAACTAATATCTGATTTGTGATTTTGTGGAGGTTTTTCCCCAGTACAATTTCCACATATTTCCTTTTGGGAATCACATCACAGCAAGTTATTCAGTACTTCAGTAAAATACTTTCACTGCAACATAAAGTTTCAAATGTGGTTCTTTCCATCACTCAGTGTTAATGTATGTGAGTTGAAGCAGAACAGCAGCTAAGGATAAGGAAAATTAAATTGTGTAGTTTCTACTAGAGGTGTGATTTCTGAGGTCTTTTCTCTTTAGGAGGAAGATGTGGAGAGAACGTGATTACTGAAGGACGTCCGGACTGTGAAGTAAAGCAGAAGGATCAGGTTAGTGTACATGCAGGTCGGAGCTCAGCTGCATTGTTATTATTATGTAGCATCTTTAAGTCTTTGAGTCCTACTGTATTTCTAATTTAATCTCCATTTAATTCTGCACGGCTTCTACAGTAACAGTTACAGCAGATTTGTTTCTACCTTTAGAGATTTAGTTGTATTTGTGATACACTGCAGGTAACACACATGAAACACACATGCTTTCACTGAACAGTGAGTTATAGGAAAATATCTTCTGCTGCTTCTATCAGAACAACACATGGTGTAAAGAAAGAAGTCAGATTTGGAGATTTGTTTCTTTATATGATTTTACTTGCTTCTTGGAGTCAAAAGAAATTGGTGAGTGTGTGTGTGTGTGTGTGTGTGTGTGAGTGTGTGTGTGTGTGTGTGTGTGTGTGTGTGTGTGTGTGTGTGTGTGTGTGTGTGTGTGTGTGTGTGTGTGTGTGTGTGTGTGAGTGTGTGTGTGTGTGTGTGTGTTATATGTATAATTTTCTTACTCTGTCTCTCCACAGACTGAACCTGATGTTACTTACTCTACTGTAACCCACATGAACACAGCCGGAGCAGCGCGGGTCCAGATCAACGCTGGAGACAACACTGAATATGCCAGCATTATAACAAACTAATCCACAGTAAATATACATAGATACACTCTCAGATATTATATAATAATGATGAAAACATTTATTAAATACACACCATGGTAAGCACATTTTCCCCCAATTTGTTTTTCTTGTTTTTGTTTGTTGGTTGTTTTTTCAAGTAAATAGCAGATTAAGATATATGCATGTATGGGGGAAAGGGGGCGGGGTTTCCAGAGTATTGTATTACACTTTCTTATGTTATCTAAGGGTATAGTTCCTCATTTACTTTGTGTGTTAATCATTAAATATTTCTGATGGATAATCTTGCAGAAGTATTCAGAGCGTACGCATCATTTTATATCTTATGTGTATCATACTTATATCAGAATAAGAAATGAATGTAGAAGGCTTTTATCATCATCCTGTTTTGTGTAAGAAGACTCCTATATCTGATCTGGTTTGTGACTTTTAAAGTCTGCTGAATTCGGGTAAAAATCAAAGAATGAGAATCGATGAATCTGACTGGAATAAATGTGTATTTCTAACCTAGCTTTTGTGAATTTTTCCTAATACTCCTTGCAATTTGTTACTGTTTTTTTCCCCTTACAATTAATTACATGCATTTATCATTACTGAATTCACTTTTTAAAAACTCACAGAGTAAGATCAAGAAAACAAAAAAAAAGTAAAAGAGGATGTCTAACACAGAGGAAACAGATAGTGAGCAAAGTGTTAGCTTAGGAAAAAAAACAGGAAGAGGAACAGAAATTAATCTAACATTATCTCAAGAAGGGACAAGGTTTGGTGAGTGGAGTCCGGTGACTTAGTGGTTAGCACGTTCCAGGGTCCGCAGTTCGATTCCTGCCATGTGTGTGAGGGTTTCCTCCAGGTACTCTGGTTTCCTCCAGCAGTCCAGAGACATGCATTGTAGGCTGATTGGCTGATTGGCGTGTCAAAAGTGTCCGAAGTGTATGAATGGGTGTGTGAGTGTGCATGTGATTGTGCCCTGCGATGGACTGGCACCCTGTCCATTGTGTACCCCGCCTTGTGCCCGATGCTCCCTGGAATAGGCTCCAGGTTCCATGTGACCCTGAAGAAGGAGTAATCTGGATGATGGAAGGAAGATGGATGGATCTCTACTGATTAGTTATAGAAATAAAGCCCAGCAAGGGAAAGCCACAATATCTCAGGGGCAAAAGTACTAGAAGCCAAACGTCTTAAAAGAAATGCGACAGCTTGGCTGTGATGATTAGGTTTGATGACTATCAAAACTTTTATGATTTATATTTAAAAAATAACTGTTATGACTTTTGAAATGTTTCTGACACTAGAACTACTTTGACAAGAGAACTAGATGTAGTAACATGTACTATTTTACATGTAAAACATGTTGTATTACTTTCATCTTGCATTCTAAAATTCACATATGATTACAGGATAAAATGGGATGTGGGTCTCGTTATCCATGACATTGTTATATCTCCGCTCTCAGACTCTCACTGACAGAGGATCAGGGAGAGGTGAAAGTAACACCTCGCGATTGCAGGACAGAACTGGTGACATTTGGAAAGTCGCTAAGGTTTGTCCAAGAAGTCGCTAATTTGTCGCTAGGCGGAAATCTGGATGTAGATTTAGATCTCTAATGAGCAATTATCTGTTAACCAGCTGTAGTAGCAGCTTTATGGCACAAGATGTCGCTACTTAGTCGCTTAGCCGTAACTCTATAATCAAAGACCTAGGAAGAATAAATAATTAATTAAACTAAAAAATGATGATGAAAGATAATGATGATACTATAAAGTAAGATAAAATCACCACATGAGATAAAATATAAATAAATATTAATACTACATATAAAATAGAAATTAAGTCATGGAAAGCGTGACGAAAGAGATTTTGAAAAAATAAAAAATGAGAGCGGTTGTTGTGGTTTCCTGATAATCACACTATATAACAGAGAGACACTCAGGCAGTGTGACAGTGTGTGTGTGTGTGTGTCACTTTGAGGGACTGGTGTGTGTGCAGAAGAATCAGTAATGATGAAGTGCTTGTATCTTTTGTCTGTTGTGTTTCACGTCGCTGCAGGTGAGTGAAGTTATTTTCTATTTTCTATTACAGAAAGGAGAGAGAATATTAGTCAGTTCTTAGTTCAGCTGCTTTGTGTTTAGTTCATGTGGTTTCTGTCCAGACTGGGTTTACAGTAGGCCGTAGTTCAGCCCTGTTCCTGAACAACCAAATTGTCCAAAGACAGCAGTAATCTTTATACACAAGATAAACATACACGTCATGCCTTGTGTTATAATCTCCTTATTTAGACCTGTTCAGCTTTGATCATGTGGATTTTTTCTTCCTGATTATCTTCAGTCTAAAATGTACTGATGAAGAGAGGTGGGTGAATGAATAAGGAGGAATCTACAGTGAGATTATTTTACATCCCTATAATACTTACACTGTATGTTTTTACACATTTACTGAATTACATCTCTCACAATCTCTGTCTTAGTGAATGTATCTATAATAACTCACATAAAGTGTAATAGAAAAGTTCTTTTCCTGTAACCTGTATGTCACTTCTTCATTCTGGTCTTAAATAGCTGTAAATAAATGTGTGTGAATTTCACACCTTTTTCTGCTGTCTCTCTGTCAGTGACCATCTTCACTTCCTGCATTACGTCTTACTCACAGTTTTAAATTTTTACAAATAGATAATAGTGGATTTTTTCTTCCTGATGAGGTGGGCAAATGAATAAGGAGGAATCCACTGTGAGATTAGTCTAGACAGGGGATATGCGTGGGAATGCACATGACCATACTATGTATGAATACAATATATGTGAAAGAACTTGTGTGTGTGTGGGATTGCACCGGAAACAGATTTAAAGTTTGCTACTGGTAATTATAAATTAGCTATGGCCTAAATGTTTAAACAGATGTCTTTTGTTCTGATTGGTCAGGATGTACGCATCAGGAAAACATGTCCATTCTAACAATGTAGTCAAAAGCCTTGCATAATTTTCTGAACTTTTTCCAGTCACCCTCGTTAAAAGTTACACTGTACATCCGTATGACATTACCCGATAATGAATCTTTTTATGCTTTCATTTCTGTCTAATCTTCCCAAAGTGTCATATTTTTGGTTGGATGTGTATGGGAATTCATTATTTATTATTTCATCAGCCTTATATATGTATGTGTGTGTGTGTGTGTGTGTGGAATGCACATGACCATACTATGTATGAATACAATCTATGTGAAAGAACTTGTGTGTGTGTCGGGATTGCACCGGAAACAGATTCAACATAATTATATTTGATGTTGATGACCTGCCAACATAATTATAATTGATGGTGACCTTTTGACCTAGACCTGTCAAAACCAATTAATGATATGTACCATACAAACTCTCTCTCTCTCTCTCTCTCTCTCTCTCTCTCTCTCTCTTGTGTGTGTGTGTGTGTGTGTGTGTGTGTGTGGTTCCTGCAGTTGACTGACCAGGGTACATCCTGTCGGTATACTAGGTGTATGTTGTTGAGAGACTTTGCTAGTATTTTGGTTAAATGAGTTGGATTTGTGGCGTGTATGAAGTGTTTTGATGGTTATTCAGTATTCAGGACTGCAGTTTCAGGGGGAGGGGGGGAGTAGGAAACCCCTCCAATAATCAGAACTAACAACTACAACCCCCAGATATTTATACTATTATAAACTGAAACGTATGTGGAAGTCATTTATTTTGAAACATTATTGGTTTTCCAAATCACTTGTTAGTTTGTCAAAATTAATCAGATACAAATACTAAAATCCCCCTCCATTGTGCAAGTTGTTATCGCCCAACTATTTCCTCAGAGCACAATGCTTCATTTCTAATGTCTGATGCTTGATCTAGCTAATGACACTCCACATATATTGTAGCTAGCTAGATAATTCATTTTAATTTAGCCATAAATATCAATATAACAAGTTAACAAAACTGCCTTATGTATTCACACTGCAGATATAACAAAGCTGTTTCTATTTAATTAAAAATATCGGGAAGCATACCCATTCACACTTCAACCCGCCAATATTCAAACCAAATCTACACCCATGACAGTACATTATGGATGTGAGTTTATCTGCTGTACTGAGCTGCACGCTGGTAAAGACAACTGTGTGAGGATTTTTTTTTTAGTCTACATAGTATTGAGAAATGTGTGTAAGTAATTGTAAAAACTGGAAACTGGTCAGTTTAAAGAAATCTGTACATTGTGTAGTATTACTCTCTCCTAGTGATCTTTATTTTCAGATGTAGTTGTAACATGGTGTCTAATCACAGCTGTTTAACTACAAGTGACTCTCTGGGATTTAAAATAAAAACACACACATGATCACAAGATAGTGTAACACACACAGTAGTTAGGAACTGGGCTGAGAAACAAGAGATTAGGGATTAAATGTACTGAAGCTTTATGAAGTATTTTCATAAAATTTAATTTTGAAATGTTGTACTTCATATTGTATTCAGTAGATTGTGAGTTTGTGTATGTTTGTTTCTGTAGGCTGTTCTCTCTCTGCTGATAAACATGTAGATATCACAGGATACAAAGGTGGTTCAGTGCTGTTCCCCTGCTCCTGCTCTGACCTGAACACCAAACCTCAGATATTCACCTGGTGGACCTACAGAACAGGAACTGCGACAAGAGTGTTAAATGATGAACACTACCGTGACAGACTTCAGCTGTTTAATCACATTTCTCCTGCTAATCTGTCTCTGTTCATATCTGACCTGAGAGATGAGGATGCGACAGATTACAGGTGCAGGACTGAGAAGGAATACAGAGACATCAGGCTTCATGTTAAAGGTAAAGTATTTAAATACACAATAAAAGTTAATATTCAGTGAAAACAGACTTGATCAGTCTTCAAATGAATTATAGTTACATACGTAACAAAATGTCTTCTCCATTTACCATAACTGAGGGTTTTAAACTACGAGTCATTTTGTGACGCATTTAAATCAAGTTATAAATGAAAGTAAATTCTGATTACGGATATCAGACTGGCCTGAAACTTTGGACTGGTATCAGATTGGATTGGACATATTTCTCAGTCAAATCTATGATTTATTTTGGTAACATTGTATTGTTTAAAGAGGTACATTACACCTGTATAATTCCTTCATTACAACTGGCATAAGCCTGATAAACATTTATAAAAGCTTCAAAAGGTGTCAGTAGCCACGTTTCCATCCAAGGGTTTTTTTTTTTGCAATGAAAGGTTTAACACATTAACATGTTTACTGATATAGCTGATGGAAATGAAAATTATTGATAAAATTTCACAAGTTTCTAAATAATCGTTGTTCATTTAACTGTCAAAATTTTAAATGGTGCGAAAAAATAGTTTAAAATAGTTTTTATCGAGAAAAATGACATTCAAGCGAAACAAAAGTGTCACATGACAGAATTTATCCATCAGTTGGGGAAAGAATAAGGGATGTGTGACATCCAGCGCACTGCAAACCTGTGACACAAGATTCAGCAAGAAATTATGATAAGCAATTCCATTGGCCTCCGCTACATTCAGCAGCCTGATATAACGCCGCATTCATTTTACATTAATAGCTATGCATACACCATATACACTTTCATGGATGGTCGTTTTACTGACCCTGAAAGTTTCCCCCATTACACTGTACTCGATGCAGGATGCCAGCTTGAACAGGGCGAGAGTAATCTGCTTTCTGGTGAGAACCGCTGGTATGAAGGCAACCTGTGATGTGCACAGCTCGCTAACACTACCTCCACCATGGGCAGGGCCAGAGTGGGACACATTTTCAGCTCGGGAGTTTAATGCCCAAAACCAGCCCATTTTTTTTATGATGGAAGAACTTGGATAAATGAAGTTACAGTTCTGTTCTTACTCTCCCGTTATATTTATTACTGACATGTTTCAACAAGAATATAAGATATCTTAAGATAAATAACAAATAACAGGCTAATGAGTATAATTTTCTGTTACAAAAAGTCCAACTGTAACATTATGAAAAACAATGTTTACATTCAAACTAATATGAAGTTTTTCAGGAAGAAGAGAAACTTCAACACATTCGAGGAAAACAGACACAAAACCTTCATCAGAACCGCCTCAGAGTACAACAACAAACTCTCCACCTGCATCATCCTCAACAACACCGGAACAAGGTAAACAGCAAACACACAGCAGCCTCCCTCTATGTGCCAAAACTTTTCATCAGCAATGAAAAAAAAACATCTGTATTATTACATTTATTTACTGAATTTACATCTCTGGAACTCTCTTCGTGAATGTATCTATAATAACTCATATAAAGTGTAATAGAAAAGTTATTTTCCAGTAGCGCGGGTCACTTCTTCATTCTGGTCTTAGCTGTAAATAGATGCGTGTGAATTTCACATCTTTTTCTGCTGTCTCTCTGTCAGTGACCATCTTCACTTCCTGCTTTACGTCTTTATATATATATATATTGTTTTTTTTCTTACATGAATTTATCAATCCTGTGTTCACATTTTCAAAACTCACAACAGCGGTCTATGTGACTGAACTGTGTATCACTTTTCAGTGCTTTGACACAAAAGTATTGAATAACTTCAGCTTTCAATATGAATGAATTCTTTTCTCACTCAAACATCATCAAAACTCTGTTTATCCATGGGTGTAGAATCCACAGGGGACTGCCTAAGATAACCTGCCCCTAGTTATGAGTGTGTGAGGTATGAGTCTGTGGGCTGGGGGGTAAATTTACATATTTTTGTTATTTTCTATGGTTAAATTTTTTCTGTATTTTGGATCTACTTCTTGCTAAAGTCCATTGTGTTGTGAGTGATAAAGCGTTCTTGTTGAGAGACTTTACTTGTGTTCTGGTAGAATGAGATGATTTTGAGGCGTGTATGAAGTTTATATTTAGTACATTTAGAGAACTCGCACAATCTCTGTCTTATTGAATGTATCTATAATAACTCATACAGTGGGAGAAAAAAGTATTTGATCCCCTGCTGATTTTGTACTTTTGCCCACTGACAAAGAAATGATCAGTCTATAATTTTAATGGTAGGTTTATTTGAACAGTGAGAGACAGAATAACAACAAAAAATCCAGAAAACGCATGTCAAAAATGTTATAAATTGATTTGCATTTTAATGAGGGAAATAAGTATTTGACCCCTCTGCAAAACATGACTTAGTACTTGGTAATGATTTAGTAATTACTTTAATTTCCAATGCCCTGGCTGAGGGAAAGAGGTTCTCAACCAAGATTTGACGGAACATCTCCCTGTCTATCGTTCCTTTGATGCGGTGAAGTTGTCCTGTCCCCATAGCAGAAAAACACCCCCAAAGCATAATGTTTCCACCTCCATGTTTGACGGTGGGGATGGTGTTCTTGGGGTCATAGGCAGCATTCCTCCTCCTCCAAACACAGCGAGTTGAGTTGATGCCAAAGAGCTCCAATTTGGTCTCATTTGACCATAACACTTTCACCCAGTTGTCCTCTGGTGATAAAAACAGTGATTAGTTTTAATAAGTTTTGTCTTTTCAGTAGGAAGAAGAGAATCTTCAACACACTCGAGGAAAACAGACACAACACCTCCATCAGAACCGCCTCAGAGTAAAACAACAAACAGCAGCCTCCTGCTAGGTCCCAAAACTTTAAATTATTAATGAAAATATACATCTGTATTATTACATTTATTAACTTGTTGGTGTGTTTTATTACACAGTTTTCAGCATTGTGGCAGTTTTATTGTTGATGATACCTGGTGTAGTGGCATTTATTTGTTGGAGACACAAAGGTACAACACACACACACACACACACACAACAATAGAAGCAGCGGCACTTCTGTAAGTGTCTCTGGATAAGGAAAATGAAATTGTGTAGTTTCCACTAGAGGTGTGATTTCTGAGGTCTTTTCTCTTTAGGAGGAAGATGTGGAGAGAACGTGATTACTGAAGGACGTCTGGACTGTAAGAGAAAGCAGAAGGATCAGGTTAGTGTACATGCAGGTCGGAGCTCAGCTGCATTTTTATTATTATCTTTAAGTCTTTGAGCCAGAAGATAAATGACTGAAAAGGAAATATAAAATTTCATCAAATTCTCATCATCCATCAGAGTCCTACTGTATTCTTCCTTTAATCTCCATTTAATTCTGCCGGCTTCTACAATAACAATTATAGCAGATTTTCTACCTTTAAGAGATTTAGTTGTATTTGTGATACACTGCAGGTAACACACATGAAACACACACGCTTTCACTGAACAGTGAGTTATAGGAAAATATCTTCTGCTGCTTCTATCAGAACAACACATGGTGTAAAGAAAGAAATCAGATTTGGAGATTTGTGTCGTCAAAAAGGTTTTTCGCAGTAAAAGCCATAGAATTTATACGTGTGATATATGTATAATTTTCCTGTTCTGACTTTTCTCAGATTGGGTCTGATGTCACTGTATTTACTACTGTTATTTACACTTACTACTCTACTGACCCACATTAACACAGCCGGAGCAGCAGATCATCACTGGAAGAAAACTGAATACAGCAGCATTATAATAAACTAATCCAGAGTAAATATAGACACATGCTCAGATATTATAGATTAATGCTGAAAACTTGTATTAAATACACACTATGGCCAGCACGGGATTCACAATATTGACTTTTTGAGATTTTTATACATTTTACAATTAACTATCAGATTCAGGCATAAACACGTGTGTTCCATTTACTTATGTTAGCTAAGTGTATTGTTCTGCATTCATTGTTTATCATTAATTGCTGATGGATAATCTTGCTAATTATATTTTGAGTGTACGTGTCATTTTCTATCTTATGTGTACCATACTTATATCAGGTTAAGAAATGAAAGCTCTAGAAGGCTGTTGTCATCATGTTTTTTTGTGTAAGAAGACTGCTATAGAAGTTCTTGTTTGTGACTTTTAATGACTTTGTGTAAAAATAAAGAAGGAGGATTGTTGAATCTGACTGGACTGAATGTGTTTCTAATCTAGATTTTGTTAAATTTTTCTTAATAGTCCCTAGAATTTTTTCCAAAGTTCACACAGTTAGCACAGCAGCGGTCTGAGTGGACTGAACTATGGATCAGTTTTTATTGCTCTGAGACAAAAGACATTGAATAAGTTCATCATTCAATATTCATGAATTCTTTTTTCACAAAAATTCAACTTCCAGCAAATCTCTGTGTATCTACTGCACATGTTTCCAACCTGTTGTGTACAGTTTAGAAAATAAACAAAAGAGTATTTTTTAAATATATTCAAAATCAAATAGTAAAAAACTTAACAAATGAGGGAACATATTTGAATCTATGGGCCTCACAGTGGTACAGCAGGTAGTATTACTCCCTCACAGCTCCAGGGTCCCCAGTTCAATCCGAGCTCAGGTTACTGTCTGTGTGGAGTTTCACATGTTCTCCCCATGTCCATGTTTTCTCTCGGTTTCAGTTTGTTTCCTTCCACCTCCCAAAAACTTATCAGTGTTACACTAAAGGTGTAATCTTCTGTACTGAGCTGCATGTTGGTAGAGAAGAGTTCTGAAAAACTGATCTCAGTGTTGATAAATACATGAAACCAATTATACAAATAAAATGAAGAAAAAAAAAAGATTGTAAGGGATGTATGACCGTGTGCGTGTTGAGTGTGGAGTATTACTCAGTATTCTCTGTGGCACATGGCACAATGTCGGTTAACTGATGCTGTGAGAAAGAGGAAGTAGCCATTCTCCCATCAGCCCCCATGCTGCCCTGGCCACAATCATGTGGTTACTCTGACATGCTGAGTGTCTCACACTGGCTCTAACATGAGAACACTAGATATGTATGCAGCTGTGGGTTTATGAACATCAGGTAACTGCCAGAGGTGGAGAGAATCACCAGATATCTTCTTGTGTGTGTGTGTGTGTGTGTGTGTGTGGTGTGTATGTGTGTGTCGGTGTGTGTGTGAATGAATGTGTGCATACGTTCATGCGTGTGTGCATTTGCGTGTCTGTGGCGTGCGTGTGTGTGTGTGTGTGTGTGTGTGTGTGTGTGTGTGTGCGTGTGCGTGTGTGTGTGTGCGTGCGTGTGGTGTGTGTGTGTGTGTGTGTGTGTGTGTGTGTGTGTGTGTGTGTGTGTGTGTGTGTCTGTGTGTATGGTGAGAGCATTCAGCAAAGTCACAAATTCTGTGTGACAGTATTTACAATAAATATCACTGTCATATGGACATTTCACTTGAAACCTACTTGCATTTCTCTGGATCTCCAGGTTTCACTGAACAAACATACTTAACATACTTAACTACTATTTCAACCTCCCTAACCTGCAGGAGTGGTGAGAATCAACTCTATAACGTTTGCCCTGATGGCACGAGGAACACACACAAGAAGAGTTTATTACCAGAGTATGTAGTTCTTCCACTATTTTCTCAAAAGTGAACACTAGCAAAAGGTAGTTTTCAGAGACACCCATTTCAGTCTGTTCTCTTCCTCATAAGGAGGAGCCTTAAAGGACTCTAGCACAAGGAGGGGAGGGGGATTACTGTTATGTCTGTTATCAGTCCTCCACACTAGTTGGTACTGTACATAGTGACCTGGCTGAATCTGACTGGCAAGTTTAAAATTATCTAACTTGTTGTTGATGTTCCACCAAAATTATACTGAATATAACTTTAAACTGACAAAATAAGACATGTAATTCTTTAATAAATAAAAACTGTCATTTTTGCCAAGAAAATAAAACACTATGACATGTACTGTAGGAAAGCGGCATCATGCCACTCTGTTGTTGATTATTTTCCTATTAAAAACCCATCTCATCTTGTTTTATAAACAACAATGAAATAAATCTGTAAAGCAGGCTAGTGCAGTGATCTGGTTTTTTACACAGTGCTTCTGAAATCGTACAATGTTTCTGGATTGAATCAAACTAATCAAACTTGAATAGTTCATAATGCACTTAACAGATTTAAAAAAATAAAAACTGAACCCAGTGTGTTAAATATAAACCATAATAATGGAGTAAAATATATAAGAGTCTACGTAGTTGCTTACCTATAGCTCTATAATCAAAGCGCTAGAAGAATCAATGAATATTTAAATTTTAATTATGCATTTTTAAACCACCCCTGTGATGGACTGGCACCCTGTCCAGGGTGTACCCTGCCTTGTGGCCGATGCTTCCTGGGATAGGCTCCAGGTTTCCCGTGACCCTGAAGAAGGAGTAAGCGGTAGAAGGTGGATGGATGGATGGATGCTTAAACCACTTTTTTTTTTATTTTTTTTTATTTTTTTACATTTTAAGCTTTTTATACTCTAATGAATCATGCTATTGATAACAATTATACCCTGATGATTAATATTACTTTTCATAAGGAGTCATGATCATCACTCATGACCAGATTCTTGTCATATCACAGCAAACCAGTGACTCCATTTCCCAGAATGCACCACAAACTACAAACATGGCCGACAAAGACTACAACTCCCAAACTCACACAAAGACACGTTCACCATCCTGAATTCCAATTAGAGACATCTGCTACCAATTACACCTTCACCCACACCACTCCTTTATAGAGACTGTTCACACACAGTGTTAGAAATATTCGCTCAGTTGATTATCTCTCTGTCTAAACCAACCCGTGATATTGTGTTTTTTTTTTTTGTTTGTTCTCATTGTTCTCATTTTTGACCTCGTCTCTCTCTTAACCTTGTTTTGACGTTTTTTATGATCACCTGACCTCTGCCTGTATAAGTTTGTGGGTTTTGCACTTGTTATATTTTGGTATTAAACTACATAACCTGCACTTTCTTCTGTCTTTGACTCCATTTCATGACTATTGTAAATGCTCCTCAGCTCACACATGGTACATTTATCTTTATTACTTGCTGTAAGTCTAGGGAATCACACTTGCTGGTAAACACTAGAATTCGTGTGTGTAGAAATGAGTGAAGTTAATGCTGCAGATCATTGTCACGTATCAAGAAACTCTGGACTCCAGTTCCCATCAGTCACTGCAATGCACTACCTGTATCATAACCACCTGCACCTGATTCATGTTTTGTTAACGAGCACTAGTGTGTGTGTATATATACTCAATGTCTGCACTGTTTGCTTGTCTTTCGTTGTTTTAGACTTCTGTCTTTCTTGTTTGTTTCATGCTACGGTGTTTTGTTTCATGCTACAGTGTTATGCCAAGTTGTCTTTGTGTCCTTGTTTTGTAGTAAGTTTGATTTAAATAAATGTTTATATCTGCACTTGCTTCTGCCTCAAGCTCGCAACGTGACAGAACGAAAGACCTATTATCAGAAGCAGCAGATCGCCGGATGGACGCCTGGTTTGAAGCATATGCGGAGAGTATAACGGACTAGTGGAGCAGGGAAGAAAGACAGATGAGCTACTGCTTAGAATGACCGCATGCTCGGGATACCGCGGCGGGACAGACCATGCACCAAACCACACCCATTCATAATGGACTACGCCATGCCACACCGACAGGAGGGGGGAGTCTGTGGTATGCGGGTTGAGACCAACTCCCACCCTCCCTCCCCTATTATGGATCAGCCGTCATGTTCAGTGGAGGATGTCACTCTGCCTCCACGTTACGTGAGAGACATCGCTCTGTCTCCTAGCAGACTCAAGGATTCCCCACTGTTCAGCTACCTCAAGTCCGCTCAGCCTCCCTGTTCAGCTGAGGTCGTCGGTCAGCCTTCCTGCTCGGCTGTGGACATCGTTCTGCCTTCCTGCTTGGCTGTGGACGTCACTCTGCCTTCCTGCTCAGCTGTGGACATCGCTTTGCTTTCCTGCTCGGCTGAGGATGTCGCTCTGCCTTCCTGCTCAGCTGTGGACGTCGCTCTGCTTTCCTGCTCGGCTGAGGTCGTCTCTCTGCCATCCTGCTTCACTGAGGACGTCACTCTGCGTTCTTGTTATGCTAAAGCGACGCTCCTTTTCTTTGTTGCGCTCAGTATGTCGCTCCCCTTTCCTGCTCCACGGAGGACATCATTCCCCCCTCATGCTCAGGGAAAGCATTGTTCCTCCCTTGGGCCTCACAGAGAACCTCACTCCTTTCCTTGGCCTCGCGGAGAACCTCGCTTCCCCTTTAAGCCTCGTGGAGAACCTCGCTCCCCCCTTAAGCCTCGTGGAGAACCTTGCTCCCCCCTTAAGCCTCGTGGAGAACCTCGCTCCCCCTGAACCTCGTGGTGAACCTCGCTCCGCGCTCTCCTGTCCCGTGGAGGAAGTCGCCCGCTTTCCTGCTCTGCCAAGGATGTCACCCCACTTTCATGCTCTACCAAGGATGTTCCTCTGCCCCCTGTGCTGTTGTGGAAGCCGCTCGGCCTCTTGGTTTTGCTGAGGATTTTTGCCCAGGGGGCTGGACCCCTCAGATGGGGACGTATAATTTTGGGCGCTCAGGAGTAGCGCCCTTGGGGAGGGTTCTGTCACATATCAAGAAACTCTGGACTCCAGTTCCCATCAGCCACTGCACTGCACTACCTGTCACATGACCACCTGCACCTGGTTCATGTTTTGTTAACGAGCACTAGTGTGTGTGTGTGTGTGTATACATATATAGTAATTGTCTGCACTGTTTGCTTGTCTTTCTTTGTCTTAGACTTCTGTCTTTCATGTCACGGTGTTTTGTTTCATGCTACGGTGTTATGCCAAGTTGTCTTCGTGTCCTTGTTTTGTAGTAAGTTTGATTTAAATAAATGTTTATATCTGCACTTGCTTCTGCCTCAACCTCGAAAGGTGACAATCATGCACATTTTTTAGTTTTTTTTGTAAATATGACCCTATAAATAAAAGATAAAATGACCACATGAGAAAATATATGAATAAATATTAATACTGTATATTACCATATATATTAGGTCATGGAAAGAGTGATTAAAATATTTTCAGAAATGACACAGCGGTTGTTGTGGTTTCCTGATAATCACACTATATAACAGAGAGACACTCAGGCAGTGTGACAGTGTGTGTGTGTGTGTGTCACTTTGAGGGACTGGTGTGTGTGTAGAAGAATCAGTAATGATGAAGTGCTTGTATCTTTTGTCTGTTGTGTTTCACGTCGCTGCAGGTGAGTGAAGTTATTTTCTATTTTCTATTACAGAAAGGAGAGAGAATATTAGCCAGTTCTTAGTTCAGCTGCTTTGTGTTTAGTTCATGTGGTTTCTGTCCAGACTGGGTTTACAGTAGGCCGTAGTTCAGCCCTGTTCCTGAACAAACAAACCAAACACTGTAAAATATTTATCATTTAGAGTTTTAATTAACAACATCTTTACTTACTACAGTGTTATAATATTAAAAGGACCAACAGATCTACAGTGAGATTATTTTACATCCCTATAATACTTACAATGTAAGTTTTTACACATTTACATCTACAATTACATCTCTCACAATATCTGTCTTATTGAATGTATCTACAGTATAATACCTAAAACATAATAGAAAAGTAATTTTCCTGCAAATTTGTAGATCACTTCTTCATTCTGGTCTTAGATGCGTATGAATGTCATACCATTTTCTGCTGACTTAGTAACATGTATTTATCATTGCTGCATTCACATTTTTGAAACTCACATCAGCGGTCTGTGTGACTGAACTGTGTATCACTTTTCATTACTTTGACACAAAAAGGTTTAAATAACCTCAGCTTTCAAAATTCATGAATTCTTTTCTCACTCAAACTCCATTAAAACTCTGTGTACCTTCTGCTTGTTTTTCACATCTTTACATACTGTTTTCAAAACTAATCAATTCCACGTTTTACCAAACCAAAGAGTACATTTTTAAAAATCATTTAAAATAAAAATAAAACTGATTCATTAATTAGATTGCTAAATCCTAAAAACATGCCAGTAGGTGGACTGCCTAAGATAATCTTCCCCTAGTTATGATTTATAGTTTGTGTGTGTGTGTTTGTGTGTTTGTGTACAAATTTCATAATTTTGGAATTAAATGTACTAAAGCAGAATTATTTTCATAAAAACTTCATATTGTATTCAGTAGATTGTGAGTTTTTGTATGTTTGTTTCTGTAGGCTGTGCTCTCTCTGGTGATGATAATCTGAGAGAAATCACAGGGCACAATGGTGGTTCAGTGCTGTTACTCTGCTCCTGCTCTGACCTGGACACCAAACCTCAGAAATTCGCCTGGGAGACCTTTAGAACTAGACATCTGTTAAAAGTGTTAAATGATGAACACTACTGTGGCAGATTTTCAGCTGTTTAATAACATTTCTCCTGCTAATCTGTCTCTGCTCATATCTGAGACATTTGGCTCTATGTTAAAGGTAAAGCATTTAAATACACAATAAAAGTTGATATTTAGTGTGAAAGCAGACTTGATCAGTCTTCAAATGAATTATAGTAACAAAATGGAAGAAAAAAAATTCCACTCATTCTTGCAGCGTGGAACAGACGCACTCTTGTGGATCATACATATACCGACAGATCGAAATGGAGAACCAAATTAATTGCGAAGGAGCTTGCTCACTACAAGATTGATATAGCAGCCCTAAGTGAGACCTGAATGGCAGAGTACGGAGAGCTGACTGAAGTTGAATCAGGCTACACCTTTTCTGGAGTGTGCTTATGGACGCCGTGAGTCGGGATTTGGATTTGAATAGAGTAGATGAAAGGAAATTCTCTTTTATCATCTTATATTTTATATTATGTACCCTCTTATATTATGAACTGCTCTCAAATATATGATGAATGTAATCATTTAGTTACCTCTTTGAATAACTGCTATCCTTGATTATATTATGTACTTCTGTGTCAACATGACATTGGACTTATTTTGTATCATAACAATGTGCTGTGTGTGTTGTCGAAATCTGTCTGACACTTGGACCAGTAGAAACCATCCACGCACTGCTGTTATCAATGTGTACAATGTGTACAGTATAAATACCTCTTTTTGAATGAATAAACCAGAAGTCTCTTTTTGAACACGCTCATATCTGTCAGTGTGTGTGTTCATTTCGGACTCTCCGGGCGCCTGACTCTGCAGCAAACCACACTTTCTAGATCAAAAAGGCAACATAGAACTAAAAGTAACTAAATGTTACTAGACGTTAATAGTAAAACAGGCTGAAAAGGCGTACGGAGATCTCAAAGGCGTAACGGTAGATTTCTGTTAGGGTGAAATCTAACATGTTTCGACCACATAAGTGGGATTCCCACCAGCCACAGTGAGCATGTCAGAATTGGTGAAGCAGACTTTTTTTAGTGCACCTTTTCTAGCCCCGTCATTAGTCTAAGGAGGTAAGCAGCATTATCCTAAAAGAGGACTGCTCAGTCGCTCAGGTGGCTGCCAAAAACCACTGCTGCTTCAGATCAGTGGAAGACGACCCTATGGCCTGAGCCGCCCACATGCAGGTTCGCCACTGTGGCTGCCAGTATATCCACACCTGCAGTTTCACGGCTAGCCCATCGCCACAGGACTTGAGTTGAGGGAGACGGATAATGACATTTGTGATTAAATTGTATTAAAGCCTCACTCTCTTGTCCACGTCCCATTGCTCCAGTGACAAGACATGGTCAAGATGACTGGAATGGAAGCTGGATGCAGTGGATGACCTCTGCATTCTACGTGTCTTGCCATGTTCTATGCTCTCCATGAAGCATTGCTGGTAATCGCTTATCTGCCCATTGACTAGCTGGTGGTTCCTCACTGCAGTCCGCCGAATCCAGTCTTCACGTGAATACGGTTAGCGTCCCATCGGCTACCCTCACCTGGTTTGGCCAGCCAGTTGAAGCTATTTCCCGTGGTGTGGCCGCTGTGCACACTACAGCTGCTTGGAGCCACAGATAAGGGCTGAATGTCAAGTGGGGACTAAAGGTGGACGGATGATTCCTGAGGGAGTACAACATGTCTCCCCACTAGAGATGCTACCACTCCATGAGCACCCCATACAACCAAAGAGGAATCACTTTCCTCTGTGTTGCAGGAAAAGGTCCTCGCCAGCATACTTCTCAGCAGACTCACACTGCACCTTGACCAGGGCCTCTTGCCGGAAAGTCAGTGTGGCTTCAGGAAGAAAAGAGATAATGCTGACATGATCTTTGCCACCAGACAACTTTAAGAATACTTTAAGAAAATTGTCAAGAACAGAATGTTCAGCTCTACACTGTGCTTGTGGATCTAACTAAGTCATTTGCCTCTGTGAGCCACCACTTCAGCCTTATGTCTTCTGCCATGCTGACTGATGCCTTCAGAGACAATAATGTCGGGATGAACTTGCTCAAACATTTTGATGGAAGGCTATTCAATCTGAGGAGGTTTCAAACCAAAACCAAGGTCCAAGTGGAGACCATTAGTGATTTCCTATTTGCTGATGACTGCGCCCTCAACTCAGAAATGCAAGCAGGCATGCAACACTGCATGGATCTATTCTTCGCAGCATGCATGAACTTTGGCCTCACAATCTCTACCAAAAAAAAAACGAGGTTCTGTATCAGCCCACACCTGGCTGTGACTACTGAGCCATCCATCACTGTCAATGGCTCAACAACGTGGACAGGTTTACATACCTCGGCAGCACCCTATCAGAGACAGCCAACATCGACGATGAAGTGAACACTAGAATCGCCAGAGCCAGTGAAGCATTTGGAGGGTTTCAGTCTAATGTTTGGAATCGAAAGGACATCAAGACTGAAACCAAACTGACAGTATATTCGGCAGTCGTCCTGCCCACCCTCCCCTATGCTTGTGATACCTGGACTGTCTACAGTTGATATGTGAAAAAGCTGAACCACTACCACCTGGTTAACACTTCCAACTGTCTGAGGAAACTGTTGAAGATAAGATGACAGGACAAAGTTCTAGACACTGATGATGTCCTTCTACAGTCTAAGATGACAAGCATCCACACCATGCTTTGCAAAGCACAGCTCAGATGGGCTGGCCATGTTTTGCACATGTCCGATGAACGATTACCCAAGAAGATGTTTTATGGCGAACTACTAAAAAAGAGATCTCTTGGGGGTCAAAGAAGAGATTCAAAGATACCCCAAAGGCCTCTATCAAGAACTGTAACATGGATCCTTAAAATTGGGAGAGCATCGCCGGTGATCACTTGGCGTGGCGAAGACGATCATGATGGTGCAACAACCTACGAACAAAAGAGATTGCGTTATGCTAAAAGAAATGTCTTCATCACAAGTCCAAGTCTGGTATCTCCATCTTCACCAGGTCAGCAGTCTGATCTTTCATGTCCCCACTGCAATTCCATGCTCGGATTGGACTAATCAGCCTTCTTCGAACCCAATGCCATTAAGCTGATGACACTGTGTGGTCCTCATCGACTTCGATGGACGAACAAAAAGATATCAACTTAAGTTTGTCAGTCTGTACATCAGCTGAATTTAGGTTCAGTTTGACAGTTGTTATGAAGGGTTTATGTAGGTGCCATGCATCCCTATGAAGATATCTTAAGTAATGCACAGTGTTGGGTAAGTTACTCAAAAAAAGTAATCCATTACAGATTACCAATTACTACTTTAAAATTGTAATATGTTTACTTTACTGATTACTGCATGTAAAAAGTGATTATTTTACATTCATGTTACTTTCAAATCTACAAAAATATTCTACAAAGTGAAACTCAAAGTTTTATCAGTAATTTTAATGCACAATGTATGACATGATAAGAAAAAGTTTGGATTTATAAAACTTGCCCTGGGTGTTTTCACTGTTTGTAGGACTACCAGAGCGATAAAATATAAAACTTTTCTAACTAGGCTAGTTTGGTGTCACTAGCCAAGGGGAGGCACAGCTAAGCTATCATTGTATGAGTTTAGCTGCTACATTGCCCTGCAGAGTACATTATCTTTCCTTATGCTCTGCTCATATCATGTTCACATAAACTGGAACTCATATAGACATTCACACACCTTGTTTTCCTGCTCAGCATCAGAGGATGTTACTGTTTCAGTATTAACCCATTTACTGGTTGCTCATATATCCGTTTTTCCTCACATCGACTGTGAGCTAGCGTTTGTCAGAATTGAGAGCAGTCAGCCAATAAGACACAAGTGTTTCCACATATTTTTGTCTGATTGGTCTCGCCTCCGTTCACTGAAGATACAAAATTACAGGCGGGCTTCTTTTACTGATGTCCAGTTACATAGTAACAAACCACTCCAAGTGGAGAATTATTCGGGGCTAAAGAAAAAAAATCTTCAGGGCAAACCGTGATTTATTTTAAAATGCATTTTATTTAATATTGTTTTCTTAACAGTAAATTCATAACACAAGTAATTTAATTTTATTGACATAAGTGACTGTAATTAAATTACATAAATTTAAAATGTAATGCATTACATTGCTGCATTATCAGAAAAAAGTAACACGTTACAAAGTACCCAACTCTGGTAATGCATTACCTTTATTCATAAGCTAAGGTACATGCCATAAACATGTATGATAATAACTATTTTATTCTTTTTTTGCAAGGTGTATGTCTTAATTGGGATTATTGTTTCCAATTGTAAGAGCATCATTAACTGAAATAACATAATAATAATAAAAAAAAAATTAGCAGTAATTAAAATAAAAATAATCCAGTATAGGTTCAGTGTTGAGTCCTGATATTGGATTCATGTAGAGAATTTAAACAGGTGGTTTTCACATCCTTTAAAAATCTCTCCCGGTCTGCATCAGAAAATGTTGTGATTTACAAGCAGGGATTATTAATAATTGCATAATTCTTTTATTATTATTAATAATTAATAATTCTATTATTAACTGTAAATGTTATGTTTACAGGCTGTGAGCTGGTGAAGAAGACAGGGGTAGAGCGTGTGACTGGGTTCACAGGAGAGTCTGTAGTTCTGCCCTGCGTCTGCACTGACCTACAGGACAAACCAAAGTCTCTAAAATGGGAGTTTAATGGAATCAGTCATGTTAAGGAAATTTACCCTGAACAGACTGGACATCACAGAAACAGAGTCAAACTGGTCAGTAACAACGCTCCAGGAAACATCTCTCTGCTCATATCAGACCTGACTGAAGAGGACCAGGGAGTCTACAGATGTTCTGTACAGGCTGATAGAAGAGATTTCAGATTATCCGTTAAAGGTAATTTTTTTTCATTAATGACTGTGAGCATGCTTTACTCCAGTGTCATGTGCCATATTACTAACAGTGATAAAAACAGTCATTAGTTGTAATAAGTTTGTCTTTTCAGTAGGAAGAAGAAAACTTCAACACACTCGAGGAAAACAAACACAACACCTCCATCAGAACCGCCTCAGAGTACAACAACAAACTCTCCACCTGCATCATCCTCAACAACACTGGAACAAGATAAACCGCAAACACACAGCAGCCTCCTTCTAGGTGCCAAAACTTTTCATCAGCAATGAAATAATACATCTGTATTATTACATTTATTAACATATTGGTGTGTTTTATTACAGTTTTCGGCATTCTGACGTTTTTATTGTTGGTGATAGCCGGTGTAGTGGCATTTATTTGTTGGAGACGCAAAGGTACAATACACACACACACACACACACACACACACACACACACACACACACACACACACACACACATGCACACACACACACACGACACACACACACTCACTGACACACACAGATACACACACACACAACATACACACACACACACACACTCTCTCCCGCCATCTCACCCCCCCCACACACACACACACACACACACACACACCCCAAATTCTGAGATTGATGAACTGAAACCTGCAGAAGCAGCAGCACTTCTGTAAGTGTCTCTGGATAAGGAAAATGAAATTGTGTAGTTTCCACTAGAGGTGTGATTTCTGAGGTCTTTTCTCTTTAGGAGGAAGATGTGGAGAGAACGTGATTACTGAAGGACGTCCGGACTGTAAGAGAAAGCAGAAGGATCAGGTTAGTGTACATGTAGGTGTGGGTTCATCTGCATTATTATTATTATTATGTGGTATCTTAATGTCTTTGAGACAGAAGATAAATTATTGGAGAGCGACTATCATTTTGTTTAAAAAAATTATTATTATATTCGGATGAATCCTACTGTATTCTATATTTAATCTCCCTTCAATTCTGCACGGCTTCTACAATAACAGTTATAGCAGATTTGTTTCTACCTTTAGAGATTTAGTTGTATTTATGATGCACTGGACGTAACACGCATGAACCACACATGCTTTCATTGAACTGTGAGATATAGGAAAATATCTTCTGCTTCTTCTATCAGCACCACATGGGCAGTGTTTAGCTCAATGGTTGGACCTCCTTGGACCTCTCCTTGGTAGGTTGGGAGTTCAAATCCCAGTGCTATTGCTGCTGCTGGACCCATGAGCAAGGACCTTAACTCTCAACTGCTCAGATGTACACTACAGGTCAAAAGTTTTAGAACACCCCTTTTTCCAGATTTTATTGAAATTTAAGCAGTTCGAGTCCAGTTAATAACCTAAAATGGTTCAAAGGTAAGTGGCAAAATGAGAGAGGTTAAACGAAAAGTTACCAAAAACTGAAAAATAATGTACATTTCAGAGTTATAAAAGAAGGCCTTTTTTAGGGAAAAATTAATGGGTTACCAACTTACTTTCATGGAGACATGTGAGTTTCCTTGTTTTTCTTCTCCCAGCATATATAAATCTTCTTCAGTCACTCACCACCAGAACGTTCCATGCTTCCAGCTGCTCACTTCCTGCTATGTCCTGGTGTGTGTGTTCTTCATGTGGATCCTCTCATCTCTGTGTTCACCATAACACTTATAGCTGTTCTGCAGCAATGAAAGTAAATTAAGCCTTGAAAGTTGATGCTAACATTTTCTACAGGTGTTCCAAATTTAGCTGATTACTTACAGTTGGAACAAAGTGTGTTACTACACCCTCTTAAGCATTATTTGGACAGTATTGTACTGCAGGAATAGTACTCTCATAAAGGTCAGGAAAAAGGCAATTAACAAAGGAAGACAGACAAACCATTATAACTCTTAAAAGTGTAGATCTTTCCTTTGTGTCACTGAGTACAGTTTCCTATACCATCAAAAAGAAACTGGAGGAAACTCTGACAGGAAAAGGTCTGGCAGACCAAAAGCCTCAAAAGAATCAGAAGACCAGTTTCTGAGAGTCAACATCTTGAGTGATAGGCGGTTGACAGGACAACAGCTTCAAGTACAGCTGAAGAGAAGACTTTGAACTACAGGTTTGACATGTCGAGTGGCTGTAAGAAAGTAATTGCTAAGATGGCAAAATAAAAAAAAAGGCTTACCTGGGCCATGAAGCACCTCCAGTAGGCTACTGAAAACTGGAATAAGGTCTTATGGACCGATTAAACAACATTTGACATCACGCAGGGTTTTTGTACACTATCGAGTAGGTGAAAGGACGGTTCCTCTGTGTGTGACACCAACTGTTAAACATGGAGGAGAAAGCATGATGGTCTGGGGCTCTTTTGCTGGATCCAGAATCAACAACTTGCACAGAGTGTGTGGCACCCTGAAACAAAACTTCTACCACAGCATTTTGCAGTGCCATGCAATACCTTCGGGTATATGCCTAGTTGGTCAGGGGTTCCTACAATAAGATAATAACCCAAAACATACCTTCAGGCTATGTTAGAACTACCATAGAAGAAAAGAAGAAGACGGTAGGCTTCAAATCATGGAATGGCCAGCACAGTCTCCAGACTTATACCCCACTGAGTGGATTTGGGATGAACTGGACAGAAGGGTGAATGCGAAGCAACCTACAAGTTCAACACATTTGTAGGAACATCTGCAACAGTTTTAGGAAGAACTTTCTAAACAATATTTGATTTCCATTGTACAAAGTATGCCGCAAGTGTGTTTGGCTGTTATTTCTGTAAAAGGTGACTATTTAGATTTAGAATTTTTTTTTTGTTAAACAAAATGATTCCATGATTTATTTTTTAATACAAGAAATTGTTTATTTCTTCTATGTTTAAATTTCAGAGTACATTGAGAAATTAATATTTCAATAAAAACTGGAAAAATTTAAGTGTTCTAAAACTTTTGACCAGTAGTGTATAAATATTTAAGTATAAAAGATGTACTATATAAAAATGTGTTTCTGGCATCAACAGTAAAAGTACTAGAAATTGGTGTGTGTGTGTGTGTGTGTGTGTGTGTGTGTGTGTTTTATGTAGAATTTTCATGTTCTGTCTTTCCACAGACTGAACCTGATGTTGCATACAGTGCTCTGCTGTACACCACATGAACACAGCCTGGAGCAGCACGGGTTCAGATCACCGCTGGAGACAAAACTGAATATGCCAGCATTCTAACAGACTAATTCACAGTAAATATCTAGAATTATACTGAATACATACAGCATATTAAATACACACCATGGTAAGCACAGGTTTCACAATATTGGCTTTGTTTATTTTACTGTGACATTTTTTTATATAATTAATTGCAGATTTAATCATATTTGTGTCTTATTTCCAATTTGTTCAATGTGCACCATACTATATATTTTTTTATCCTGTTGGTAGTGTACTGTTACTGTCGTGGGAAAGTCTCTCTGGACTGAATGTGTGTTTCTAAAGTAGTTGTTGGGAAATTGTTGTGAAAACGGTCCTTCTAGCATATTAAAGGGTATAATAGTGTGCTTGTTGAGTGTGGAGTATCACACAGTATTCTCTGTGCATGGCACAACTTTCATAACTAATGCTGTGAGACAGAGGAAGTAGGCATTTTCCCATCAGTCCCCACTGCCCTGGCCACAGTCTTGTGGTCCCTCTGACATGCTGAGTGTCTCAAAATGGCTTTGAAGTACCATGAGAACACTTGTTATGCATGAAACTGTGGTTTTATAATCTGCTAATACTTGTCAGAGGCGTGTATATGACCTTGCAACAAAGTCATAAAGTGACATGATTGTAATTTAGCAGAATCTCATAAAGAGAGGCCTTAAAGGACTCTAGCACATGTGAGGAGGGGGATTGCTGTTACACCTGCTGTCAGTCCTTAATAATGTCTGCCACTTGTCAGAGTGGCTGTGAACCAGCGTCATGCTGATGAATTGTGCAGCTTGTTCCATTGAGAGACCAAGTGCTGAAAACAGTCATCGCTGACATGAACCATAGCAAAACCACCAGAATTTAACACCCATAGTGTTTAATTCACACCCTTCAGTGTTTATATAAGTCCACTGGACTCATATAAACACTCTGGGTGTTAATTCAACACTAGGGATTTTACTGTGACCAATCTTGTGGTTGCACGACATATATGACATCTAACACCCTTAGCATTCAGTGTTTTACCACAGGGGACCTTTTAGGAACCAGTTCAGCCCTCTCTAATGTAGAATTGTATAGAAATCATTTGAACAATGTAGCACAAGGAGTAGAAGCCTTTGTTTTGTCCCTTTGTGATAGAAAGTCAGAAATATCAAGTAGGTACTTTCCACAATCTCACTTTGCCTGGAACATAGCATCCTCTTTTCCATAAAGAGAAGAAGAGAAGGAAACAGGAACTTTGGCTTATATACAGCATGGTGCAGCTATAGGGGTCATTAATTCATTTATTAATTCATCGTCAGTAACTGTTTTATCCTGGTCAGTGTCGTCATGGATCCGGACTCTATCCCAGCAACACTGGCCACAAGGTGGGAGAATTCAGATGGGATGCCAGTCAATCTCAGAGCATCATTCACACACATTCACACCTGGGGGCGATCTAACATAGTACACCTGCATGTTTTTTTTTACAGTGGGAGGAAACCACACACACAAACACAAGGAGGATATGCAAACCTCTGCACAGACATTAACATGTTTTCATTTTCACCTTTTAAGGATTTGTAAAGATCTAGTTGACTGTACAATCATGTCTACATACTTTAATTTTCTGTTTATGTAATATTCTAAGTCTTCCAGGCATCTCACCAGGTCTAAACATTTAAGGTGTAAATGTTTTTAGGTTTTCTTTACATTAAGTTTCTCGCTCTTCTTGGTTTTGCTTGTGCACACACTTCTTAAATAATATAATATTCTTAATATTTCAATAATTTGAAAATACTTTACTTGCAACAATCATAAAATTCCTGTAGCTTATACATGTTCATACTGTTTGCAGCAATGGTACAAAAAATTAAATAAATAAAATAAATAAAAACAAATTTACAGTGGAGCATGATATTTGAATTTTATTGTAGCACAATCACATCCCTAATATTTTCACAGAATTTTATGAGAATCATAACGGATTAAAATTATGAAACCAACTACCTCGGATTTCTCACTGCAATAATTACTGCACACCACCAGATGTCGGTGCAGTCTGCGTTTTCAATGCTCCTAAGCTTCAGCTCATTCAGGAAGAAGCCTCAAGAAGCTTTATTAGCAGTTCACCATTTACTGAAATCTTATTTAAACATGGGAAAGTGTAAATAAAGGATCGGAAATGTTCTTAGGCTGGATAATATTAATATGAGAAAAGCCGGGGGTTTTGATTCAATCAAACATTTTTGTCCCTCAGATAGATAAACAATTTAGAGATAAATGTGAAGCAGATTTTACAATTAAAGAATTCAACCAAGCAGTTAACGGCCTTTGATAAATCTCTTGGGGTTTAAAGACAATCTACCAACTTTTACAGATATTTCTGGAGCTCCTTGTGAGCTGTTTTTGGTTAAGCAAGTGAGAACTTTATTCTTCACACCTCTCAAGGCAGGAAAAGGTTTAAATTCATTAGAAAATAATCACCCTGTAACTCTGTTAAACACAGACTATAAAATGTAGACTCTTATCTATGCTTCTCGTTTAAAGAAAAAGGTCTGACACAGGTAATCAGTGAGACTCAATCTGGCTTCACGAGTCAAAGATCAATATCCATTTAGTACAAGATCTTCCTCATAATAGTTGTGAGGTTGTTAACGATAGGTTTGTTCTGTTTCTTGACTTTCATAAATATCCTGATACAACAGAGCATCAGTTTATGGTTACAGCACTTAGGTGTTATGGGTTCAGGGAGAAGTTTTGCAATCTTATTTAAACTATATATTTTAATACAAATAGTTGCATTTCTTTACAAAGACCCTCACATCTTTAGAAATCAGTAGAGGTATTAAACAATGCTGCCCAGTATAGATAAAACCATTCCACACGCACTTAATAATGGTCATTAATGTTCAATTCTACAACTGCGCTAACATTATACTCATCATACATGTATGTGAAATTCTGGAAGCAGACATCTCAATCGGGTCATTAAAGAAGTATGTTTGATGAAGTTTTACACCCTGTATCAGGTAAAATAAACTTAATTTTGGATTTAATTAATGAAATTTAATGTAGGAAATTTAATGTAATGTAATCCTTCATTATCTTTAAATAAAGCATTGGCACAATAATCTGTACAGTACATTTTCCTTTTCGGCCATTGTCTTGACTGATGTCACTTCCAAATACAAACACGCCCCATAGTATATGGGCACCCCCCTCAGCAGGTTTTTGTGTAAGCCATCGGAAATGCAAATGCAAAGGGATTTTCATTTACATTTACATCCAGGTAAGGACATACAGTATTAATAATCAAGGATGTAAACTTTTGCACTGGTAATTTTTATAAATTCAGCTATTATCTTGTGGACTATATGCAAACATCTATTATGTGAAATTGCTTATTCAGGACAGGACTAAATAAAAAACATGGGATTTTTATAATCCGTCTTATTTTTTAAAAAGATTTGGTAGATTCAGAAAGGGGTATGCAAACTTCTTACTGCAACTTTCTGTTCTATATATGTCTTTTCTTTACAAAATGTAAATATATTTGTTTGACTTATTTTGTTATTTGTTAATAATTATTCATATTATATTCATAATGTGTGACTTCATATTGCTCATATAGATTTTTTAATTGTTTATAAAAAAAAGTCCTTGAATTTAAGTGGTTGAATTTGTGTGTGTGTGTGTGTGTGAGACAGAGAGAGAGAGAGAGAATTTTTTTATTTAAATATACTATACATATATTTACTTTTTATTTTGTTGTTTTTAAAAGTGTTTTATTAATAAATGTTCTTATTGTAGTGTATTTGTTGATGGTAAATGGTAAATGTGCACTTATATAGCGCTTTTATCCAAAGCGCTTTACACTGTGTCTCATTCACCCATTCTCACACATACTCTCACACCAATGGTAGCAGAGCTGCCATGCAAGGCACTAGCTTGCCATCAGGAGCAACTTGGGGTTCAGTGTCTTGCCCAAGGACACTTCGGCATGTGGAGTCACCCGGGCCGGGAATCGAACCGCCAACCCTACGATTAGTGGACAACCCGCCTACCAACTGTGCCATAGCCGCCCTCATTTGTTAATGTTTAATAAAAGCCCTTAATCTTTCAATTGTTGAATTTATGCTTCCCTGCTAAAATTAAGTACATTGTGCAGTTTCTGGGCCACATCTGGCCTGGGGACCAAGCTAACTCTGTCAGATCTGTCTTACAGTGTCTAGGCCGGACCCGGCCCACATAAAACAATATAAGTCGCTTTTCAGTGTCTAGTGTTGTGGTTAAAAATATACATAAAATAAACACAAGGGAGACCTAGTATGAGTAATAGGTAATTTTATTGAAAATCAGCAGTGAGATGCACGATTTGGTGGCAGGTGCTTGAATCCAAACCCAGCCCTTCCAATAAATGAAAGAGGGAAAAGTGACGGGCACCTAGACACACAGAGGAGGAATTAGGTGGATATTGATGAACAAGATTCACATTTTAAGATTAACACACTGTGGTTTAATAGTCACAGAGAAAGAGAGTTAATGAAACACACACACATAGATAACACACATTAAATTTGTAAGGGAGAACCGTCCGAGAGAACCGTCCGTGAGGAGCCATTTATAAGAATGGTTGAATTACATGGCACCTGCACAGTGAGATCAAGGTCATCATACCAAATTGTTTTCTTTTCTCTCTCTCCCATTTTCAATCCTAATGGTTATCGTTAAAGGTTTTTTTTTTTTACCTAATGGTAACTGTTTGAACAGCTGTTTTTTTACCTAATGGTAACTGTTTGAGCAGCTATTTTTAGCCTAATGGTAACTGTTTGAGAGGGGTTTTTTACATCATTGTAACTGTTTGAGAGGCCTTCTGAAATGTATTGGTTATTTTCTCTGTACGTAAGCTATAAATACTGGAGCTTAAGCTACAGATGTCAGATCACTTCTGGGAATTCTCATTGGTGTGGATCTTGTGTGGTGGACCGAAATAAAAACTGGACCCTTGCTTTTCCTCACTCACGGCTGGTCGTCTTTTTTCTACCTCTAATTGGGTTTACGGATGTGAGTATTTGCTTCTAGGTTGAATCTTAATTGTCTTTGGGTAATATGCTAAATTTGGGACTTCACTGGGCCAGAGGAAATTGTATGTGTTGGTTTTCAGTTTGTGGGGCTAATTTTGGGCCCGGGGACCCAGGCGTATACTGGACCAGAACTAAAGCAAGTATGTGGACCAGACAAATTTTGCTATCTGGGACAGGTCAAGTCAGTGGTGTCAAACTAATTTTAGTTCAGGGGCCACAGACAGCCTAATTAGATGTGAAGTGGGCCAGGCCAGTAAAATCATAGTATAATCACCTATAAATAACAAGAAGTCCATGTTTTTACCTTTGTTTTCATGCAAAGACATTTATATTTAATGAAATATCCTTTTATAAAATATATCATGAACAACCTCAGATTTCTTAAGACAAACATGTGCAATTTGCTTCTGATTATCATTCACATATACAATGCCTTGCGAAAGTATTCGGCCCCCTTGAACTTTTCAACCTTTTGCCACATTTCAGGCTTCAAACATAAAGATATAAAATTTTTATTTTTTGTGAATAATCACCAACAAGTGGAACACAATTGTGAAGTGAAACGAAATCTATTGGATATTTTAAACTTTTTTAGCAAATAAAAAACTGAAAAGTAGTGCGTGCAAAATTATTCGGCCCCTTTACTTTCAGTGCAGCAAACTCACTCCAGAAGTTTATTATTATGTAGCATCTTTAAGTCTTTGAGTCCTACTGTATTTCTAATTTAATTCTGCACGGCTTCTACAATAACAGTTATAGCAGATTTGTTTCTACCTTTAGAGATTTAGTTGTATTTGTGATACACTGCAGGTAACACACATGAAACACACATGCTTTCACTGAACAGTGAGTTACTGTTTTTCCCCCTTACAATTAGTTACATGCATTTATCATTACTGAATTCACTTTTTAAAAACTCACAGAGTAAGATCAAGAAAACAAAAAAAAAAGTAAAAGAGGATGTCTAACACAGAGGAAACATATAGTGAGCAAAGTGTTAGCTTAGGAAAAAAACAGGAAGAGGAACAGAAATTAATCATAACATTATCTCAAGAAGGGACAAGGTTTGGTGAGTGGAGTCCGGTGGCTTAGTGGTTAGCACGTTCCAGGGTCCGCAGTTCGATTCCTGCCATGTGTGTGAGGGTTTCCTCCAGGTACTCTGGTTTCCTCCAGCAGTCCAGAGACATGCATTGTAGGCTGATTTGCTGATTGGCGTGTCAAAAGTGTCCGAAGTGTATGAATGGGTGTGTGAGTGTGCATGTGATTGTGCCCTGCGATGGACTGGCACCCTGTCCATTGTGTACCCCGCCTTGTGCCCGATGATCAATGGGATAGGCTCCAGGTTCCCCGTGACCCTGAAGAAGGAGTAATCTGGATGATGGAAGGAAGATGGATCTCTACTGATTAGTTGTAGAAATAAAAAATATCTCAGGGGCAAAAGTACTAGAAGCCAAACGTCTTAAAAGAAATGCGACAGCTTGGCTGTGATGATTAGGTTTGATGACTCTATCAAAACTTTTATGATTTATATTAAAAAAATAACTTATGACTTTTGAAATGTTTCTGAACACTAGAACTACTTTGAATAAGAGAACTAGGCTGTAGTAACGTGAACTATTTTACATGTAAAACATGTTGTATTACTTTCATCTTGTATTCTAAAAACATTCACATATGAATTCTAGGCCTATAAATCGGGATGAAGGGAACGTCTCATTATCCATGACATTGTTATATCTCCGGCTCTCAGACTCTCACTGAACAGAGCAGACGCAGGGAGAGGTGAAAGTAACACCTCGCGATTGCAGGACAGAACTGGTGACATTTGGAAAGTCGCTAAGGTTTGTCCAAGAAGTCGCTAGATATGTCGCTAGGCGGAAATCTGGATGTAGATTTAGATCTCTAATGAGCAATTATCTGTAGACCAGCTGTAGTAGCAGCTTTATGGCACAAGATGTCGCTACTTAGTCGCTTGCCGTAACTCTATAATCAAAGACCTAGGAAGAATAAATAATTAATTAAACTAAAAAATTATGATGTAAGATAATGATGATACTATAAAGTAAGATAAAATCACCACATGAGATAAAATATAAATAAATATTAATACTACATATAAAATGGAAATTAAGTCATGGAAAGCGTGACGAAAGAGGTTTTGAAAAAATGAGAAATGAGACAGCAGTTGTTGTGGTTTCCTGATAATCACACTATATAACAGAGAGATACTCAGGCAGTGTGACAGTGTGTGTGTGTGTGTCACTTTGATGGACTGGTGTGTGTGCAGAAGAATCAGTAATGATGAAGTGATATAACACCACATTCATTTTACTTCAATAGCTGTGCATTCACCATATACAGTGGGTGGAAAAGTATTTGATCCCCTGCTGATTTTGTATGTTTGCCCACTGACAAAGAAATGATCAGTCTATAATTTTAATGGTAGATTTATTTGAACAGTGAGAGACAGAATAACAACAATAAAATCCAGAAAAAACGCATGTCAAAAATGTTATGAATTGATTTGCATTTTAATGAGGGAAATAGAGGAAATAAATAGGGAAATAAATCCACTCTTAGAGGGAGTGCTCCTAATCTCAGCTTGTTACCTGTATAAAAGACATCTGTCCACAGAAGCAATCAGATTCCAAACTCTCCACCATGGCCAAGACCAAAGAGCTCTCCAAGGATCTCAGGGACAAGATTGTAGACCTACACAAGTCTGGAATGGGCTACAAGACCATTGCCAAGCAGCTTGGTGAGAAGGTGGAAACAGTTGGTGAGATTATTCGCAAATGGAAGAAACACAAAAGAACTGTCAATCTCCCTCGGCCTGGGGCTCCATGCAAGATCTCACCTTGTGGAGTTGCAATGATCATGAGAACAGTGAGGAATCAGCCCAGAACTACACAGGAGGATCCTGTCAATCATCTCAAGGCAGCTGGGACCATAGTCACCAAGAAAACAATTGGTAACACACTACGCCATGAAGGACTGAAATCCTGCAGCGCCGGCAAGGTCCCCCTGCTCAAGATAGCACATATACATGCCCGTCGGAAGTTTGCCAATGAACATCTGAATGATTCAGAGGACAACTGGGTGAAAGTGTTGTGGTCAGATGAGACCAAAATGGAGCTTTTTGGTATCAATTCAACTCGCCGTGTTTGGAGGAGGAGGAATGCTGCCTATGACCCCAAGAACACCATCAACACCGTCAAACATGGAGGTGGAAACATTATGCTTTGGGGGTGTTTTTCATCTAAGGGGACAGGACAACTTCACCGCATCAAAGGGACGATGAAATCTTGGGTGAGAACCTCCTTCCCTCAGCCAGGGCATTGAAAATTAAAAGTAATTACTAAGTCATTACCAAGTACTAAGTCATGTTTTGCAGAGGGGTCAAATACTTATTTCCCTCATTAAAATGCAAATCAATTCATAACATTTTGACATGCGTTTTTCTGGATTTTTTTGTTGTTATTCTGTCTCTCACTGTTCAAATAAATCTACCATTAAAATTATAGTCTTATTTATAGGTTTTTTTTTCTTACATGAATTTATCAATCCTGTGTTCTCATTTTAAAAACTCACATCAGCGGTCTATGTGACTGAACTGTGTATCACTTTTCAGTGCTTTGACACAAAAAGTATTGAATAACCTCAGCTTTCAAAATGAATTAATTCTTTTCTCACTCAAACGTCATCAAAACTCTGTGTATCTATGGGTGTAGAATCCACAGGGGACGCAGGGGACGTGTCCCCCGCAATTTTAATAAAATGTCAATTCTTCCCCTGCACTTTTCACTGGTCATGCTATATTGTTTATTTTTTATTTTTTATTTCTATATGTGTACGTGTCTATTAGTCTTCATGTAACCTGATGTTGCCATGAAAATTGGTCACTTAAGTCACATGTCACGCCCATGTTCACACCCACGCTGAGCGCTCAGCGGTCATGATGAGCTCAAAGTGGGAAAAAATTTTTTTTCTGTGGACTATAGATGTCTTGACATCTTGACATTCTGTCCTCCAGCACATCTGTAATGATGTCTACGCCCCTGTGTGTATCTATAGCTTATTTTTCTGCATGTTTACATCATGTTTTCAAAAAATAATCAGCTCCATTTTTATCCAGATCAAACAATACAGAAAGTGTAACTTAAAAAAAACTAATAATGAAAAAAATTATAATAATTAATTATATGTTTAAATCCAAAAAACACTCCAGTAGGTGGACTGCCGAAGATAACCTGCCCCTAGGTATGAGTGTGAGTGTGTGAGTGTGTGTGAGTGTGAGTGTGTGTGAGTATGTGGGTGTGTGTGTGTGCGCGTGTGTGGGTGAGTGTGTGTGTGTGTGTGTGTGTGTGTGTGTGTGAGAGGGGTGTGTGTGTGTAGGGGTGTGGTGGGGGTTAAATTTACATATTTATGTTATTTTCTATGGTTAAATTTTTCTGTATTTTGGATCTACTCCCTGCTAAAAGTCATTGTGTTGTGAGTGATAAAGCGTTCTTGTTGAGAGACTTTGCTTGTGTTCTGGTAGAATGAGATGATTTTGAGGCATGTATGAAGTTTATAATTTAGTACATTTAGAGAACTCACACAATCTCTGTCTTATTGAATGTATCTATAATAACTCATATAAAGTGTAATAGAAAAGTTATTTCCCAGTAACTTGTAATGTGCGTCATTTCTTCATTCTCTTTTGGACTGTAAATAGATGTGTGTGAATTTCACACCTTCTTCTGCTCTCCCTCTGTCAGTGACCATCTTCACTTCCTGCATTACGCCTTATTTATAGTTTTTACATTTAGTTCAGGGCAATTATCAATACTCTTCACACAGTTAACACATCAGCGGTCTATGTGACTGAACTGTGTATCACTTTTCAGTGCTTTCACACAAAAAGTATTGAATAACTTCAGCTTTCAAAATTCATGAATTCTTTTCTCACACAAACTCCAACAAAACTCTGTGTATCTACAGCTGATTTTCCCACATGTTTACATATTGATCAATACAAGTGCAAATCCTATTAAAGTGGTACTTTTTATAATAATAAAATATTTTTTGTTAAAGTAAACAAACAACTAAATAAATAATCACAGCTGATTTCTAATTTAGCCTTACACAGCTGTTCTGTTTTTTATTCATTACCATCTATACAAAAGGGGAACTCTGTGGATCTATGAGCAGTGTGGTGATGCAGTGGGTAGCGTTGTCTCCTCACAGCTCCAGGGTCCCCGCTTCAGTCCTGAGCTCGGGCTTCTGTCTGTGTGGAGTTTCTGTTCTTGTTCTCCCCATGTCCATGTGGGTTTCCTCCGGGTTCTCTGGTTTCCTCCCACCTCATAAAATACACCTAAAATACTCCTAAAAGTGTTATGTATATGTTATTATAGTACATTATGGATGTGAGGTTATCTGCAGTACTGAGCTGCACGCTGGTAAAGACAACTGTGTGAAGATTTTTTTTTAAGTCTACATAGTATTGAGAAATGTGTGTAAGTAATTGTAAAAAATAGAAACTGATCAGTTTAAAGAAATCTGTACATTGTGTAGTATTACTCTCTCCTAGTGGTCTTTATTTTCAGATGTAGTTGTAACATGGTGTCTAATCACAGCTGTTTAACTACAAGTGACTCTCTGGGATTTAAAAGAAAAATACACACATGATCACAAGATAGTGTAACACACACAGTAGTTAGGAACTGGGTTGAGAAACTAGAGATTAGGGTTAGAGTCCAGCTGATGATGTTCCACTACTGACCCTGTGTGTTTAAATAAAACTCTTAATGACAAACTGGACAATTCCTTCAACCTCATGACTTGTTTTCACATGACTTGCTCTCACCATCAGCTGTGAGCAATATATTGTCACATGTGAACATTTAATAATAAACCAACACTAAAATTACTAATAATAATCTATGATTTATTTTGGTAACACTGTAGTGTTTATAGAGCTACATGACACCTGTATAATACCTTCATTAAAACTAACATAAGTCTACATAAACATTTATAAAGGCTTCAGTAGGTGTCAGTGTCACCATGTTTTATCAGTGTTAATGTTAAGGTAAATAAATGTAACTTTTTGGTACGTATATCTGATACATCACAATTAATATTAATATGACATGAAACATTAAAAACAAACTCACTCTAATTTACAGTGAGAGAAAATCCACATAACACACTTTACATAATGATCTAAAGAAAATCAACCTGGAAAACGTCATAACACCATTTAATGTCTACAGAAATCTGTCACTAGACTAGGTGTTATATCAACTTAACATTAACATTGATAAACACAGTCTGTACATCAGCTGATGCTTTAGGAAGTCTTTTAAATACATGTCTTTATAAATATTTATTTAGGTTCATGTCAGTTGTTATGAAGGGTTTATGTAGGTGTCATGTAGCCCTATGAAGATGTCCCTTAAGTAATCTGTTACCGTTTTTTAATAAAATAAGGTACATGATATAAACATGTATGTAAATAAGTGTTTTAAAGCAAGGTAAAGTAAAGGGAGTGACCTGATGTTGCCATGACAATTGGTCACTCACGCCCATGTCACGCCCATGCTCACACCTCACGGAGTGCTCAGAGGTCATGTTGAGCTCAAAGGGGCTAAAAACCATTCTCTCCTTTTATTTTTTTACTAAATGGAGCAGTGTAAGTTCTTTTGGCGTGTGATATTCGTGTTGCACAATGATGAATAATTTGCTACATATTTCTTTTTATATTAGCCGACCTGCACACTAAAAAAAGACTTTGTTTACACTAAAATTGATTTCATGTTGTTGTTGATATAACATGTTATTGTACTGCTATAACGTCTCCTTACAGGGACATGTTTGTTAGTTTAGTTCAATTACAGTTTCTTTGTAACAGTGTGGTTTGAGTGACTTATTTCTTTTCTGAACTGTGGACTGTTAAAGTTAATAAAGTCTGTATGAGGGAGTGACTTCACTGCCTAATGCTTTTGAGAGTCAGAAGAAATGTACAGTTTTTCATTAATGACTGTGAGCATGTTTTACTCCAGTGTCATGTGTCATATTACTAACAGTGATGAAAACAGTCATTAGTTTAAATAAGTTTTGTCTTTTCAGTAGGAAGAAGAGAAACTTCAACACACTCGAGGAAAACAGACACAAAACCTCCATCAGAACCGCCTCAGAGTAAAACAAAATCTCCACCTGCATCATCCTCAACAACACTGGAACAAGGTAAACAACAAACACACCGCAACCTCGGTTAAGTGCCAAAACTTTTCATCAGCACTGAAAAAAACATCTGTATTATTACATTTATTAACATTTTGGATGTATTTTATTACACAGTTTTTTGCGTGAAGACGTGAAGGTACTACACACACACACACACACACACACACACACACACACACACAGAAACAACACATTTGTGATAGATTATCTGAAACCTGTAGAAGCAGCAGCACTTCTGTGAGTGTCTCTGGATAAGGAAAATTAAGTCCTACTGTATTCTTAATTTAATCTCCATTTAATTCTGCACGGCTTCTACAATAACAGTTATAGCAGATTTGTTTCTACCTTTAGAGATGTAGTTGTATTTGTGATACACTGCAGGTAACACACATGAAACACACATGCTTTCACTGAACAGTGAGTTATAGGAAAATATCTTCTGCTGCTTCTATCAGAACAACACATGGTGTAAAGAAAGAAGTCAGATTTGGAGATTTGTGTCGTCAAAAGTTTTTTCAGCAGTAAAGTTTTTTCACCATAGAATTTATACGTGTGATATATGTATAATTTTCCTGTTCTGACTTTTCTCAGATTGGGTCTGATGTCACTGTATTTACTACTGTTATTTACACTTACTACTCTACTGACCCACATTAACACAGCGAGCAGCAGATCATCACTGGAAGAAAAACGAATATAGCAGCGTATTATAACAAACTAATCCAGAGTAAATATAGACACATGCTCAGATATATTATAGAATAATGCTGAAAACTTGTATTAAATACACACTATGGCCAGCACGGGATTCACAATATTGACCTTTTGAGATTTTTAAACATTTTACAATTAAATATCAGATTCAGGCATAAACATGTGTGTTCCATTTACTTATGTTAGCTAAGTGTATTGTTCTGCATTCATTGTTTATCATTAATTGCTGATGGATAATCTCGCTAATTATATTTTGAGTGTACGTGTCATTTTCTATCTTATGTGTACCATACTTATATCAGGTTAAGAAATGAAAGCTCTAGAAGGCTGTTGTCATCATGCTGTTTTGTGTAAGAAGACTGCTATAGAAGTTCTTGTTTGTGACTTTTAATGACTTTGTGTAAAAATAAAAGAAGGAGGATTGTTGAATCTGACTGGACTGAATGTGTTTCTAATCTAGATTTTGTTAAATTTTCTTAATAGTCCCTAGAATTGTTTTCAAAGTTCACACAGTTAGCACAGCAGCGGTCTGAGTGGACTGAACTATGGATCAGTTTTTATTGCTTTGAGACAAAAGACACTGAATAAGTTCATCATTCAATATTCATGAATTCTTTTTTCACATAAATTCAACTTCCAGCAAATCTCTGTGTATCTACTGCACATGTTTCCAACTGTCACAAGTCGTGACGGAGCAGAAGAAGGAAGGAGGTAAGCGCACTTAAGAACGAGTGATGTTTATTTACATGTGAGGAGAGCAGACAAATCCCAAAACGTGATCCAGAAACATAATCCAAAAACAGGCGAAGGTCAGGCGAACGGCAAACAGGCATATAAAGGGCAAGGCAGAGATCAAGGTCGTGGCACGGAAAAACAGGGTCGATAAACAAACATGAACATAAGCATAAACATGAACGAGAGCTATGATAATGATCTGGGAGCGGATAACCCAGCGTGAGCTATAACTAACAAGGAACTACGTTTAGTAAGTTTACTCTATTCACCAAGTTCAATTAACCGCGCCGTGTCTAGTACGGCACGTAGTATATATACCGGCATGAATCAACTTAAACCGAATTCAGCTGGTAGTAATTCAGACACACATGGGGATACAACCTATGAGAGACACGGGGCGGGGTCATGACGAACATAAACAAAACACACGTGTCCTCCCAGCCATTGACAGAAACGAAAACAAAGAGCTCATGTTCAGAAGTCGCAATACGCATGCGCAACCGCGCGAGAGCGTGCTGCATCAAGGGGGAACCGTGACACCAACCTGTTGTGTACAGTTTATAAAATAAACAAAAGAGTATTTTTTAAATACATTCAAAATCAAATAGCAAAAAACTTAATAAATGAATAAATAATCAATCAGTCAATAAGAGTTTATTTCTTAATTTAGCTGTAGACCTACACACTTTGTTTTTTTTATACATAAGGGGACATGTTTGGATCGATGGGCCTCACAGTGGTACAGCAGGTAGCATTACTCCCTCACAGCTCCAGGGTCCCCAGTTCAATCCTGAGCTCAGGTTACTGTCTGTGTGGAGTTTCACATGTTCTCCCCATGTCCATGTTCTCTTTCAGTTCTCCGGTTTCCTTCTCTCAAAAACTTACCAGTGTATTGACTACACTAAAGGTTAACTGCTGTACTGAGCTGCATGTTGGTAGAGAATAGTTCTGAAAAACTGATCTCAGTGTCGATAAATACATGAAACCAATTATAAAAATAAAATGGAAAAAAAAGATTGTAAGGGATGTTTGACCGTGTGCGTGTTGAGTGTGGAGTATTACTCAGTATTCTCTGTGGCACATGGCACAATGTCGGTTAACTGATGCTGTGAGAAAGAGGAAGTAGCCATTCTCCCATCAGCCCCCATGCTGCCCTGGCCACAATCATGTGGTTACTCTGACATGCTGAGGGTCTCACACTGGCTCTAACATGAGAACACTAGATATGTATGCAGCTGTGGGTTTATGAACCTCAGGTAACTGCCAGAGGTGGTGAGAATCACCAGATATCTTCCTGTGTGTGTGTGTGTGTGTGTGTGTTTATGTGTGTGTGTTCGTGTGTGTGTGTGTGTGTGTGTGCGTGATGTCTGCGTGTGTGTGCGTGCGTTGTCTGCGTGTGCGTGTGTGAATGAATGTGTGCATACGTTTATGCGTGTGTGCATTTCCGTGTGCACTTGCGCGTGTGTGTGCGTGTATGTGTGTGTTGCGCGTGTGCGTGCGTGTGTGTGTGTGTGTGTGTGTGTGTGTGTGTGTGTGTGTGTGTGAGAGCATTCAACAAAGTCACAAATTCTGTGTTACACAGTATTTACAATAAATATCACTGTCATATGGACATTTCACCTGAAACCTACTTGCATTTTCTCTGGATCTCCAGGTTTCACTGAAACATACTTAACATACTTAACTACTATTTCAACCTCCCTAACCTGCAGGAGTGGTGTAGAATCAACTCTATAACGTTTGCCCTGATGGCACGAGGAACACACACAAGAAGAGTTTATTACCAGAGTATGAAGTTCTTCCACTATTTTCTCAGAAGTGAACACTAGCAAAAAGGTAGTTTTCAGAGACACCCATTTCAGTCTGTTCTCTTCCTCATAAGGAGGAGCCTTAAAGGACTCTAGCACAAGGAGGAGGGGGATTACTGTTATGGCTGTTATCAGTCCTAACATCCTCCACACTAGTTGGTACTGTACATAGTGACCTGCCTGAATCTGACTGGCAAGTTTAATAATGTCTCATGTTGTAGTGAAAAGGTGGCATTCTCAGTAAATCTAGTCTAGGCCTGTATATATGTATATACATTGGTGGATGTATATAGAGCCCGCCGCAACAACAATATTTAACTAACTTGTTGTTGCTGTTCCACAAAATTATATATTGAATATAACTATAAACTGACAAAATAATACATCATTCTTTAATAAATTAAAACTGTCATTTTTGCAAAGAAAATAAAACACTATGACATGGGAGAGGGTTGATGGACGCCATGCGAAGGGCAGACGTGAAAGACAGCTCTGTGCACTTTGATAACTTTTCTAATTATTTTCATGATATAATCTGGTGAAATTCGGTATACCCGGTTACACTTTTTCTGTTTGAGGTAAACATGGCAAAGAAGTTAAATTCCTCGAGCTCTGGAGACATTAAAAGACACTTACGTGTCCGGAGATAGAGTCTGGACGGGCCTGTGGACCGCGGACCTGCTTTTGGGGTGTTGCGTACGGGAGAAGAAATCCAGCGCCAACTGTCCAACATGTCGGGATGTTGACGAAGGTTGTTGCTGACTTGGAATATCTTGCTGTAATACGCGCGTTTTACCGCGATAGAAATAAAATTCTCAGAGTTAGTTAGAAGAGTGGCGGATGCGGAGAAATGAATCGAATATCTGGAGTCTTCGGAAAGGGCAGTATCCGCTAATCCGCCGTGACCAAGAGAGACTTGGAAAAATATTGGAAAGATTGGAAGATTTGGAAAATCGGGCCGAAGGAATAATTTGCGGATTATTGGGTTCCTGAGCATGAAGAAGGCAGAGATATGTTGAAATTTCTGGACGAGCTTTTCCCGAGTCTGCCTCGACATAACAGGCCATAAATTAGAACTTGAGCGGGCCTACAGAGTCCCGGCTCAGAGATCTGGCGAGGGGGACAGGCCACGACCAATCCTGGCTAGATTTCTGAGATCATCGATGAAGATCTCGTGTTGCGCCAGGCGAGGAGCAAAGGAAGGCCTCTCGTGGAAGAATCACAATATTTTCCTCTTTGCGAACTCGACAAGAGAGAACGTGATCGGTTCAAGGAATGCAAGAAAGTCTTGCACCAACGTAAGATCACTTTTGCACTGATGTTTCCGGCCAGACTGAGAATAAACACCAAAGACGGCAGCAAAGTATTTACGTGTCCCAATCAGGCAATGTCTTTTATTGAATCATTGGGTGAATAACGCGTTGGATGTTTCTCTTGTGAGTGGGTCGACTCTCTGTGTGGATTCTGAATCTCCGGAGGAAAAATGGCCGCCATTTTTTTCTTTTTTTTTTTTGCATTGCCGCACCGCCGGCTAGAAATATTGTTTTGTGAAAGATCACTTCCTTAAAGAAACTTTGGTATGGACGGAAGATCACTTTTACAATGAAGTTCCAGCCCAGATTAATAATAGATACTACAGACGACCGTAGAATTATGCGGCCTCCGTAGTGAATTGACTCTTGACCACAGCGGAACCGGGATGCGGTTTTGTTTCTTTTGTACTAGCTCAGCTTAGCGGGGCGTCTTTTGTTGAATAACACTACTTCAGGACAGTGGCAGATGTCTCTGCTCGCTCCTTCCCCGCGGCTGCCTCCTGTTGGCTGAAGTCCGATGTGCAGTATTTCCACGGGACGTTGGAATAATGACGTCATTCTTTCATAACAGCCGGCTCGCTGATTATTCGTTTGTCTGTCTGAGGAAACTGAACGGCTCTATATCGACTGGAATTTGTTTTGTTTTGTAGAAGAAACACCTTTGAGGCAGTTCTGTGAACTAGTCTATACATTATTTGTGTTTACTGCTTATTGGTTGGGGTGTATTTTATTTTAGAAAATATTTTTTGTTATGTAACTTTGCCTCACAAATTTGTGAGGCAGAATCTCTCGTAGGCGTACACGGACTCTGAGTTTAGGGGGATCGGCGCCGGTTGGCGCTGTCATGCGCGGGGTTGATGCGCATGTTTTTCTTTTTTCTGTTTGTTTTGTTCGGGGTGAAGCTTGGGGTTGTATTGTTGCATCAATGTTGAATTGTGGTCTTCATCATTTTGTTTTGGTCACACAATTAATTTTTTCTGTTATATCAAAATGTCACATGTTAATATGAGTGTACTATCTCTGCACGTGGAATGTGAATGGGTTGGGACACCCTACAAAAAGAAGAAAGGTCATTATTTTTCTTAAGCGTAAGAAATATGATGTTGTGTTTCTTCAAGAAACGCATCTTTCCCAGCAAGAAGCTGAAAAATTTTGGAAGATATTGGGGCGGTCATGTTTTCTTTAGTGCTGGCTCGAGTAAGAGCATGGGAGTCATTATATTGGTAAATAAGCATCTACAATTCAAATGTCTCAAACAGTTTAAAGATAAATTAGGAGAGTATTTATTGTTTTAGCAGAAATTCAGGGGCAAAGTCTTATTTGCTGGCTAATATTTATGCACCCAATACTGATGATCAGGGATTTTTTATAGATCTAGAAGGGATGTTGCAATCTGTTGGCACCCCACTGATATAAAATATTGGGAGGAGACTTTAATCTTTTGATGGACTCAGTCCTTGATCATAGTGTTGCAAAAGTGGGTAAGCCCCCTAGAGCAACAGTGACGCTTCACAGGATGTGTAAAAATCTTGGTCTTGCAGATATTTGGACACTTTTGAACCCATCTGGTAGGGACTATATTTTTTTTTCAGTCAATAAGATTTATTCTAGAATAGATTTTTTTTTTTTATCTCTAAATCACTCATTTCATCTGTTGCTGATTGTTCAATTGGAAACATCCTAGTCTCAGATCAGGCACTGGTGAGTTTAGAGGTGTGGCCACAATCAGAGAAGAAGAATCATTTAGTAGGCGCTTTAATGTATCCCTTCTACAAAATCCTGATTTGCACAAATGTTAAAGACGGAACTTGATTTTTATATGGAGATCAACTGGTCCACAGTATCCTCTGTGGGTGTGGGCGGGAGGCACTTAAGGCAGTTCTTAGGGTCGGATCATACAGTATGCCTCATTCATTAAAAATCCAAAGCACGAGAACTTTGGAGTTGGAAGGACATATTTTAAAGTGCAGAGGCAGAGCTGAAGCGTCGAATGTCGCCTGATGGTCTCAGAGAATTGACCAGATTGAAATATAGATATAATACTATTTTGTCGAGAAAAGTGGAGTTTTGGTTGTTCAGGGCAAGACAGTCAACTATTTGAGTCGGGGGACAAAGCAGGAAAACTTTTGGCTGGATATATAAAAACCGAGGGAGGCCCTTTCTACCATTCCCGCAGTGAAGTCTGTTAGGGGTGAAATTTTTACTTCGGCCATTGATATCAATAATGCTTTTAAAGAATTTTACTTGGATCTCTATAGTTCAATGTCTTTGTCTACCGATGAAGATATTAGACTTTGTGGAACCATTAGAACTCCAACATTGACGACGGAGCAAAAAAATGCTGATTCTGAGATAATTTGGAGGGTTGCGAGGTATCAAGGCCCGCTTCAGGCAAGTTCAGGCCGGATGGCTTGCGCTGTTTTTCAAATCTATGCACAGAACTGGTCCACTTCTGTTAGAAGTTTAAGAATATTAAAGAATGGAAAGCTTCTCCAACCACGACACAACCCGAATAGTCTGATTCTAAGAAAAGATCAAGTGGTGTAGTAGACTGTCCAGTTGATGATTGTTAAATTGGCTAACCGATAGTAAAGTTATGATTTATACATATAGTCAGTGGGGTTTATTCAGGTAGCTCTTCTGTAAATTAGGTCTTGAATATTGGTCAGTAGCGTATCGTTCGGTTGCTGCCATCTCACGTAAGCGTTGTATGTAGAATGATATTTTGATTGGAGTGTGGGTGGGTACTACGCCCGGGCAGTACAAACAAATGGACTGATTTGATTATTTTACTCTGGATAGGGGCACCCGGCAGGGTTGCCCTCTTTCCCCATTATTGTTCTGTCTTGCCCTGGAACCATTAGCAGCTGCGATAAGAAAGGGAGAATGATTTTCCAGGGGTGGTGGCAGGAGGTGTGCCGCGATAAGCTTTTGCTTTATGCAGATGATATTTTATTATTCGTCTCTAACCCTACTAGATCTATGCCTTGCCTCCACAGAATTATTAATTCCTTTTCCAAATTCTCAGGATACAAAGTCAACTGGTCTAAGTCCAGTAATGGCCTTTCAGCCTGGTGCCTTCCAGTGGCCCAAACAGGGTATTAAGTATTTGGGTATTTTATTTCCAAAAAATTTGTCAGATTTAGTTAGTGTTAATGTGGACCCGTTAATGAAAAGGTTTTCGAGTGATGTAGACAGGTGGTCTTCTTTACATTTATCTATGATCGGGAAGGTTAATGTTATTAAAATGAGTTGTATATCAAAATTCAATTACCTGCTACAATCTCTCCCTATAGATGTCCCTCTTTCTTATTTCAAGCAATTTGAGAATATAGCGAAGTCTTTTATTTGGAATGGTAAGCGTCCCAGGTCAAATTTCAATAAGTTACATAGGCCGATTGACAAGGGTGGGCTAGGCCTACCCAAGATTCTGTTTTATTATTATGCGTTTGGTCTCAGACATTTGGCTCATTGGTCACTTCCACCTGAGAGAGCCCCTCCCTGGTTCTGCATTGAACAAGAAGTTCTTGCCCTTATTTTGCCACTGCAAAGCCTTTCCATTAAGCTCACCAGAGAAGTCAAATCACACCCAGTAATTTCACATCTGCACTCATTGTGGACAAGAGTGTCCAGAGTGTTTGATTCTGATATTTATCTCAATGTTGCCTCGAGCCTTTGGCTAAACCCCAAAACTACGTATTAATAAGTCCCCTTTTTGTTGGTCAGAGTGGATCACGAGGGGGATTAATACACTTGGTGATCTTTATGAGAGTGGTGTGGTGATATCTTTTGAAAAATTGGTTCAACATTTTGGGATTCCCAGATCTCAGTTTTTTAGGTATCTCCAACTACGCCACTTGCTCTGTACTATTTTTGGGAGTAGCATGCACCCCCCTAATGCAGCAGATACTCTGGGAGAGGTGATTTCTGCTTTTGGAAGAGGACATGAAGCATCAGTGTATTACTCCTTACTGATTCAGAGTCTAGGGGACGGAGTCTCATCCACTCTCAAGAGATTATGGGAGAAAGATTTAAATTTGCAATTGCGGGAGGGGGAGTGGGCTAGGATTTTAAAAATTATAAAAACTGCATCTAGAGATGCAAGGGTGCGCCTTATACAATTTAAGATCTTACATTGGTTCTATTGGACCCCCTCTAAATTATATAGGCTTGGTCTTAAAGACACACCCACATGCTGGTGATGCCATTCAGAAGATGGAGACACTACCCATGTTTTTTGGGGGTGTCGTAAGATCCAAGAATTTTGGTTGAAAGTGCAGAGTTTTGTATGTGAGGTGTTAAACACTCAGATCTCGTTCTGCCCTAGACTCTGTATTTTGGGAGATGGGGAGGTCAGAAAATTGGAGGATAGGTACAAAAAAGATTGGGTTATGACCAGTGTGATGATTGGTAGACAGGTTATTTTAAGGGGATGGAAATCAGATGGAGCGCCCTCGTTTCCAGAGTGGTGTGTGGAGATGGGAAGGGTGGCTGCCTTTGAGGAGGGGTCGAGCAGAAGGATTGGAGTTGGGAATTCCTTCAGGAAGAAATGGAGCAGTTATTTGGCGTTTTTGGGGGACTCTTGAGGAGGGGCAGTGGAGAGTATATAATTTAGAGTTTAGGCTATGATTAGATAGATAGATAGATAGATAGATAGATAGATAGATAGATAGATAGATAGATAGATAGATAGATACTTTATTATACTTGATTATTGTATTTTACCTTTATTTTTATTATTTTCTTTTATTTTATTTTTCTTAATTGTGTGCATTTTTATTTATTTTATTTATTTTTTTATATGTGAGTTTATATTCTACTGACCACAAGGTGTTCGTGTGGGGACCAGGGTGGTGGTGGTGTGTGTGTGTGTGTGTGTGTGTCGTGGGGGGTTGTTAAAAGTTTGATTCATTATGTATGTTGTTTGTCTCTTGGTGGTCATTTGTGAATCAATAAAAGTGTTAATTACAAAAAAAACCACTATGACATGTGCTGTAGGAAAACGGCATCATGCCACTCTGCTGTTGATTATTTTCCTATAAAAGCCCATCTCATCTTGTTTTATAGACAACAATGAAATAAATCTGTAAAGCAGGCTAATGCAGAGATCTGGTTTTCTACACAGTGCTTCTGAAATCCTACAATGTTTCTGGAGTGAATCAAACTAATCAAACTTGAATAGTTCATAATGCACTTAACAGATAAAATAATGATAATAATAAAAAAACCAGTGAGTTAAATAGAAACCATAATAATTAAGCAAAATGTACAAGAGTATGATGTTTTGCACAATTTGCATAGATAATGACACTTTATATTTGTCAACACAGACAATTCCCTACCAGACCAGGAGAGGGCATCTCTCTCAAATTATGAATTTCTTCCTTCGTTGTTCCACTGATTTCCTGTACACACCTGTCTTGTGTTTCCCCTGACTGGCTCCCATATATAAGTCAGTTGCTTAGCATTTGTTTTCATGAGTATCTATTATCTAGTCTGTCAGGATTAGAAAGTAATGCAGTGTAAACATTGTCTAGTAGATTGTCCTATTTATTTCAACCGAGTGTTATTTGTAGAGGACTTTTAACAGTAGACAAATCAGTTTTAAGGGAAATAATTGTATTGTGTATATGATGAGACAATAAATGAAATCTGGATGTAGATTTAGATCTCTAATAAGAAATTATCTATAGATCAGCTGTAGTAGCAGCTTTTATGGCACAAGACGCGTTCGCTACTTGGTCAGCCCGCTATAGTTCTATAATCAAAGCCCTAGAAGAATAAATACATAATTAAATACACCTTTAAAGCTCTTTTTTTTTTTTTTTAGTTTTTGTAAGGAGTTATGATCACTACTCATGACCAGGTTCTTGTCATATCACAGCAAACCAGGGACTCCATTTCCTAAAATGAACCATGAACTACAAACACCGGCCGACAACACTACAACTACCAAACTCACACGTTCACCCCGTCTCTCTGTCTAACCTTGTTTTGACTGTTTGTCTGATAATCTGACCTCTGCCTGTATAAGTTTGTGGGTTTTGCACTTGTTGTTTTTGGTATTAAACTACATAACCTGCACTTGCTTCTGTCTTTGACTCTGTTTCATGACTATTGTAAATGCTCCTTCAGCTCACCCATGGTAAAATTGATCTTTATTACTTGTGTAAGTCTAGGGAAACACACCTGCTGGTAAACACTAGAATTCATGTGTGTGGAAATGAGTGAATTTAATCATGCAGCCCATGCTCATTTTTTATTTATTTTTGTGCAATGATGACACTATAAATAAAAGAAAAGTATTGGCGGCAGAGAATATATATGAATGAATATTAATACTGTATATTACAATATGTATTAGGTCATGGAAAGAGTGAATAAAAGATTTTCAAAAATGAGAAATGAGACAGCGGCTCTTGTGGTTTCCTGATAATCACACTATATAAGAGAGAGACACTCAGGCAGTGTGACAGTGTGTGTGTCACTTTGAGGGACTGGTGTGTGTGCAGAAGAATCAGTAATGATGAAGTGCTTGTATCTTTTGTCTGTTGTGTTTTACATCGCTGCAGGTGAGTGAAGTTATTTTCTATTTTCTATTACAGAAAGGAGAGAGAATATTAGCCAGTTCTTAGTTCAGCTGCTTTGTGTTTAGTTCATGTGGTTTCTGTCCAGACTGGGTTTACAGTAGGCCCTGATCCTGAACAACCAAATTGTCCAAAGACAGCAGTAATCTTTATACACAAGATAAACATACACGTGTCACATATCTAGAAACTCTGGACTCCATTTCCCATGAGCCACTGCACTGCACCACCAGTCACATGACCACCTGCACCTGATTCACGTTTTGTTAATGAGCGCTCATGTGTATATCTAGTCTTTGTCTGCACTGTTTTCTTGTCTTTCGTTGTCGTAGACTCTCGTCATTTATGTCTCAGTGTTTTGTCTCATGCCACAGTGTTTTGCCAAGTTGTCTTAGTGTCTTTGTTTTGTAGTCTGTTTGTTTATATTAAATGTTATTATCTGCAATTGCTTCTGCCTCAACCTCGAATTTGTGACAACACGTCATGCCTTGTGTTATAATCTCCTTATTTAGACCTGTTCAGCTTTGATCATATTGTTTTTTCTTCCTGATTAACTTCAGTCTAAAATGTACTGATGAAGAGAGGTGGGTGAATGAATAAGGAGGAATCTACAGTGAGATTATTTTACATCCCTATAATACTTACAGTGTATGTTTTTACACATTTACTGAATTACATCTCTCACAATCTCTGTCTTAGTGAATGTATCTATAATAACTCATATAAAGTGTAATAGAAAAGTTATTTTCCTGTAACCTGTACGTCACTTCTTCATTCTGGTCTTAGCTGTAAATAGATGCGTGTGAATTTCACACCTTTTTCTGCTGTCTCTCTGTCAGTGACCATCTTCACTTCCTGCATTACGTCTTACTCACAGTTTAAATTTTTACGAATAGATAATAGTGGATTTTTTCTTCCTGATGAGGTGGGTGAATGAATAAGGAGGAATCTACCGTGAGATTAGTCTAGACAGGGGATATTTGTGGGAATGCACATGACCATACTATGTATGAATACAATATATGTGAAAGAACTTGTGTGTGTGCGGGATTGCACCGGAACCAGATTTAAAGTTTGCTACTGGTAATTATAAATTAGTTATGGCCTAAATGTTTAAACAGATATCTTTTTGATCTGATTGGTCAGGATGTACGCATCAGGAAAACATTCTAACAATGTAGTCAAAAGCCTTGCATCATTTTCCGAACTTTTCCAGTCACCCTTATTAAAAGTTACGCTCTCCTTAGCACTGCTCCAATGGTTGTCACCCAGGACCGAGAACTTGAAAAGCAAAACGGTTCCTTTTTCTGCATCGTTAAAAAATTCGGCTGTACATCCGTATGACATTTCCCCAATATTGAATCTTTTCATGATTTCATTTTATTCTAATCTTCCCAGTGTCATATTTTTCTTTGGATGTGTATGGAAATTCATTATTTATTTTTTCATCAGCCATATATATGTGTATGTGTGTGTATGTGTGTATTGTGTATGTGTGTATGTGTGTGTGTGTGTGTGTGTGTGTGTGTGTGTGTGTGTGTGTGTGTGTGTGGAATGCACATGATCATACTATGTATGAATACAATCTATGTGAATTAACTTGTGTGTGTGGGGGATTGCACGGAACTGGATTCAACATAATTATATTTGATGATGACCTGCCAACATAATTATAATTGATAATAATTGATGATGATGAACTTTGACCTGCCAAGATCACTGTAATTGATGGTGACCGTTGATCTAGACCTGTCAAAACCAATTAATGATATGTACCATACAAACTCTCTCTCTTTTTTTCTCTCTCTCTCTCTCTCTCTCTCCTCTCTCTCTCTCTCGTGTGTGTGTGTGGTTCCTAAAGTGAACTGACATACAGTCCAGGGTGTATTTCGGGTATACTCAGCTGTATGTTGTTGAGAGAGAGACTTTGCTAGTATTTTTGGTTAAATGAGTTGGATTTGTGGCGTGTATGAAGTGTTCTGATGGTTATACAGGACTGCAGTTTCTGGGGGGATGGGAGGGAGGAGGAGGTAGAAAACCACTCAATAATCAGAACTAGCGATTAAAACCCCCGAATATTTGTACTATTATAAACTGAAACGTATGTGAAGTCATTTATTTTGGAAACATTATTGGTTTTCCAAATCACTTCTTAGTTTGTCAAAATAAATCCGATAAAAATACTAAATCCCCCTCCAATTTGCAAGTTGTTATCGCCCAACTATTTCCTCAGAGCACAATGCTTGATTTCTAATGCCTGATGCTTGATCTAGCTAATGACACTCCACATATATTGTAGCTAGATAATTCATTTTAATTTAGCCATAAATATCAATATTGAGTTATGTTAGTGAATTTTTATTTTAAATTCCCATTATTATCAACAATAAGTTTGTTCACACTAAATGATGTGTAAGTTTCAATCAATTACAGTCTAGATTTATTTGGACTCGTATGTCCTGTGTAATTTGTTTTAATGAAACAATGATTTGACCATGGGCGCACGGTGGCTTAGTGGTTAGCACATTCGCCTCACACGTCCGGGGTTCGATTTCCGCCGGGGCCATGTGTGCGCGGAGTTTGCATGTTCTCCCCGTGCTGTGGCGGTTTCCTCCGGGTACTCCGGTTTCCTCCCCCAGTCCAAAGATATGCATGGTAGGTTGATTGGCGTGTCTAAATTGTCCATAGTGTATGAATGGGTATGTGATTGTGCCCTGCGATGGACTGGCACCCTGTCCAGGGTGTACCCCGCCTTGTGCCCGATGCCTCCTGGAATAAGCTCCAGGTTCCCCGCGACCCTGAATAAGGAATAAGCGGTTGAAGATGGATGGATGATTTGACCATAAACGCTTTTAAATGATAGATGGATGATAGATTGATAGATCAGATAGATAGGTGGATGGCTAAATAGGTAGATAAGCGGAGGATAATTATGTAATCACACTGCAGATATAACAAAGCTGTTTCTATCTAATATATACTATTATTATTTTTTTTTTAATTAAAAATGTGGGGAAGCATACCCATTCACACTTCAACCCCCACAATATTCAAACCAAATCTACGCACAGGACAGTACATTATGGATGTGAGGTTATCTGCAGTACTGAGCTGCACGCTGGTAAAGACAACTGTGTGAGGATTTTTTTTTTTAAGTGAACATAGTATTGAGGAATATGTTTGTAATAATTGTAACAAATAGAAACGGATCGGTTTAAAGAAATCTGTACATTGTGTAGTATTACTCTCTCCAAGTGGTCTTTATTTTCAGATGTAGTTGTAACATGGTGTCTAATCACAGCTGTTTAACTACAAGTGACTCTCTGGGATTTAAAAGATAAAATACACACATGATCACAAGATAGTGTAACACACACACAGTAGTTAGGAACTGGGCTGAGAAACTAGAGATTAGGGATTAAATGTACTGAAGCATAAGTGTTTTCATAAAATTTAATTTAGAAATGTTGTACTTCATATTGTATTCAGTAGATTGTGAATTTTTTATGTTTGTTTCTGTACTGTTCTCTCTCTGGTGATAAACATGCAAGTATCACAGGATACAAAGGTGGTTCAGTGCTGTTCCCCTGCTCCTGCTCTGACCTGAACAACAAACCTCATATATTCACCTGGTCGACACTACAGAACAGGACCTGCGACAGAAGTGTTAATTGATGAACACTACCGTGGCAGACTTCAGCTGTTTAATCACATTTCTCCTGCTAATCTGTCTCTGTTCATATCTGACCTGAGGGAAGAGGATGGCACAGATTACAGGTGCAGGACTGACGAAGGAGTACAGAGACATCGGGCTTCATGTTAAAGGTAAAACATTTAAAGACACAATAAATTTTGATATTCAGTGAAAACAGACTTGATCAGTGTTCAAATGAATTATAGTTAAATATGTAAAAAAAAAGTCTTCTCCATTTACCATAACTGAGGGATTTACACTACGAGGTCATTTTGTGACACATTAATATCAAGTTATAAATGACAGTAAATTCTGATTATGGATATCAGACTGGCTTGAAACTTTTGGACTGGTATCAGATTGGATTGGACATATTTCTCAGTGTAATCTATGATTTATTTTGGTAGCACTGTAGTGTTTATAGAGTTACATTACACCTGTATAATTCCTTCATTACAACTAACATAAGCCTCATAAACATTTATAAAAGCTTCAAAAGGTGTCAGTAGCCACGTTTCCATCCAAGGGTTTTGTTTTTTTTAGATGAAAGGTTTACACATTAAAATGTTTACTGATATAGCTGATGGAAATGAAAATTATTGATATAATTTCACAAGTTTCTACATAATCGTTGTTCATTTAACTTTAGCACATAAACTCTATATCGACATTTTAAATGGTGCAAAAAAATAGTTTGGAAACAGTTTTTGTCCAGAAAAATGACATTCACGCAAAACAAAAGTGTCATATGACAGAATTTATCCATCAGTCGGGGGAAGAATAAGGGATGTGTGTGACGTCCAGCGCACTGCAAACCTGTAACACAAGATGTGTCAAGGAATTACTATATGCAATTTCAATCTCCTCTCCGCTACATTCAGCAGCCTGGATACATTAATATAATGCCACATTCATTTTACTTTAATAGCTGTGCATACACCATATACACATCCATGGACGGTTTGTTTTCACTGACCCGAAGGTTTCCCCACTACACTGTACTCGGCGCAGGACAGGGCGAGTAATCTGCTTTCTGGTCAGAACCACTGGTACGATGGCAACCTGCGATGAGGCGCAGCTCTCTACACTACCTCCACCATGTGCAGGGCCGGGGTGGGACCCAGCTCGGGAGATTAATGCCCAAAACCAGCACATTTTTTTTTATGGTGGAAGAACTTGGATAAATGAAGTTACAGTTCAGTTCTTACTCTCCTGTTATATTTATTACTGACATGTTTCAACAAGAATATAAGATATCTTAAGATAAATTACAAATAACAGGCTGCTAAGTATAGTTTTCTTCTACAAAAATCCAACTGTAACATTATGAAAAACAATGTTTGTTTGCATTCATTTTTTTTAATAAAAATAAAAATTTTTTTTTTTTTTTTTTTAAAGAAAAAAATTATTTATAACAAATAAAAAATAATTAAAATAAAAAATTTAAATATATTTTTTATTTATTTTTTTAAATAAAAACTGGGTTTGTGTGTGTTTGTGTGTTTTGTGTGTGTGTGGGAGAGAGAGAGAGAGAGAAGAGAGAGAGAGAGAGAGAGAGAGAGCATGTGTGTTGAGGCGAAGTGACGTGAGAAAACAGTACTTTTTAATGCATACATAACTGATGTGCTGCTTTAAATACACATGTAGTGTAATTCGTTACTTTAGTTATTAGTCACGCAATAATGTAACACATGCTTATTTTATGAGATCAATTTATGATCGTCCCACCGGGAATTCTGACGATTCTCCTGATGAGCCACTCTGGCTATGCCCATGGGCTTCAGCATACTTGGAGTCCTATCAGATGAGCAGCTGCTCCGTTCTGACCTCGTCCTCTGATATTTCATAAGAGAAGAGTGCAATTATTTGTGAAATTAAAATGAATGTAAGCTGGTCAGTTTCATTTAATTCTCTCAATACTCTCTCCATATTACAAAGATTTGAGGACATACGGGAGGACATAACAATTTGTGATATACGTCAAATCCTTCACTATGTAACATAAAGCAAGTTTTCATGTCACCGTTTAGACTATTTACCACGTTTGAGACACATTAATGTCACCTTTGTCCATTTCTTCACAATTTTACCCTCATGCATAAAACTATTAGCCACCTCATTACCGTCATGTGACACAGACAGACCAGAAGGAGACTGAGCTACAAACTGAGTTGTTCTAATGATCTAAAGTAAGTCATTACACAAACTTACCTCAACAGAAATCTATACCACTAGACAAGGACTTCTCTCAACTTGACATTTACATTGAGAAATGCAGTCTTTATCAGCTGACATTTATTGGAATAAGTCTTTATAAATATTTATGTAGGTTCATGTCACTTGTCATGGAGGTCTCATAATAATGTGTTACCTTTATTTCTAAATAAGAGAAAATGTATCTTTTAAAGATAATTTTTTCATTAATGACTGTGAGCATGCTTTACTCCAGTATCATGTGTCATATAACTAACAGTGATAAAAACATTCATTAGTGGAGAGTCACGTGACCTGTGAGCACGATGGCAGCTTCGTTCAGTGATTCTGCTGACCCTACTCATATTCAACGACTTATCCATGTTAATTAACTAACTATTCGGCTATTCTTTAACTATTTAGTATTTGGCAATTACATTATGACTTGACGTCAGGGAAAGCCCACCAGTAGGCAGACGCTACATGAACAAACACATGGGGGAGTCTCATAGCCTTCAGTTATGGGGAAGCTACAGTTGTTTATCAAAGCAGAGTGTAAAATCCTGCAGGACAGATTAGATAACATTCAGACTGAGATGTCCATCTGTTCAAATGCTGTAAGAGAATTACCAGCCTGAGCAGTCGAGTAAAACAGAACAAATCTTTTTAAAATGTTCCACTAAACTTGTGACTTACGAGGAGAAGACAGCTGTTCATATAACGTTTGTTTATATTATTTTACAGTCATAACATAATGCAACAGAAACTCTTCATATAATTACCTGGAATGTGAAAAGATTAAATTGTCCCAGCGAGCTGCCTGTCTTGATTATTTGCATAGACAGTGGTTCCCTAATAAATTTTAATATGTTGCTGCATCAATCTCATTAGGCAGTAAATCTTAGGGTTCACTTGTCGTGTTGAAACAAAGGCTTTCTTTTAACATCTTGTAAAGGTATAGCTGTGAGGATGGTAGAGTGTCATTCATAAAAGCATACAATCATGTGAAAAAAGTTTACACCCCATGAAAATTGTTGTGTTTTTACATTTTTTAAAATAATAATTATTATTATTTTATTTTTTTTACATATTTGGACAAGCAAACGTTTTATCCTCTGTGAAACAGTGCTTATTAATTAAGTTGATGGACTCTATCAAATGACACATAAAACTGACATTTTGTAGTAATTTTCACAATTTAAATGAACATAAAAGACCAGTTTTGTTGGAATAATGTGCTCTGGACAGACGAATCAAAGACAGAGTTGTTTGGCCACAGTAACAGCAGACCAAAGACAGCTTTTTAGGAGAAGCACCCCACACACCAACTGTGAAGCACAATAGTGTGAATGTTATAGTTTGGGGGTTGCATTATTGTTTCAGGAACTGGACAGCTTGCATTCATGGATTAATTATGGAATGACCTAGTCATTCCGGATTTGAATCTCATTGAAATGTTGTGGGGATTTGATATGAGTAGTTTTGAGAAATGCCTACAAAAACTTATTTCCGCTAAATGGGGCAATGCTAGCTTCTGAGGCCAAGGGTGTACCTACTTTTTTCAACAGAATATCAGATATTTTTATATTTCTGTTGAATAAATGAAAAAAGATGATGTTCCTTGTGGTTTTGGGGATTTCATGGGGTGTACTTATTTTTTCACATGACTCTCTCTCTCTCTCTCTCTCTCTCTCTCTCTCTCTCTCTCTATATATATATATATATATATATATATATATATATATATATATATAATGTGGTTTGATGGAACTTAAAAATAGTAAGTCTGTTTGTGCTCACACTTTTTATTTTATCTTATTATTTTTATTTTATACCAATGAATCTTTGTACATTAACATTGGTTGCAGTCTTGAATAACCATTTGATAAAAAAGTAATCCGTTTTAATAAGTTTTGTCTTTTCAGTAGGAAGAAGAGAAACTTCAACGCACTCGAGGAACAACCCCACCCACCCCCCTCACAACCGCCTCAGAGATACAACAACAAACTCTCCATCTGCATCATCCTCAACAACACCGGAACAAGGTAAACAGCAAACACACAGCAGCCTCCCTCTAGGTGCCAAAACTTTTCATCAGCAATGAAAAAAAACATCTGTACAGTGAGGAAAAAAGAATTTGATCCCCTGCTGATTTTGTACGTTTGCCCACTGACAAAGAAATGATCAGTCTATAATTTTAATGGTAGATTTATTTGAACAGTGAGAGACAGAATAACAACAAAAAAATCCAGAAAAACGCATTCAACAATCTTATAAATTAATTTGCATTTTAATGAGGGAAATAAGTATTTGACCCCTCTGCAAAACATGACTTAGCAATATGGTGGCAAAACCTTTGTTGGAAATCACAGAGGTCAGACGTTTCTTGTAGTTGGCCACCAGGTTTACACACATATCAGAAGGGATTTTGTCCCACTCCTCTTTGCAGATCTTCTCCATGTCATTAAGGTTTCGAGACTGACGTATGGCAACTCAAACCTTGGCTCCCTCCACAGATTTTCTGAGATTAAGGTCTGGAGACTGGCTAGGCCACTCCAGGACCTTAATGTGCTTTCTTGAGCCACTCCTTTGTTGCCTTGGCCATGTGTTTTAGGTCATTGTCATGCTGGAATACCCATCCACGACCCATTTTCAATGCCCTGGCTGAGGGAAGGAGGTTCTCACCCAAGATTAATTATAAACTGATCATTTCTTTGTCTGTAGGCAAATGTACAAAATCAGCAGGGGACCAAAAAGCTCCATTTTGGTCTCATCTGACCACAACACTTTCACCCAGTTGTCCTGTGAATCATTCAGATGCTCATTGGCAAACTTCAGACGGGCATGTATATGTGCTTTCTTGAGCAGGGGGACCTTGCGGGCGCCTCAAGATTTCAGTCCTTCAGCGGCGTGTGTTACCAATAGTTTTCTTGGTGACTATGGTCCCAGCTGCCTTGAGATCATTGACAAGATCCTCCCGTGTAGTTCTGGGCTGATTCCTCACTGTTCTCATGATCATTGCAACTCCACGAGGTGAGATCTTGCATGGAGCCCCAGGCCGAGGGAGATTGACAGTTCTTTTGTATTTCTTCCAATTGCGAATAATCGCACCAACTGTTGTCACCTTCTCACCAAGCTGCTTGGCAATGGTCTTGTAGCCCATTCCAGACTTGTGTAGTTTGTGTCTACAATCTTGTCCCTGACATCCTTGGAAAGCTCTTTGGTCTTGGCCATGGTGGAGAGTTTGGAATCTGATTGATTGATTGCTTCTGTGGACAGGTGTCTTTTATACGGTAACAAGCTGAGATTAGGAGCACTCCCTTTAAGAGTGTGCTCCTAATCTCAGCTCGTTACCCGTTTAAATGACACCTGGGAGCGAGAAATCCTTCTGATTGAGAGGGGTCAAAAACTTCTTTCCCTCACTGTATGATTACATTTATTTACTGAATTACATCTCGGAAACTCTCTGTCTATAATGTATCTATAATAACTTATATAAAGTGTAATAGAAAAGTTATTTTCCTGTAATCTCGTCACCTTCTTCACTGGTCTTAGCTGTAAATCGATGCGTGTGAATTTCACACCTTTTTCTGCTGTCTCTCTGTCAGTGACCATCTTCACTTCCTGCATCATGCCTGATTTATCTATTTTTTTTTCTTACATGAATTTATCCATCCTGTGTTCTCATTTTCAAAACTCACAACAGCGGTCTATGTGGACTGAACTGTGTATCACTTTTTGTGCTCTTTAACACAAAAAGTATTGAATAACCTTTGCTTTAAAATGAATGAGTTCTTTTTCTCACACAAACGTCATCAAAACTCTGTCCATGGGCGTAGAATCCACAGGGGGCGCGGGGAACGTGCCCCCCCCTAAATATAACATAAATTCGTCTCCTGCACTTTTCACTGGTCATGGCCAATTTGTCTATCTTTGATTTTTACACATGTACGTGTCTTTACGTGACCTGATGTTGCTATGACAATTGGTTATTCACGTCACGTGTCACGCCCATGTTCACACCCACTCTGAGCGCTCAGAGATCGCGATGAGCTCAAAGGGGCCAAAAACCAATCCCTCCTTTGTTATTTTTACTGAATGTTGAATTTCACTGAATTTTACAGAATTTTTACTGAGCATTGTAAGTTCTTTTGCCGTGTGCTTATCATAATGCACAATGATAAATAATTTGCTACATATTTCTTTTTTAAATGCTGCCAATTTCTTTTCATGAATAATTAGCTAGATTGGATGATAATATTAGCCGAACCGCAGTCCCACAGAAACAAAAAAAAGAGCTTGACACTAAAAAAATCTTTGTTTACACTAAAATTGATTGCATGTTGTTGTTGATATAACATGTTATTGTACTGATATAACGTCTCCTTACAGTGACATGTTTGTTAGTTTAATTCACTTACAGCCTCTTTGTAATAGTGTGGTTTGAGTGACATTTCTTTTCTGAACTGTGGACTGTTGAATAGAATATAACAGAATATAATAAAGTAGTGTGTGAATATACAAAGTACATATTATATACTGTGTGATATGTAAATGCAATACAATGTACACTAAACACAATTTGCAATATTTAAAATAATGCAGTGCAATATACAATATAACATGCAAGTACAGAATCATAAATTGCATATTAAGCCAATTAAGAGCAAGAAGAGATAAAACTCATCAATTTAGACAAAATTCAGAAAAAATACCATTGACATTCTGTCCTCCAGCACATCTGTAATGACGGCTACGCCACTGTGTGTATCTATAGCTTATTATTCCGCAAGTTTATATTATGTTTTCAAAAAATAATCAGCTCCATTTTTAACCAAATCAAGCAATAAAGAAAGAAAGTGTTACTTTTAAAAATAATAATAATAATAATAATGAAAAAATATATAATTAATTATACTGTAGACCGCTGATGTGTTAACTGTGTGAAGAGTACTGATAATTCCACTGAACTAAATGTAAAAACTATAAATAAGGCGTAATGCAGGAAGTGAAGATGGTCACTGACAGAGGGAGAGCAGAAGAAGGTGTGAAATTCACACGCATCTATTTACAGTCCAAAAGAGAATGAAGAAATGACGCACATTACAAGTTACTGGGAAATAATTTTTCTATTACACTTTACACACAGATATATACCTACATATATACATATACACACATACATACATATACACATACATATACATACGCATATACAAAAACGCACATACAAAAAAATAAAAAAAAAATAAAATGGATATATACAGCATTTACCACAAAATAAGAAAATTGTATTGTGTAAGTGTGTCTACATGGGTGTATTTATAATGTTTATGGCTTTTGGGGAACAAACTATTCTTGAGCCTGTTTGTCCTTGTTCTGATGCACCTGTAGCGTCTCCCTGAGGGCAACAGAATAAACAGGTCAGAGCCAGGTAAATGTAAATTGTGTTACATTTACTTATGTTAGCGAAGGTTATTGTTCTGCATTCACTGTTAATGTCTGTTAATGAATACAAAAAACTGCAGATGGATAAATCTTGCTAATTTATTTTGAGTGTACATTTAAATTTTTATGTTATGCGTATTATCCTTAAATAATCAATTAAAGTTCTAGAAGTTTTATTTATTTTGTATTTTTTTTGCCATCATACTGTTTTGTGTAAAAAGACTATTATACGCTGTATTTAGTCAAATGTAAAAATATGGCAGTGTGTTTGTTGAGTGTGGAGTATTACACAGTGTTCTCTGTGCATGCCACAGCGTCGGTTAACTGATGCTGTGAGCAACAGGAAGTAGCCATTCTCCCATCAGCCCTCATGCTGCCCTGCCACAATCATGTGGTTACTCTGACATGCTGAGTGTCTCACACCGCCTCCTAACATGAGAGCATTATTTATGTGCATAACTGTGGTTTTATTAAAACTACCATCCTGTGTGCATACATGCTGAGACCATTCAACATAGTCACAAAGTAATGTACAACAAAGTATTCACAGTATATCACTGTCATATGGACGTCTTTCCCTAGACATTACTTACATTTACTCTGGAACCATAGTTACATGCTTAACTAGCATACTGTTTCAACTTTACTTTAATATACCTTGACAGAAATTACTGTAATAAACAAAATTCTATCATTTACAGATATTCTGTACCTACTTTAATTTGACAACTAGTGTGGCTAAAAACCGAAGCTCGTTCTTCAAAACTGAAATCCATATGTATTTTATTGAAATGTGTTGATATTAATATTATTATAATTATTATTACTATTATTATTATTTATTTTATTTTGTTTTATTTTTTAAAACTGGGGTACAGCATAATTGTCTTCCTAGTAAGACAGTATCCTGAAGCCTTCGGCCGTCTCTGAGCTAAGGAGGGACAGAAGGGTAGAATTTTGTATTGATATACCTTCATTTTTTTTTTTTTTTTTGTATTACTCAATTTACTTGAACACACACTGACCTCTTGATGTCCTTGAATGCAGGTCCTTGACATGATAGCATAGCTAGTCCACCTATACAGAAAAGCATTCTGACCTGAATCCTGGTAATATCTTTATTATTCTTATTACAACAATAGTCTATTTGCATGTTTGCTGATACGGTTATTTGCTATAAAGTTAGATCTTGGCAACTGTGAACTATTTTTAAAGGAACACCCATGGACCTGTTTGTTCTACATGGAGCCTTGTTCCAAAACTAGCCCCAAATTGATGCAAAAACTATGTATTGATGTACCTTCTATCGGAAAGCAAACTTTACACAGCTTCTGTGTTCTGGGGTGCTCAGGACATGAAAATAGGCCTTGTGAGGTCTACTGGTTACATACAATGCATTACATCCGCCAGCCTTTGCATTCAGTTTATTAGCAGGAAGCAGTGGTGGATCGTCCCCCCATCTCCACATCCCCCACCACTCCCCACCTACATACTCACTTGAGTTATTTATGTGCCTTGTGGTCAAAGTATGAACTGCAACGAACATTAATAGAGGACCATTTAGGCAGGAAACCCTCTGCCCCATGCTCGCGCTATGAACATTTTCAGTAAAGAGCAAGACAGTTAATGACAGGGTTGCAGTTTATAAGCCAGATTTGGCTAGCTGAAAATACTTTCACCACTCAAGATCTTGTTTTATAGAAAATAATCTAAATTAAATCTAATAAAGTTCTGCAAACAATGGCAAAATGTGCAAACATTGTGTCTATGATGTAAAGAACTATTTTTATGTTCAAATTCACTTACCATCTGCTTTACTAGGAAAACCTGCTCATTTATAAGGTTATCTAGTCAACAGCACAATGCATAAAATCAGGCAGACACAGGTCAAGAGTTTTTTAACATTTACATTAATGGCAAACGTTATCTGAAGCCCTTGACCTGTATCTGCATGTCGCATCATGCTGCTGCCACTTGACTGAATGATTGGATAACTACATAAATGAACAGGTTACAGGTGTTCCTATTAAAGTGGACGGTGAGTGTATATTACAAAAATTTGGAAAGAAAAAGGATGTTATGAAATGCATTCTGTCCATACATCAGAAGTTTATGTTCCTAAGACATATAGTAATAATATATATATCATTTTTATATTGTGAAACATAATCATATTGCCATTAGTGTGTCTCTCATGTCTATAATTGGAGTGCAAAAGGACAGTTATTTAAAAGCTTGTTAATGATGCACATACCATTACAAGCGAATTAGTGCCACCTGGTGTAGCAGTTGAGATAGAACATCCTGTTTCACATGGACAAAATTCAGGTTTATGGTTACTTTCTTTTATTTGTAATTATGTTGCTATACTGTGGATACAGTAAGTGTTGAATTGTCTAATTTGATTGTTCAGAAGGTGCTGATTAATTTTCTATACCAGCAGCTCTGACAGAAGTGCTGGCCATAATTTAGATCACAGTTTTCCACTAATGCTCTATGAGCACTTACTGTAGCAGCTAGTAAAGACGTTCTACCAAATTGAGCAGCTCTGACTATGTTTTGGTAGCTGTAACTGGTCAGAACAGGCTGGATTTTTCAGCAGGTAGTTCCTTAACATAAGTGATAACAGGAAGTAACTTGTTTTGCAGATTTCCCACAACATAAAATGTAACCATAAACTGATCAATGTACATTCATGTCATTCTGTATTCTAAGAAGAATGAAGACATAAAAAACTAACTCAACTAAATAGAAACCATAATAATGAAGTCAAATGTAAAAGAGTATGGGTTTTGCAAAATTTACATAGATACTGACACAAAGAAGAGTAAAAAATATTGAATATAGAAAATTTCACTTTATGTTTGTCACCACGGTTAATTCTCTGCCAGACCAGCAGAGGGCATCTCTCTCATAGTATGAATTTCTTCCTCGGTTGTTCCACTGATTTCCTGTACACACCTGCCTTCTTTTTCCCCTGACTGGTTCCCATTTATAAGTTCTGTGTTTTCCCTCGTTAGTTGCTTAGCATTTCATGAGTAGTTATTATCTAGTGTTTCAGAACTAGAAAGTAATGCAGTGTAAACATTGTCTAGTAGAGTGTCCTATTTATTTCAACCGAATGTTATTTGTAGAGGACTTTTAACAGTAGACAAATCAGCTTTAAGGAAAATAATTTAATTGTCCTTTATAGGAGACAATTAAAGCGTTTCTTCTTTCTGTAGAAATCTGGATGTAGATTCAGATCTCTAATGAGCAATAATCTATAGACCAGCTGTAGTAGCGCTTTCTGGCACATGATTTTGCTACTTAGCTGCTTAGCTATAGCTCTGTAAACAAAGACCTATGAAGAATAAACAAATAAGTAAATCAAGTAAACACACACACACACACACACACACACACACACACATTTTAAACTCTTTAAACTCTAATAAATCATGTTAAAAAATACAATGATACTTTTATGATTAATTTTATTTTTCATAATGAGTCATGATCATCAGTCATGATGAGCCTCTAAGACCTCAGATCGCTCGCAACATGGTAAATGTCTTCATTACTTCCCGTAAATCCGAGGGAAACATGCTGCTGGTAAATATACTGATGGACATTGCATCTTTGTCCTAAATACTAGAAGTCATGTGTGTTGAAAAGTGAATTTATCACACCTTACACACAGTTTTGCTCTTAATATACTCAATAAAGTCACATGATATAGGTGGTTGTAGTACTATTTTTCAGTTTATAAAAAGTGTTGTGTCATTTGTATTGGACTGAAAAGGCTGTTTTTCACACAGCAGTACCTTCAGAAGTTTGGCTCCTGAAGTCCCTCAGGCTTCTTAGGGCTCATCTAACAAACTTCACTTGAGAAATTGAGAAAATGATGTCTAAGATATTTAACAATGATGATACTATGAATATGATAAAACCACAAAATGAATAAATATTATTTTATATATAATATAATATAAATAATATTATATTATGCATATAAAATGTAAACTAAATCATGGAAAGAGTGATGATAGCCGCAGATATAGACTACCCATGTGCATACAGGCCAGCTGTTTAAGATAAGTGGTATGGAAAATGGATGGAAGATTCTGCCTTAATAGGTACAGTAGTTACATTCTTGTGCCTGTAGATGGCGTCTTGAAGTACAATAATATAACTTATGTGTGTATGTGATTGTGCCCTGCGATGGGCTGGCACTCTGTCCAGGGTGTACCCCGCCTTGTGCTCGATGCTTGCTGGGATAGGCTCCAGGTTCACCGTGACCCTGAAGAAGGACTAAGCGGTCGAAGATGGATGGATGGATGATGATAAACATAATGAATAATAAAACTCAAAATGCTTTATATTGTATGATCTCGATTATATGATTTTGACATATGCGTGCTGGACCACGTGATTTTTTGCCCATTGCATGTGACTTCTGGACTCACCCTGCTGCTCACTTTTTGTGGTTCACACTGCATGAATCAGGTCAAAGCTGGTGCAGTCTACGCTGTGCAGTTGTTCTGGATAGCACAGTTTGAAAGTGCTTTTGGGTTGTTCCGCTTCCTATAGTTGTTTCTTAGTCGCGTGACATTCACAATCAAGTCCCACAGCAAAGATCCAGGTGTCTTTTTATTCTAATTGGATGTTTTGTTTATGGGAATCATATGACTTATGCAGTCATTTACACTGAAAGTCAGTTTATTAGGCAGCACCCTCCTGTTCCTCCATTCACCGAGTCTCTGAGTGTGCACTGCTTACGGTCACCCAAATACCTTAACCCTTTTACATGGTGTGATTAACCTGCATGCTGTTCCTGTGCAGGTACCGCGTGGTGGTGTCTTACCCTCCACAGAGCGAGGCTGAGCTGGAGCTGAAGGAAGTCGACATCGTGTTTCTGCACAAGAAGCGCGAGGACGGCTGGTTCAAAGGCACGCCAAACCAAAGGAATGGCCAAACGGGCCTCTTTCCTGGCAGCTTCATCGACAGCATCTGACTTGAACACATGCTTGCTATCAAGAAAAATTACACCAAGCTGTGATGAGGTTATCAGCTGCAGTTGCCTGGAAAGCTCCTGGCACTGACTGACAGAACGAGCGAGGATCAGCAGTGTATACACGAGGGTGGATCTAAGCACAAATCAACACAATTATTTAAAAACACATCCTGGATGCCATGAGGCTGTCACAGTCTCTTGAAGCAAAACACACACTTGCAGTTTTACACAGAAAAAAGTGCACATATCTCAAGCACATATATAAAACAGAGAGCATGAGAGAACGCTCACTTGACTCGGAGCTCGTCATGTGATAATCCATTAATTTATGATCCCATATTTCTGAACAGTTATAAATGCGTGCCTTGTATGGCATCACTTTATTGTATATAAGCAAACAGAGCTTATCTATGAATGAACTGAGCAAAGCTGGAAAATATGAATTTTATTATGATTATTTAAAACAAAAAATGGTAGTTTTGGTTGTAGGGTAATGATGAATGATTTAATGTGAACTATGATTGGCTGCCCCTGATGTGTCGCTGATTTGTGTCGCTTGGTCACCGATAGATGAAGTCGTTGATTACGTGTTGCTTCAACAGAATGGATGTTGGTCACTGCCCAGTTAAACTACTGTTGATCATCCTGAAGATAGAGCTGAACTTTAATTTAAAAAGAAAAAACATCTTCAAATTCAATCCAGTGCATATAAACACACATAAAGGAATTGAGATTACATGTATGGATGGCGTTATGAATCCATGATCAAAAATCCAGGCGTTTGAGTGGATTTGCAAGCGTCAACGTTGCGATGGCTCATGCACAATGAATCCAGTGAACATGACCCAGTATTGAGTAAGGAGTGGGGGTGTAGTGAATCTGCTGTAGATTTTATTCAGTAAGGGGCTTAGACGTAGTACGGTTAATGCTTCTGATATAACATTTTTTTTAAATAATTTTTTTATATTTAAAAAAAAGAGAAAAAAAGAAAGAAAATACACTCCATAGAACTCATCTGGACGGTGGTAGTGTAGACGTTTAACTCAAATTGTACTAATTATATTTCTATGTATTAAAGTATGATAGCTGCTGGCTCCCTTTGTGTTTTTGTTATTTTAATTTTTTATATAAGAGTACGACTGACAGCTGAGTGATGGATCACTGAATCCTTTTACTCTTGTGTTGTACGTGTGTGTGTGTGTGTGTGTGTGTGTGTGTGTGTGTGTGTGTTCCCGATTTCCAGCTAATTTTGGTCTATTGCACTACGCCCGACAGAGGAGGTGTCGTAAAGAATCGAACACATCCGATGATCAGGACCGATTATATCCTGTCAATCAAATGAGAGCAGGAAAACTCATCAAGATGTCTCTTTCACAAGTTTATTTAGTATCTCCTTATGGAATATAGACAACTCCCATTATTGCAGATATGTGGTCTGAAGCAGTCATGCCAACCAACTTAGTGGTGTATGGAACAAACACAATAACCTCAACTACTCCATGAATAAAGCAGGAACATTTGAGTAAAACATGCAATAAACACCTCGTCTGCGTAGACTTGCTGTTTTGTTGTTGTTGTTGCTTTTTATTTTTTATTTATTATTATTTATTAAACACATTCAGGATGGAATAAGTCAGTGATGGCTCTGTAACATCCAACCTATAGAATCAGACAAAAGTGTGAGGAAAAGCCCACTTGCATCATCTTTATTGATGTAACTCATGATGGTAGCAGCGGAATGAATTCAGAAGTTTACAGGAACATTTTGTCTGGCAATTTACAGAGAAATTAATCTGGAGGAACTTTATCATGCAGCTAGACAATGATCCAAATCACTCTTCCATCTCACCAAATGACTTTATCAGGGGGAAAGTGGAAGGTTTTAGACTGCTGTTCGATCACCAGACCTTAACCCAGTTGAGCAGCATTTCACCTTCTGAAGGGAACACAAATGATCCTACAAGGGAAAGAAAGTCTGATAGATGTGAACATGTGGAGAAATTCTGTTTTAAAAAAAAAGATTAAAGATTTATTTATTTTTGGTTACTGAGGTTAAGGTCAGGGTGATATGTATTTGGCGTCCTTGTTAATGCAAGGTCATTACAAGGACAGTAAGACAAGTGTGTGTGGATGGTTGGGTGGAAGTGGGATGGAAAGTGGAACATCTGGTGTCTTTAGCTTGTAGAAGTGTAGAGGAAAAATTAAGACTTAATGTTCTGACACAGAGGCAGAATACAAATGAGAATGAGGAAACATCTGCAGTCTCACACGTACACGAGATCTGAACTAAAGCGCCGCAAAAATAAGGTTTCATTACTAAAGATTTTTTTTTATAAAAAAAGAAAGTGTTATTGTTTATTAAACATTAATGCTTAACTGATAACTGATCAAGTGGTATGATAACTATTATTACTCTGCTTTTAAATTTAGCTGACTAAGAAGTGAGTCATTTTTCAATCTTAAACTAAATTGTGACTTTGAAGCGTCCTATGAAAATAAACGTTGTGTCAGTGAAACAATTAGTAATAAGACTTTAATATCGTGAACTCTTTTATCTATTATCCATTAGAGAATGGATGATACCTTTAACCAGAGTGCAAATGGCCAGAAAACGCTTGTTACTGAGGCACATTATCATTAGAAGCGTTATGGCGGCACCTAGTGGTCGAGCTTGAACGTGCAGTTTTTACATACACCAAATTTAGTGATAATCAGTAAAATGTTGAATACATATTTTTTTTTTCGTCAGGTGAATAGTCTAGCAAGCAATAAAGTACTTAATTTTGTATTATAATGGTGTAACTTTCTCATTATATTTCTCAATATGTGTTAAATTCTCGGATCAGAACATGTTTGTTTTCTATAAGTCTACCAGCTGTAAATTAAATCACAGGTTTATGTTAATGCCTCATTTTGATATGTTATTGTTTCTATAGTAACACCTTCCACTGGGACTTGTATGGCGCATGCTCTATAAAAATGGATTTAAAACTTTTTTGATTGTTAACAGGATTGATAAGTTTTCAGTGAGGAGATATTAATTAGTGTTTTAAGAAGTTTTGACATGACAAGCTGTGTTAATCTCAAGAGACTAACTTGTTTCCCAGACATTCCACAGCATTAAATGTAACTATAAACTGCTAAAACCACAACGTGTCATTCCATCACAAATATAAATTCTAGTTGTTACCAAATTGCTGAGGTACAAGAGGAATAAAACACTTTGACAGCAGCTGTAGTAGCAGCTTTAAGTCAGCTGATGTCGCCATTTAGCCGCTTTGCAATGGCTCTATAATCAAAGGCCAAGGAAGAATAAATAATTAATTAAATAAACAAAAAAATTTATATTGAAAATAATGTAATAATAATTACTGTATTTGTTATTATTTATGTTTTTAAACACCATCTAGTCCTCCTCAGCTCACACATGGTAAATGTTCTGATTATATCTGGACTACTTCTGTTTTCTTTCCTGGTCTGGGTGTAGTTTCATGTGAATTTCAAAAACCGTTTCATGTCTCTCTTACCCAATTCCACCTTCAGCTGATTCAGGGTCACAATCTTAAATATTCTGTGCCAGTTATAAACTTATATTATAGTCTAATTTTATAATTCTCAAATCTGATTGGTCTGAAAATGTTGATTAGTTTTCTATAACAGCAGGAAATTTTGTTGCAAGGTGTTTTTTTTTTTTTCAACATGCTAATTTTTTTTATATGTTCTTAAATTTACTTATAGATTTATATTGCAGATGTTCTACATCCATGGCATTGTGGAGCTGTTGTTATGGTGTGTGTACAAGGCTTTATAACAATCAGAGGTCAAATAGAAACTTTATTTTAAACTGAAATTTTCTGACACAGGAAGTCTTAAGGTCGGATGACTTTGTGGTTTCTCTGTGACATGACAAGATGGAAAAATACTACTACAAAGTGCTGTGACATAAGAGGAATAAAACACTATAATTCTGTGTATAACTCACAAGCAAAAGACTTCTAACAAGATAAAAGTATCAGAGGTGTGATAATAATAGTAGTAGTAGTAGTAGTAGTAGATTCAAAAAAGTGTCATCTCTCATTCTTTAAGTTGAATTGAAATGGTTGTTTTGTCATGTTGTAATACCTCAGAACAAGTTTGGCTCCTGAAGTCTTCTGTTGTGTTGACTCGGTCCCTCAGGCTTCCTAGGGGTCATCTAACAAACTTCACTTGAGCAACTGAGAAAGTGAAACCTAAAACATATATCGATGATGAAACGATGAATATGATAAAACCACTGCATGAAATTTTTTGAATAAATATTACTACTGCATATTCGCTGTAAATTGAGTCTTGGAAAAAGTGATGAAAGAGATTTTCAGAAATGAGAAATGACACAGCGGTTGTTGCGGCTTCCTGAAAACCACAGTATATAAAAGTGTGTGTGTGTGTGTGTGTGTGTGTGTGCGCACAGAAGAGTCAGTAATGATGAAGTGCTTGTATCTTTTGTCTGTTGTGTTTCACGTCGCTGCAGGTGAGTGAAGTTATTTTCTATTTTCTATTACAGAAAGGAGAGAGAATATTAGCCAGTTCTTAGTTCAGCTGCTTTGTGTTTAGTTCATGTGGTTTTTGTCCAGACTGGGTTTACAGTAGGCCGTAGTTCAGCCCTGTTCCTGAACAACCAAATTGTCCAAAGACAGCAGTAATCTTTATACAAAAATATTTGAAATATTTGATTATATCTTTTCATGTGACAACACTGAAGAAATGATACTTTGCTACAATGTAAAGTAGTGAGTGTACAGCTTGTATAACAGTGTAAATTTGCTGTCCCCTCAAAATAACTCAACACACAGCCATTAATGTCTAAACCGCTTGCAACAATAGTGAGTACACCCCTAAGAAAATGTCCAAAAAGGGGCCCAAAGTGTCAATATTTTGTCTGGCACAATTATTTTCCAGCGCTGCCTTAACCCACTTCGGCATGGAGTTCACCAGAGCTTCACAGGTTGCCACTGGAGTCCTTTACACTATGACGACATCACAGAGCTGGTGGAGTTTAGAGACCTTGTGCTCCTCCACCTTCCATTTGAGGATGCCCCACAGATGCTCAATAGGGTTAAGTCCATCACCTTCACCCTCAGCTTCTTTAGCAAGGCAGTATCTATCTATCTATCTATCTATCTACTATATATAATCATCATATATCTATCTATCATCTATCTATCTATCTATCTATCTATCTAAACTACACTATCTTAACCAAATAAGTTTATCTTGGCTCCAGTAATCCATGTCCTTAGTCTGCTTGTCTTCAGCAAACTGTTTGGCGGACTTTCTTGTGCATCATTATTAGAAGAGGCTTACCTCTGGGACCACAGCCATGCAGACCAATTTGATGCAGTGTACGGCATATGGTCTGAGCACTGACAGGCTGACCCCCACCCTTCCTTCAACCTCTGCAGCAATGCTGGCAGCACTCATACATCTATTCATTGAGGGAACCATGAGTGCAAACATGTACTGTTAGATACTGAAGCAGAGCATGATCAGTATGCAGTATTCCAGCATGATAACGACCCCAAACACACCTCCAAGATGAACACTGCCTTGCTAAAGAAGCTGAGGGTGAAGGTGATGGAATGGCCAAGCATGTCTCCAGACCTAAACCCTATTGAGCATCTGTGGGGCATCCTCAAACGGAATGTAGAGGAGCACAGGGTCTCTAACATCCTCCAGCTCCATGATATCGTCATGGAGGAGTGGAAGAGGACACCAGTGGCCACTTGTGAAGCTCTGCTGAACTCCATGCCCAAGAGGGTTAAGGTAGTGCTGAAAAATATGGTGGCCACACAGAATATTGACACTTTGGGCCCAATTTGGACATTTTCACTTAGGGGTGTACTCACTTTTGTTGCCAGCGGTTTAGACATTAATGGCTGTGTGTAAGCTGCACACTCACTACTTTACATTGTAGCCAAGTGTCATTTCTTGTCACATGAAAAGATATAATCAAATATTTACAAAAATGTGAGGGGAGTACTTACTTTTTGTGAGATGTCATGCCTTATGTTATAATCTCCTTATTTAGACCTGTTCAGCTTTGATCATGTGGATTTTTTCTTCCTGATTATCTTCAGTCCAAAATGTACTGATGAAGAGAGGTGGGTGAATGAATAAGGAGGAATCTACAGTGAGATTATTTTACATCCCTATAATACTTACAGTGTATGTTTTACACATTTACTGAATTACATCTCTCACAATCTCTGTCTTAGTGAATGTATCTATAATAACTCATATAAAGTGTAATAGAAAAGTTATTTTCCTGTAACCTGTACGTCACTTCTTCATTCTGGTCTTAGCTGTAAATAGATGTGTGTGAATTTCACAACTGTTTCTGCTGTCTCTCTATCAGTGACCATCTTCACTTCCTGCATTACACCATATTTATTAACATGTATTTATCAATCCTGTGTTCATATTTTTGAAATTTCACATCAGCGGTCTATGTGACTGAACTGTGTATCACTTTTCATTACTCTAATAAAAGTCTGTGTATCTATTTTTCACCTTTACATACTGTTTTCAACATTAAGGAATTTCATTTTTAACCAAACATTAAAGAAACAAAGTGGTACATTTAAAAATATATATTTTAAACTAATTAGATTAGATTAACTAATTAATTAGATTGCCTAAGATAACCTGCTGATTGTGTGTGTGTGTGTGTGTGTGTGTCAAATTTACATATTTTTGTTATTTTATTGGAATGTCTAGGGTTAAATTTTTTCTGTACTTTGGATTTTCCCCTGCTGAAAGTCATTGTGTTGTGAGTGATAAAGTTCTTGTTCAGAGAGACTTTGCTTGTGTTCTTGTGGTTTTGAGGCGTGTATGAAGTATTTCGATAGTTATAGTACATTATGGATGTGAGGTTATCTGCGTTTTACTGAGCTGCACACTGGTAAAGACAACTGTGTGAGGATTTTTTTTAAGTGAACATAGTATTGAGAAATGTGTGTAAGTAATTGTAAAAAAAATAGAAACTGATCAGTTTAAAGAAATCTGTACATTGTGTAGTATTACTCTCTACAAGTGGTCTTTATTTTCAGATGTAGTTGTAACATGGTGTCTAATCACAGCTGTTTAACTACAAGTGACTCTCTGGGATTTAAAAGAAAAACACACACATGATCACAAGATAGTGTAACACACACAGTATTGAGGAACTGGGCTGAGAAACTAGAGATTAGGGATTAAATGTACTGAAGCATAAGTATTTTCATAAAATTAAATTTTTAAATGTTGTACTTCATATTGTATTCAGTAGATTGTGAGTTTGTGTGTATGTTGTTTCTGTAGGCTGTTCTCTCTCTGGTGATAAACATGTAGATATCACAGGACACAAAGGTGGTTCAGTGCTGTCTCCTTGCTCCTGCTCTGACCTGAACACCAAACCTCAGATATTCACCTGGTGGACCTACAGAACAGGACGTCCGACATAGTGTTAAACGATGAACACACCGTCGACAGACTTCAGACTTCAGCTGTTAATCACATTTCTCCTGCTAATCTGTCTCTGTTCATATCTGACCTGAGAGAAAAGCATCAGGAGTCTACAGGTGCAGCACTGAGAAGGAATACAGAGACATCAGGCTTTATGTTAAAGGTAAAGTATTTAAATACACAATAAAAGTTGGAAGAATTCAGAAGTCTTGAATGAATTGTAGCTGCATTCAGTGCCCTCCACTAATATTGGTAAATATGAGCAAAGAAGGTCGGAAAAAATTGCCTTTATTGTTTAACCATTTGATTTTTTGTTAAAAAAATATATAAATCACAAAATACTCTGCTCTCATGGATATCAAACAATTGCAAACACAACACAGGTTTATCCAAAAACATATCTTTGTTAAATATGTGTGTTTGATATGTGCATCAACTGACATAAGGGTTCAGTAAGTATCAAAGTCATCTTGTTTTGTCAGTTTTATGTTTGGTTAATATCTGATACTTCAGAGTTAATATTAATATGACATGAAACATTCAAAACCAAACTCACTCTAATTGACAGTCAGAGAAAATCCACATAACACACTTTACATAATGATCTAAAGAAAGTCAACCTGGAAAATGTCATAACACCATTTAATGTCTACAGAAATCTGTCACTAGACTAGGTGTTATATCAACTTAACATTAACATTGATAAACACAGTCTGTACATCAGCTGATGCTTTAGGAAGTCTTTTAAATACATGTCTTTATAAATATTTATTTAGGTTCATGTCAGTTGTTATGAAGGGTTTATGTAGGTGTCATGTAGCCTTATGAAGATGTCCCTTAAGTAATGTCTTACTTTTATTTATAAGATAAGGTGCATGATATAAAACATGTATGTAAATAAGTGTTTTAAAGCAAGGTAAAGTAAATGAAGTATATTAACTGAAAGTATTGTTTTCTAATAATATAAGGTACATGCCCCATGCCGTAAACGTGCATGTTAAT
>CM022753.1:7822397-7859897 GCA_012411365.1 Ameiurus melas | reverse complement strand
AAGAAATGAATGTAGAAGGCTTTTATCATCATCCTGTTTTGTGTAAGAAGACTCCTATATCTGATCTGGTTTGTGACTTTTAAAGTCTGCTGAGTTCGGGTAAAAATCAAAGAATGAGAATCGATGAATCTGACTGGAATAAATGTGTATTTCTAACCTAGCTTTTGTGAATTTTTCCATAATTCCTTGCAATTTGTTACCGTTTTTTTTCCCCTTACAATTAATTACATGAATTCATCATTACTGAATTCACTTTTTAAAACTCACAGAGTAAGATCAAGAAAACAAAAAAAAAGTAAAAGAGGATGTCTAACACAGAGGAAACAGATAGTGAGCAAAGTGTTAGCTTAGGAAAAAGACAGGAAGAGGAACAGAAATTAATCATAACATTATCACAAGAAGGGACAAGGTTTGTGTGAGTGGAGTCCGGTGGCTTAGTGGTTAGCACGTTCCAGGGTCCGCAGTTCGATTCCTGCCATGTGTGTGAGGGTTTCCTCCAGGTACTCTGGTTTCCCCGCAGTCCAGAGACATGCATTGTAGGCTGATTGGCTGATTGGCGTGTCAAAAGTGTCCGAAGTGTATGAATGGGTGTGTGAGTGTGCAGGTGATTGTGCCCTGCGATGGACTGGCACCCTGTCCATTGTGTACCCCGCCTTGTGCCCGATGCTCCCTGGGATAGGCTCCAGGTTCCCCGTGACCCTGAAGAAGGAGTAATCTGGATGATGGAAGGAAGATGGATCTCTACTGATTAGTTGTAGAAATAAAGCCCAGCAAGGGAAAGCCACAATATCTCAGGGGCAAAAGTACTAGAAGCCAAACGTCTTAAAAGAAATGCGACAGCTTGGCTGTGATGATTAGGTTTGATGACTCTATCAAAACTTTTATGATTTATATTAAAAAAATAACTGTTATGACTTTTGAAATGTTTCTGAACACTAGAACTACTTTGAACAAGAGAACTAGGCTGTAGTAACGTGAACTATTTTACATGTAAAACATGTTGTATTACTTTCATCTTGTATTCTAAAAACATTCACATATGAATTCTAGGCCTATAAATTGGGATGAAGGGAACGTCTCGTTATCCATGACATTGTTATATCTCCGGCTCTCAGACTCTCACTGAACAGAGCAGACGCAGGGAGAGGTGAAAGTAACACCTCGCGATTGCAGGACAGAACTGGTGACATTTGGAAAGTCGCTAAGGTTTGTCCAAGAAGTCGCTAGATTTGTCGCTAGGCGGAAATCTGGATGTAGATTTAGATCTCTAATGAGCAATTATCTGTAGACCAGCTGTAGTAGCAGCTTTATGGCACAAGATGTCGCTACTTAGTCGCTTAGCCGTAGCTCTATAATCAAAGACCTAGGAAGAATAAATAATTAATTAAACTAAAAAATTATGATGAAAGATAATGATGATACTATAAAGTAAGATAAAATCACCACATGAGATAAAATATAAATAAATATTAATACTACATATAAAATAGAAATTAAGTCATGGAAAGCGTGACGAAAGAGATTTTGAAAAAATAAAAAATGAGACAGTGGTTGTTGTGGTTTCCTGATAATCACACTATATAACAGAGAGACACTCAGGCAGTGTGACAGTGTGTGTGTGTGTGTGTGTGTGTGTGTGTGTGTGTGTGCACATTGAGGGACTGGTGTGTGTGCAGAAGAAGAATCAGTAATGATGAAGTGCTTGTATCTTTTTTCTGCTGTGTTTCACGTTGCGGCAGGTGAGTGAAGTTATTTTCTATTTTCTATTACAGAAAGGAGAGAGAATATTAGCCAGTTCTTAGTTCAGCTGCTTTGTGTTTAGTTCATGTGGTTTCTGTCCAGACTGGGTTTACAGTAGGCCGTAGTTCAGCCCTGTTCCTGAACAACTTAATTGTCCAAAGACAGCAGTAATCTTTATACACAAGATAAACATACACGTCATGCCTTGTGTTATAATCTCCTTATTTAGACCTGTTCAGCTTTGATCATGTGGATTTTTTCTTCCTGATTAACTAGTCTAAAATGTACTGATGAAGAGAGGTGGGTGAATGAATAAGGAGGAATCTACAGTGAGACTATATTACATCCCTATAAATAGTTACAGTGTATGTTTTTACACATTTACTGAATTACATCTCTCACAATCTCTGTCTTAGTGAATGTATCTATAATAACTCATATAAAGTGTAATAGAAAAGTTATTTTCCTGTAACCTGTACGTCACTTCTTCATTCTGGTCTTAGCTGTAAATAGATGTGTGTAATTTCACACCTTTTTCTGCTGTCTCTCTCAGTGACCATCTTCACTTCCTGCATTACGTCTTATTCACAGTTTAAATTTTTTTACGTAATAGATAATAGTGGGTTTTTTCTTCCTGATGAGGTGGGTTAATGAATAAGGAGGAATCTACCCTGAGATTAGTCTAGACAGGGGATATTTGTGGGAATGCACATGACCATACTATGTATGAATGCAATATATGTGAAAGAACTTTGTGTGTGTAAGGATTGCACCGGAAACAGATTCAACAAATAATTATATTTGAGGATATTAACCTGCCAACATAATTATAATTGATTATAATTGATGATGATGATGAACTTTGACCTGACAAGATCGCTATAATTGATGGTGACCTTTGACCTAGACCTGTCAAAACCAATTAATGATATGTTCCATACAAATCTCTCTTTTTGTGTGTGTGTGCGTGTGTGTCTGTGTGTGTGTGTGTGTGTGTGCGTGTGTGTGTGTGTTGTGTGTGTGTGTGTGTGTGTTTGTGTGTGTGTGTGTGTGTGTGTGTGTGTGTGTTCCTGCAATTGACTGATGTACAATCCAGGGTGTATTTTGGTATACTCATGTGTGTTGTTAAGAGAGAGACTTCTGCTGTATTTTGGTTAAATGTGTTGGATTTGTGTGCGGTATGAAGTGTTCTTGATGGTTATACAGGACTGCAGTTTCTGGGGGATGGGAGGGAGGGAGGGAGGTAGAAAACCACCCAATAATCAGAACTAGCAATTAAAACCCCTGAATATTTATACCATTATAAACTGAAACATATGTGGAAGTCATTTATTTTGAAACATTATTGGTTTTCCAAATCAATTCTTAATTTGTCAAAATAAATCAGATAAAAATACTAAAATCCCCCTCCATTGTGCAAGTTGTATCATGCCAACTATTTCCTCAAAGCACAATGCTTGATTTCTAATGTTTGATGCTTGATCTAGCTAATGACACTCCACATATAGTGTAGCTAGCTAGATAATTCATTTTAATTTATCCATAAATATCAATATAAAAAGTTGACGAAAAACTGTCTTGAGTTATGTTATTTACATTTTATTTTAAAATTCCCATTATTATCAACAACAAGTTTGTTCACACTAAATGATGTGTAAGTTTTAATCAGTTACAGTCTGCATTCATTTGGACTCGTATGTCCTGTGTAATTTTGTTTAAGAAATTAATCATTTGACCATAAATGCTTATAAATGATAGATGGATGATAGATTGATACAGTCATGGACGAAATTATTGGTACCCCTGGAAAATGCACCATTTCTCCCAGAAGAGTGTTGCGATGACAAATGTTTTGGATACACATGCTTGATTCTGAGGCTCTCACAAGGGAGGTCTCCAGCATGAAATCTACTACCTGCCGCTGGATCCAATTCCTACGATGCTGTTTAAATCGTGGCTTTGCTGTGTGGTGCCCTGCTATCCTCAGCATTATAAATGAATCACTGGAGACTGGGGTTGTTCTAGCAGTACTGAAGACTGCTGCTGTTACACCTGTCCCCAAGAGAGAAATGTTTCTGTGGATGATTTTAACAATTTTCCCAAATCTTCCGTTTTTGACAAAATACTTGAGCGTGTTGTTGCCTCTCAACTATGTTCGCATCTGACAACCAACAACCTCTTTGAACCACTTCAATCAGGTTTTCGGAAATTTCATAGCACTGAAACTGCGTTGGTCAAAGTTACAAATGACCTTTTGATGGCCTCTGATTCTGGAGCTACCTCACTTCTTATTCTTCTTGACCTTAGAGCCCGATACTGTGGATCATGGTCTTTTACTTACCCGCCTTGAAAATGTTTTTGGTTGTGTCCGGGAAAGTTTTAAACTGGTTTAAATCCTATTTTACTGACCGTTCCCAGTTTATTTCTATGAGTGGCTTTAGATCTGACACTTGCTCGGTGCTCACTGGTGTTCCTCAGGGTTCAATTCTAGGCCCTCTACTGTTCAATATTTATCTATCTCCACTTGGGCATCTGCTGCGAACACTTGGCCTCCATTATCACTTTTATGCTGACGATACCCAAATCTACATTCACTCAAGATCTGGTGAAAGCATTGATGTTGGTTATCTTTCTGGCTGTATTTCTGAGATAAAGAAATGGATGAATAATAACTTTCTGTGCCTGAACAGCGGGAAAACTGAGGTCATGCTCATAGGTTTCCGCCATCAGATTCGCAAGCGGCTCCATTGTCTCTATCCGTTGATGGCTCTGTTCTAGAGTTCCACAAAGTAAGTTGAGGAACCTTGGTGTACTTTTTGACACTAACCTCACTTTTTGATTTTTTGTTCAGAGCACTGTGAAAGCCTCCTTTTCTCACCTCAGAAATATTGCCAGATTAAGACCAATGCTAAACTTATCTGTCGCTGAAAAGCTGATCGATTTGTTCGTTGTCACACGGTTGGATTATTGCAATGCCGTTTTTAGCCGGAGTTTCTTAAAACTGCAATAAATTGCAGTATGTTCAGAACTCTGCCGCCCGGATCCTGACGGGAAGCAGGAGATATGACCATATCACTCCTGTTTTGAAGTCCTTACACTGGCTCCCGGTCAGGTTCCGGGTGGATTTTAAGATCTTGATGTTAACATACAAGGCATTGCACGGATTGGCTCCACAATATTTAACTCACTTATTAATCCCGTACACCCCACATCGCAGACTGCGCTCCTCACAGGGTAATCTACTTACGGTTCCACTAACCCACCTTAAGTCTATGGGTGACAGGGCTTTTTCTGTCTACGCTCCTTCACTTTGGAACTCTCTTCCCCCTGAACTCAGGGAAGCTCAGTCCTTTGGCATTTTTAAAGCTCTTTTAAAGACACACTTTTTTAAACTCGCTTTTGACTCTTAATATCCTTTTGACTGTTTTATATTTGTTTTTTATTACAGTTTTATTCATTTTATTTAACTTTTATTTATTCTGTGATTTGTGTTTTTATGTACAGCGCTTTGCGAAGCTACTTTAAAGGCGCTTTATAAAATAAAGTTTATTATTATTATTATTATGTTTATTACCTTTAAGTGCATTGGAACAGCACAAAAAAGCAGAAGAAAAAAGGCAAATTTGACATCATTTTACACAAAACTCAAAAATTAGGTCGGACAAAATTGTTGGCACCCTCAACTTAATATTTGGTTGCACACCCTTTGGAGAAAATAACTGAAACCAATCGCTTCCTATAACCATCAACAAGCTTCCTACACCTCTCAACTGGAATTTTGGACCACTCTTCTTTTGAAAACTGCTCCAGGTCTCTCAGATTTGAAGGGTGCCTTCTCGCAACAGCAATTTTGAGATCTGTCTATAGGTGTTCTATGGGATTTAGATCCGGACTCATTGATGGCCACTTCAGAATTCTGCGCTTTGTCTCCAACTATTTCTGGGTGCTTTTGAGGTATGTTTCGGGTCATTGTCCTGCTGAAACACCCATGACCTCTGACGTAGACCCAGCTTTCTGACACTAGGCCCTACATTATGGGCCAAAATCTTTTGATAGTCTCCAGATTTCATGATTCCCTGCACACAGTCAATGCACCCAGTGCCAGAGGCAGCAAAACAACCCCAAAACATCCTTGAACCTCCACCATGTTTGACTGTAGGTAGTGTGTTCTTTTCTTTGTAGGCCTCTTTCCGTTTTCTGTAAACAGTAGAATGACGTGCTTTGCCAAAAAGCTCTATCTGTCCACAAAATGTTCTCCCAGAAGGATTGAGGCTTACTCAGGTACATTTTTGCAAACTGCAGTCTGGCTTTTTTATGCCTCTGTGTCAGAAGTTCTCCTCAGTCTCCTGCCATAGCGCTTCTTCTCATTCAGATGATGACGTAAGTCCTCAGACAATTCTCGGCTCTTCTTTCTCTTCTCCATGCTTGGTGTGGCACACACAGGCACACAACACAAAGGTTCAGACAACTTTTATACACTCTAACTGGCTTCAGTTTTGATTTCTATATTGCCAGCACCTGTTACTTGCCACAGGTGAGTTTAAATGAACATCACATGCTTGAAATGAAATTATTTACCCACAGTTTTAATAGGGTGTCAATGATTTTGTCCGACCTTAATTTTGAGTTTTGTGTAAAATGATGTCAAATTTGCCTTTTTCTTCTGCTTTTTGTGCTGTTCCAATGCACTTAAAGGAATAAACATGTGTATACCAAAACATTTGTCATTGCAACCGTTTTCTGGGAGAAATGGTGCATTTTCTGGAAAAGTTCCAGGGGTGCCAATAATTTCGTCCATGACTGTAAATCAGATAGATAGATGGATGGCTAGATAGATAGATAAACAGAGGATAATTATGTAAGATATAACAAAGCTGTTTCTATTTAATATTATAGTTTTATTTAATTAAAAATATTGTGAAGCATACACATTCACACTTCAACCCCCCAATATTCAAACCAAATCTACACCCATGACAGTACATTATGGATGTGAGGTTATCTGCTGTACTGAGCTGCACGCTGGTAAAGACAACTGTGTGAGGATTTTATTTTTTTTTAAGTGAACATAGTATTGAGAAATGTGTGTAAGTAATTGTAACAAATGGAAACTGATCAGTTTAAAGAAATCTGTACATTGTGTAGTATTACTCTCTCCAAGTGGTCTTTATTTTCAGATGTAGTTGTAACATGGTGTCTAATCACAGCTGTTTAACTACAAGTGACTCTCTGGGATTTAAAATTAAAAATACACACATGATCACAAGATAGTGTAACACACACAGTAGTTAGGAACTGGGCTGAGAAACAAGAGATTAGGGATTAAATGGACTGAAGCATAAGTATTTTCATAAAATTCAATTTTGAAATGTTGTACTTCATATTGTATTCAGTAGATTGTGAGTTTTTGTATGTTTGTTTCTGTAGGCTGTTCTCTCTCTGGTGATAAACATGTAGATATCACAGGACACAAAGGTGGTTCAGTGCTGTTACCCCTGCTCCTGCTCTGACCTGAACACCAAACCTCAGATATTCACCTGGTGGAGCTACAGAACAGGAAATGCGCACGAAGTGTTAAATGATGAACACTACCGTGGCAGACTTCAGCTGTTTAATCACATTTCTCCTGGTAATCTGTCTCTGTTCATATCTGACCTGAGGAAGAAGGATGCTGTAGACTACCAGTGCAGGACTGAGAAGGAACCCAGAGACATCACGCTCTATGTTAAAGGTAAAACATTTAAATACACAATAAAAGTTGATATTCAGTGAAATCAGACTTGATCAGTGTTCAAATGAATTATAGTTACATACGTAACAAAATGTCTTCTCCATTTACCATAACTGAGGGTTTTACACTACGAGTCATTTTGTGACGCATTTAAATCAAGTTATAAATGACAGTAAATACTGATTATGGATTGGACATATTTCTCAGTCTCATCTATGATTTATTTTGGTAACATTGTATTGTTTAAAGAGCTACATTACACCTGTATAATAACTCCTTACAATTGACATAAGCCTCATAATCATTTATAAAAGCTTCAAAAGGTTTCAGTAGCCACGTTTCCATCCAAGGTTTTTTTTTTGGCAATGAAAGGTTTAACACATTAACATGTTTACTGATATAGATGATGGAAATGAAAATTATTGATAACATTTCACAACTTTCTAAATAATCGTTGTTCATTTAACTTTAGCACAAAATCTCTGTCAAAATTTTAAATGGTGCGAAAAAATTGTTTGGAAACAGTTTTTGTAGAGAAAAATGACATTCACGCAAAGCAGAAGTGTCACATGACAGAATTTAACCATCAGTCGGGGGAAGAATAAGGGATGTGTGTGACATCCAGCGCACTGCAAACCTGTGACAAAAGATACGGCAAGAAATTACAATAAGCAATTTCATTGGCCTCCGCTATATTCAGCAGCCTGATATAACACCACATTCATTTTACTTCAATAGCTGTGCATTCACCATATACAGTGGGCGGAAAAGTATTTGATCCCCTGCTGATTTTGTATGTTTGCCCACTGACAAAGAAATGATCAGTCTATAATTTTAATGGTAGATTTATTTGAACAGTGAGAGACAAAATAACAACAAAAAAATCCAGAAAAACGCATGTCAAAAATGTTATGAATTGATTTGCATTTTAATGAGGGTAATAAGTATTTGACCCCCTCTCAATCAGACAGATTTCTGGCTCCCAGGTGTCTTTAAAGGGAGTGCTTCTAATCTCAGCTTGTTACCTGTATAAAAGACACCTGTCCACTGAAGCAATCAATCAATCAGATTCCAAACTCTCCACCATGGCCAAGAACAAAGAGCTCTCCAAGGATCTCAGGGACAAGATTGTAGACCTACACAAGTCTGGAATGGGCTACAAGACCATTGCTAAGCAGCTTGGTGAGAAGGTGGAAACAGTTGGTGAGATTATTCGCAAATGGAAGAAACACAAAAGATCTGTCAATCTCCCTCGGCCTGGGGCTCCATGCAAGATCTCACCTCGTAGAGTTGCAATGATATATGAGAACAGTGAGGAATCAGCCCAGAACTACACGGGAGGATCTTGTCAATGATCTCAAGGCAGCTGGGACCATAGTCACCAAGAAAACAATTGGTAACACACTACGCCTGAAGGACTGAAATCCTGCAGCGCGCGAAAGATCCGCTGCTCAAGAAAGCACATATACATGCCCATCTGAAGTTTGCCAATGAACATCTAAATGATTCAGAGGACAACTGGGTGAAAGTGTTGTGGTCAGATGAGAACAAAATGTGAGCTTTTTGGTATCAATTCAACTCGCCGTGTTTGGAGGAGGAGGAATGCTGCCTATGACCCCAAGAACACCATCCCCACTGTCAAACATGGAGGTGGAAACATTATGCTTTGGGGGTGTTTTTCTGTTAAGGGGACAGGACAACTTCACCGCATCAAAGGGACGACGAAATCTTGGGTGAGAACCTCCTTCCCTCAGCCAGGGCATTGAAAATTAAAAGTAATTTCTAAGTCATTACCAAGTACTAAGTCATGTTTTGCAGAGGGGTCAAATACTTATTTCCCTCATTAAAATGCAAATCAATTCATAACATTTTTGACATGCGTTTTTCTGGATTTTTTTGTTGTTATTCTGTCTCTCACTGTTCAAATAAATCTACCATTAAAATTATAGACTGATCATTTCTTTGTCAGTGGGCAAACGTACAAAATCAGCAGGGGATCAAATACTTTTTTTCCCCACTGTACACTTTCATGGATGGTCATTTTACTGACCCTGAAAGTTTCCCCACTACACTGTACTTGGTGTAGGATGTCAGCTTGAACAGCGTGAGAGTAATCTGCTTTTGATCAGAACCACTGGAACGATGGCAACCTGTGATGGGCGCAGCTCTCTAACACTACCTCCACCATGGGCAGGGCCGGAGGGACACATTTTCAGCTCGGGAGTTTAATGCCCAAAACAGCGCATTTTTTCTTTTTCTTTTTGGTGGAAGAACTTAGATAAATGAAGTTACAGTTCAGTTCTTACTGTCACGTTATATTTATTACTGACATGTTTCAACAAGAATATAAGATATCTTAAGATAAATAACAAATAACAGGATACTGAGTATAGTTTCCTCATACAAAAATCCAACTGTAATATTATGAAAACAATGTTTACATTCAAACTAATATGAAGTATTTCAGGAGGAAGAGAAACTCAACACACTCCGAGGAAAACAGACACAAAACCTTCATCAGAACCGCCTCAGAGTACAACAACAAACTCTCCACCTCCATCATCCTCAACAACACTGGAACAAGGTAAACAGCAAACACACAGCACCCCCCTCTGGGTGCCAAAACTTTTCATAAGTTAATATAATTATTATAATTATTTACTGAATTACATCTCTGAAACTCTGTCTTAGTGAATGTATCTATAATAACACATATAAAGTGTAATAGAAAAGTTATTTCCCAGTAACTTGTAATGTCGTCATTTCTTCATTCTCTTTTGGACTGTAAATAGATGCGTGTGAATTTCACACCTTTTTCTGCTCTCCCTCTGTCAGTGACCATCTTCACTTCCTGCATACACGCTTATTTATAGTTTCTACATTTAGTTCAGAGCAATTATCAATACTCTTCACACAGTTAACACATCAGCGGTCTATGTGACTGAACTGTGTATCACTTTTCAGTGCTTTCACACAAAAGTATTGAATAACTTCAGCTTTCAAAATTCATGAATTCTTTTCTCACACAAACTCCAACAAAACCCCTGTGAATCTACAGCTGATTTTCCCCACATGTTTACATATTGATCAATACAAGTGCAAATCCTATTAAAGTGGTACTTTTTATAATAATAAAATATTTTTGTTAAAGTAAACAAACAAACAACTAAATAAATAATCACAGCTGATTTCTAATTTAGCCTTACAAAAATACACACATGATCACAAGATAGTGTAACACACACAGTAGTTAGGAACTGGGCTGAGAAACAAGAGATTAGGGATTAAATGTACTGAAGCATAAGTATTTTCATAAAATTTAATTTTGAAATGTTGTACTTCATATTGTATTCAGTAGATTGTGAGTTTTTGTATGTTTGTTTCTGTAGGCTGTTCTCTCTCTGGTGATAAACATGCAAGTATCACAGGATACAAAGGTTGTTCAGTGCTGTCCCCTGCTCCTGCTCTGACCTGAACACCAAACCTCAGATATTCACCTGGTGGACCTACAGAACAGGAAATGTGACAGAAGTGTTAAATGATGAACACTACCGTGACAGACTTCAGCTATTTAATCACATTTCTCCTGCTAATCTGTCTCTGTTCATATCTGACCTGAGAGAAGAGGATGATGTAGACTACCAGTGCAGGACTGAGAAGGAACACAGAGACATCACGCTTTTAAAGTTAAAGGGAAAACATTTAAATACACAATAAAAGTTGATATTCAGTGAAAACAGACTTGATCAGTGTTCAAATGAATTATAGTTACATACGTAACAAAATGTCTTCTCCATTTACCATAACTGAGGGTTTTACACTATGAGTCATTTTGTGACATATTAATATCAAGTTATAATTGACAGTAAATATTGATTATAGATATCAGACTGGCCTGAAACTTTGGACTGGTATCAGATTGGATTGGACATATTTCTCAGTCTAATCTATGATTTTATTTTGGTAACACTGTAGTGTTTATAGAGCTACATTACACCTGTATAATTCCTTCATTACAACTGACATAAGCCTCATAAACATTTATAAAGCTTCAAAAGGTGTCAGTAGCCACGTTTCCATCCAAGGTTTTTTTTTTTTTTTGCAATGAAAGGTTAACACATTAACATGTTTACTGATATAGCTGATGGAAATGCAAATTATTGATAACATTTCAAGAAATTGATGCGGCAAGAAATTATGATAAGCAATTCCATTGGCCTCTGCTACATTCAGCAGCCTGATATAACGCCGCATTCATTTTACTTCAATAGCTGTGCATACACCATATACACATCCATGGACGGTCGTTTTACTGACCCCGAAAGTTTCCCCCACTACACTGTACTGTAGTGTAGGATGTCAGCATGAACAGGGCGAGAGTAATCTGCTTTTTGGTCCGAACCACTGGTACGATGGCAACCTGCTATGAGCGCAGCTCTTAACACTACCTCCACCATGTGCAGGGCCGGAGTGGGACACATTTTCAGCTCGGGAGTTTAATGCCCGAAACCAGCCCTTTTTTTTTATGGTGGAAGAACTTGGATAACTGAAGTTACAGTTCAGTTCTTACTCTCCCGTTATATTTTATTACTGACATGTTTCAACAAGAATATAAGATATCTTAAGATAAATAACAAATAACAGGATACTGAGTATAGTTTTCTTCTACAAAAAGTCCAACTGTAACATTATGAAAAAAATGTTTACATTCAAACTAATATGAAGTATTTCAGGAGGAAGAGAAACTTCAACACACTCGAGGAAAACAGACACACAACCTCCATCAGAACCGCCTCAGAGTACAACAACAAACTCTCCACCTGCATCATCCTCAACAACACTGGAACAAGGTAAACAGGAAACACACAGCAGCCTCCTTCTAGGTGCAAAAACTTTTCGTCAGTGATGAAAAAAACATCTATATTATTATATTTATTTACTGAATTACATCTCTCACAATCTCTATCTTAGTGAAAGTATCTATAATAACTCATATAAAGTGTAATAGAAAAGTTATTTCGTAACCTGTAAGTCACTCTTCATTCTGGTCTTAGCTGTAAATAGATGTGTGTGAATTTCACACCTTTTTCTGCTGTCTCTCGTCAGTGACCATCTTCACTTCCTGCAATATGTCTTATTTATAGGTGTTTTTTCTACATGCACTTATCAATCCTGTGTTCACATTTTCAAAACCTACAACAGCGGTAACCTCAGCTTTCAAAATGAATGAATTCTTTTCTCACTCAAACGTCATCAAAACTCTGTGTATCCATGGGTGTAGAACCAACAGGGGACGCAGGGAAGTGTCCCCCGCAATTTTAATAAAACGTAAATTCGTCCCCTGCACTTTTCACTGGCCATGGCCAATTTGGTTATTTTTGATATCTATATGTGTATATATATGTCTATAAGTCTTGACGTAACCTGATGTTGCCATGAAATTTGGTCACTTAAGTCCAAAGTCTCTTTGCATCAGTGTGGTTTCAGTTATTTCTTTTCTGAACTGTGGACTATAGATGTCTTGTACTGTGTGATATGTAAATGTAATACAATGTACACTACACATAATGAGCAATATTTAAACAATGTAGTGTGATACATACAATATAATATATAAATACAGAATCATAAAATGCATACTAAGCCAATTTAGAACAAAAGAGATAAAACTCATCAATCAGATACAAGGTCAGAAAAATTCCCTTGACATTCTGTTCTCCAGCACATCTGTAATGATGTTTACGCCCCTGTGTGTATCTATACCTTATTTTTCTGCATGTTTACATCATGTTTTCAAAAATAATCTGCTCCATTTTTATCCAGATCAAACAATAAACAAAGTGTAACTTAAAAAAAACTAATTAATGAAAAAAATTATAATAATTATATTTTTAAATCCAAAACAACTCAGTAGGTGGACTGCAGAAGATAACCTGCCCCTCAGTATATGAGTGTGAGTGTGTGTGTGTGTGTGAGTGTGTGTGAGTGTGTGTGAGTATGTGTGTGTGTGTGTGTGTGTGTGTGCATGTGTGTGTGTGGGGGGGGTTAAATTTACATATTTTTGTTATTTTCTATGGTTAAATTTTTTTGTATTTTGGATCTACTCCCTGCTAAAAGTCATTGTGTTGTGAGTGATAAAGCGTTCTTGTTGAGAGACTTTGCTTGTGTTCTGGTAGAATGAGATGATTTGGAGGCGTGTATGAAGTTTATAATTTAGAACATTTAGAAAACTCACACAATCTCTGTCTTATTGAATGTATCTATAATAACTCATATAAAGTGTAATAGAAAAGTTATTTCCCAGTAACTTGTAATGTGCGTCATTTCTTCATTCTCTTTTGGACTGTAAATAGATGTGTGTGAATTTCACACCTTCTTCTGCTCTCCCTCTGTCAGTGACCATCTTCACTTCCTGCATTACGCCTTATTTATAGTTTTTACATTTAGTTCAGTGCAATTATCAATACTCTTCACACAGTTAACACATCAGCGGTCTATGTGACTGAACTGTGTATCACTTTTCAGTGCTTTCACACAAAAAGTATTGAATAACTTCAGCTTTCAAAATTCATGAATTCTTTCTCACACAAAATCCAACAAAACTCTGTGTATCTACAGCTGATTTTCCCACATGTCTACATATTGATCAGTACAAGTGCAAATCCTATTAAAGTGGTACTTTTATAATAATAAAATATTTTTTATTAAAGTAAACAAACAACTAAATAAATAATCACAGCTGATTTCTAATTTAGCCTTACACAGCTGTTCTGTTTTTATTCATTACAATCTATACAAAAGGGGAACTCTGTGGATCTATGAGCAGTGTGGTGATGCAGTGGGTAGCGTTGTCTCCTCACAGCTCCAGGGTCCCCGCTTCAGTCCTGAGCTCAGGCTTCTGTCTGTGTGGAGTTTCTGTGCTTGTTCTCTACATGTCCATGTTGTCACGATTCGTAGGGAAGGGGCACGGAGGCAGGAGCAGGTGGCGGACGAGCGCGTGGAGTCGGGGACAATCTAGGAGGTGTAAATGAGTAACGTGCGGGTCAGGCGATCGGACAAACGAAATAACGAGGGCAAGACAAAGAGCGTGGTCGAAGGTGTAATCAAAGGGTCAAGGTAACGAGGTGATCAAAGACTGGAGTAAAGCTTGGTAACGCAGAGAATGAGATAACTGAGCGTATACTTCGCAGTGCAACTCTGTGACTGGCAAACCTAAGTAGTAGTGCCTGAGTGTGAGTCTGTGATTAGCGGCAGGTGTCTTGGATCAGAACTCCGGGGATGGAGAGCGCATGCGGGCTCGAGAAGCACGTTGCCATCTTGGGACTTGGAGTTCTGATCTGGCTGAGCTGTGACAGAACCCCCTCTCAAAGGGCCTACCCGGGAGCCACGTTCTTTCTAGGTCTCCGGCGAGGGGCCGAGTAGGTCAGGATGCGACGCGTGGAAAGTCACTAATGAGTTGCGGGTCGAGGATGTCCCGCCTAGAATCCAACAGCGGTCCTCAGGACCGCAGCCCTCCCACTCAACTAAGTATTCCAGCTTACCCCTCCTGTACCTGGAGCTGAGGATGTTCATGAGAAGGTAAGCTGGCTGCCCTTTGATATCCAGGGAGGCGGAGATGTCTGAGGGCACATCAGAGGCTAAGGGTCCGGGAACAACTGGCTTCAGGCGTGAGACGTGGAAGGAAGGGGCGACGCGTGCTGGGGTAGCTGCAGCCCGGTACGTGACCTCATTGATTCGTTTTAGGATCCTGAAGGGTTCAGTATATCTCTGTGCGAGCTTCTTGCAGCTGTGTGGTTGCCTCAAGTCCCTCGTGGATAACCATACCCTATCACCGGGTTGGTAACTTGGCTGCTTGCCGTGGGACGGTCGGCTTTGGCGCTTTGTACGAAGGTGACCTGTGTAAGACGCTGATGGGTGTCTGCCCATACCTGTTCAAACCACTGATCGACTGCGGGTGAATCCGTGACATCTGCATTCCACGGGAATAAAGGGGTTGGTACCCCAGTACACACTGAAACGGGGTGAGATTAGTTGCTGAGTGACGTAACGAGTTCTGGGGGGTATACTCGCCCACGGTAAGAACTCGGCCCACGGTAAGAACCCCAGTCCCAATCACTGGGGTTGGCCGCGAAAAGGTTCGGAGGAACCGGCCACCAATTCTGATTGACTCGTTCTACTTGGCCGTTAGACTGTGGGTGATAACCTGAGGTTAGGTTTATTGTGACCCCCAACTTATACATGAAACTAGTCCAGACTTGGGATGTGAACTGGGGGCCCCGGTCACAGATGATCTCCTCAGGGATGCCGAAATACCTGAAGACATGGGTGAACAGCAGCTCGACAGTGGGTAAGGCGGGTAGAGGGATGAAGCGCACAGATTTCGGAGAACTGGTCCACTATGACCAGGATGGTGGTGTTCCCCTGGGATTTGGGTAAATCGGTCACAAAATCCACTGCAATGTGAGACCATGGGCGTTCCGGAATGTGTAGAGGGCTTGAGTTTACCCGTGGAAGTGTTCGAGGGACCTTATTCTGCGCGCAGGACGAGCATGAGGCCACCATTCTGTGGATGTCCCTCTGCATGTTGGGCCACCAGTATTTCTCCTTTAGTAGGAGGTACGTGCTGACCTCCAGGGTGACCGGCGCCGATGGTGGTGTGTGCCCAGACGACGATTGCCTGGCGATGTCCCTCGGTACAAACCGGCCGCTCGGGACATGCTTTGGGGATCCGAGACGAGGGGATGCTCTCCAGTTCCTTGTCTAGCTCCCATTCAAGGGTGCCAACGATAGCGGGGGGAAAAAATTTTTTTTTTTTTTTTTTTTTCCCCTTTGTGGGGCCCCAAACAGAGAGGGGGCCCCCCTCTTTTTTTTTTTGAAAAAAAAAAAAAATTTTTTTTTTTTTCCCCTTCTCTTTTGGGCCCGGAGAGAAAAAAGGAGCGCCTCTCCCAGGTCGGTAAGACAACGTGAACTGAAATTCGGTAAAGAACAGTGCCCAACGGGCCTGCCGAGTGTTTCCCAGTAACTTGTAATGCGCGTCATTTCTTCATTCTCTTTTGGACTGTAAATAGATGCGTGTGAATTTCACACCTTCTTCTGCTCTCCCTCTGTCAGTGACCATCTTCACTTCCTGCATTACGCCTTATTTATAGTTTTTTCATGATCACAAGATAGTGTAACACACACAGTAGTGAGGAACTGGGCTGAGAAACTAGAGATTAGGGTTTGAGTCCAGCTGATGACGTTCCACTACTGACCCTGTGTGTTTAAATAAAACTCTTAATGACAAACTGGACAATTCCTTCAACCTCATGACTTGTTTTCACATGACTTTCTCTCACCATCAGCAGTTAGCAATATATTGTCACATGTGAACATTTCCTAATAAACCAACACTAAAATTAATAATAATAATCTATGATTTATTTTGGTAACACTGTAGTGTTTATAGAGCTTCATGACACCTGTATAATTCCTTCATTACAACTGACATAAGTCTACATAAACATTTATAAAGGCTTCAGTAGGTGTCAGTGTCACCATGTTTTATCAGTGTTAATGTTAAGGTAAATAAATGTAACTTTTTGGTACGTATATCTGATACATCACAATTAATATTAATATGACATGAAACATTAAAACCAAACTCACTCTAATTGACTGAGAGAAAATCTACATAACACACTTTACATAATGATCTAAAGAAAATCAACCTGGAAAAACGTCATTACTCCATTTAATGTCTACAGAAATCTGTCACTAGACTAGGTGTTATATCAACTTAACATTAACATTGATAAACACAGTCTGTACATCAGCTGATGCTTTAGGAAGTCTTTTAAATACATGTCTTTATAAATATTTATTTAGGTTCATGTCAGTTGTTATGAAGGGTTTATGTAGGTGTCATGTAGCCTTATGATATAAACATGTATGTAAATAAGTATGTTTTATAGCAAGGTAAAGTAAATGAAGTATATTAACTGGAAGTATTGTTTTCCATTGTTTCCATCATTAGCTGAAATAAAATAATCAAAACAGATATTAAAGTTAATAAAGTCTGTATGAGGGAGTGACTACACTGCCTAATGCTTTTGAGAGTCAGAAGAAATGTACAGTTTTTCATTAATGACTGTGAGCATGTTTTACTCCAGTGTCATGTGTCATATTACTAACAGTGATAAAAACAGTCATTAGTTTTAATAAGTTTTGTCTTTTCAGTAGGAAGAAGAGAAACTTCAACACACTCGAGGAAAACAGACACAACACCTCCATCAGAACCGCCTCAGAGTACAACAACAAACTCTCCACCTGCATCAACAACAGTAAAACAAGATCAACCAAACCTCCTTCTAGGTGCCAAACTTTTAATTATCAATTAAAATACACATCAGTATTATTACATTTATTAACATGTTGGTGTGTTTTATTTAACAGTTTTCATCATTGTGGCAGTTTTATTGTTGGTGATACCCGTGTAGTGGCATTTATTTGTTGGAGATGCAAAGGTACAAAACACACACACACACACACACACACACACACACACACACACATACACACATACACACGCACGCACACACGCACGCCACACTCACACACACACACACATACACACACGCACACACACGCACACTCACACACACACACACACACACACACACACACACACATACACACACAAACACAAAACATTCTGAGATTGATGAACTGAAACCTGTAGAAGCAGCACCTCTGTAAGTGTCCCTGGATAAGAAAATGAAATTGTGTAGTTTCCACTAGAGGTGTGATTTCTGAGGTCTTTTCTCTTTAGGAGGAAGATGTGGAGAGAACGTGATTACTGAAGGACGTCTGGACTGTAAGAGAAAGCAGAAGGATCAGGTTAGTGTACATGCAGGTCGGAGCTCAGCTGCATTTTTATTATTATCTTTAAGTCTTTGAGTCAGAAGATAAATGACTGAAAAGGAAATATAAAAGTTCATCAAATTCTCATCGTCCATCAGAGTCCTAATGTATTCTTCATTTAATCTCCATTTAATTCTGCACGGCTTCTACAATAACAGTTATAGCAGATTTGTTTCTACCTTTAGAGATTTAGTTGTTTTGCTATACTGTAGGAAAATGTCTTCTGATGTTTCTATCACATTGTGTAAAGAAAGTCAGATTTGGAGATTTGTGTCGTCTTCACAGGATTTCACTTTCCTCTTGTAGTCAACAGTATTTGTGTGTTATTTGTATAATTTTCTTGTTCTGTCTTTCCACAGACTGATACTGTTACTTACTCTACTGTAACCCACATGAACACAGCCGGAGCAGCGCGTCCTCAGATCAACGCTGGAGATAAAACTGAATATGCCAGCATTCTAACAATCTAATCCACAGTAAATATACATACATTTATATATTATATATAATATTTTTGTACCATTAAAAAGCAGATTCATCCAGAGTATTGAATGAATGAATGAATGAATGAATGCCTTATTGTCACTATACACATACATAAAATTATGAGCCTCTCCTTAATTTCTTGCCAGGATATACATAAAATGAATAAGATTAAAAAAAAAATAATAATAAATAAATAAAAGTAAATAAATAAAAAATAAATAGAATATAATAAAATAATAAAATATAAAATATTTTATAAAATTTTATTAAAAATATATTAAAATTTACCACAAAATAAGAAATTTGTATTGTGTAAGTGTGTGTCTACATGTGTGTATTTAAAATGTTTATGGCTTTTGGGAAAAAAACTATTCTTGAGCCTGTTTGTCCTTGTTCTGATGCACCAGTAGCGTCTCCCTGAGGGCAACAGATTAAACAGGTCAGAGCCAGGTAAATGTAAATTGTGTTACATTTACTTATGTTAGCTAAGGTTATTGTTCTGCATTCACTGTTAATGTCTGTTAATGAATAAAAAACTGCAGATGAATAAGTCTAGCTAATTACATTTGGAGTGTACATGTCAATTTTTATGTTATGCGTATTATCCTTATATAATCAATTAAAGTTCTAGAAGTTTTATTTATTTTGTATTTTTTTTGCCATCATACTGTTTTGTGTAAAAAGACTACTATACGCTGTATGTAGACAAATGTAAAAATATGGCAGTGTGTTTGTTGAGTGTGGAGTATTACACAGTGTTCTCTGTGCATGCCACAGCGTCGGTTAACTGATGCTGTGAGCAACAGGAAGTAGCCATTCTCCCATCAGCCCTCATGCTGCCCTGCCACAATCATGTGGTTACTCTGACATGCTGAGTGTCTCACACTGCCTCTAACATGAGAGCATTATTTATGTGCACAACTGTGGTTTTATTAAAACTTCCATCCTGTGTGCATACATGCTGAGACCATTCAACATAGTCACAAAGTAATGTACAACAAAGTATTCACAGTATATCACTGTCATATGGACGTCTTTCCCTAGACATTACTTACATTTACTCTGGAACCATAGTTACATGCTTAACTAGCATACTGTTTCAACTTTACTTTATATCTACCTTGACAGAATTTGTAACTGTAATTTATATCACACAGCAGAAATTATTGTAATAAACAAAATTCTATAATGAAAAAAAAAATGCTGTACCTACTTTAATTTGACAACTTAGTGTGACTATAAAACCGAAGGTCATTCTTCAAAACTGAAATCCATATGTATTTTATTGAAATGTGTTGAAATTATTATTATTATTATTATTATTATTATTATTATTATTATTATTATTATTATTATTATTATTATTATTATTATTATTATTATTATTATTATTATTACTTTTATTTTTTTAAACTGGGGTACAGCATACTTGTCTTCCTAACAAGACAGTATCCTGAAGCCTTCGGCCGTCTGGGAGCTAAGGAGAGGCAGAAGGGTAGAGTTTTGTATTGATATACCTTCTATCGGAAAGCAAACTTTACACAGCTTCTGTGTTCTGGGGTGCTCGGGACATGAAAATAGGCGTTGTGAGGTCTACTGGTTACATACAATGCATTACATCCGCCAGCCTTTGCATTCAGTTTATTAGCAGGAAGCAGTGGTGGATCGTCCCCCCATCTCCACATCCTCCACCACTCCCCACCTACATACTCACTTGAGTTATTTATGTACCTTGTGGTCAAAGTATGAACTGCAACAAGCATTAATAGAGGCCCATTTAGGCAGGAAACCCTGTGCCCCATGCTTCCGCATGCAGGGTTGCAGTTTATAAGCCAGATTTGGCTAGCTGAAAATACTTTCACCACTCAAGATCTTGTTTTATAGAAAATAATCTAAATTAAATCTAATAAAGTTCTGCAAACAATGTCAAAATGTGCAGACATTGTGTCTATGATGTAAAGAACTATTTTTTATGTTCAAATTCACTTACCATCTGCTTTACTAGGAAAACCTGCTCATTTATGGAGTCATCTAGTCAACAGCACAATGCATAAAATCAGGCAGACACAGGTCAAGAGTTTTTTAACATTTACATTAATGGCAAACGTTATCTGAAGCCCTTGACCTGTATCTGCATGGCAGAACAGTGCTGCTTCCACATGACTGAATGATTGGATAACTACATAAATGAACAGGTGTACAGGTGTTCCTATTAAAGTGGACAGTGAGTGTATATTACAAAGATTTGGAAAGAAAAAGGGAGGTTATGAAATGCATTCTGTCCATACATCAGAAGTTTATGTTCCTAAAACATATAGTAATAATATATATCATTTTTATATTGTGAAACATAATCATATTCTCCATTAGTGAGTGTCTCATGTCTATAATTGGAGTGCAAAAGGACAGTTATTTAAAAGCTTGTTAATGATGCACATTACCATTACAAGGGATTTAGTGCCACCTGGTGTAGCAGTTAGGATAGAACATCCAGTTTCACATGGATCAAATTCAGGTTTATGGTTACTTTCTTTTATTTGTATTATGTGCTATACTGTGGATACAGTAAGTGTTGAATTGTCTAATTTGATTGTTCAGAAGGTGCTGATTAATTTTCTATAACAGCAGCTCTGACAGTGGTGCTGGCCATAATTTAGATCACAGTTTTCCACTAATGCTCTATGAGCACTTACTGTAGCAGCTAGTAAAGATGTTCTACCAAATTGAGCAGCTCTGACTGTGTTTTGGTAGCTGAAACTGGTCAGAACAGGCTGGATTTTTCAGCAGGTAGTTCCTATAACATAAGTGATAACAGGAAGTAACTTGTTTTGCAGATTTCCCACAACATAAAATGTAACCATAAACTGATCAATGTACATTCATGTCATTCTGTATTCTAAGAAGAATGAAGACATAAAAAGCTAAATCAACTAAATAGAAACCATAATAATGAAGTCAAATGTAAAAGAGTATGGGTTTTGCAAAATTTACATAGATACTGGCACAAAGAAGAGTAAAAAATATTGAATATAGAAAATTTCACTTTATGTTTGTCACCACGGTTAATTCTCTGCCAGACCAGCAGAGGGCATCTCTCTCATAGTATGAATTTCTTCCTCGGTTGTTCCACTGATTTCCTGTACACACCTGTCTTCTGTTTCCCCTGACTGGTTCCCATTTATAAGTTCTGTGTTTTCCCTCATTAGTTGCTTAGCATTTCATGAGTAGTTATTATCTAGTGTTTCAGAACTAGAAAGTAATGCAGTGTAAACATTGTCTTGTAGAGTGTCCTATTTATTTTAACCAATATTTATTTGTAGAGGACTTTTAACAGTAGACAAATCAGCTTTAAGGAAAATAATTTAATTGTCCTTTATATGAGACAATTAAAGCATTTCTTCTTTCTGTAGAAATCTGGATGTAGATTCAGATCTCTAATGAGCAATAATCTATAGACCAGCTGTAGTAGCAGCTTTATGGCACATGATTTTGCTACTTAGCTGCTTAGCTATAGCTCTGTAAACAAAGACCTATGAAGAATAAACAATTAAATCAAGTAAACACACACACACACACACACACACACACACACACACACACACACACACACACACACACACACACACACATTTTAAACTCTTTAAACTCTAATAAATCATGTTAAAAAATACAATGATACTTTTATGATTAATTTTATTTTTCATAATGAGTCATGATCATCAGTCATGATGAGCCTCTAAGACCTCAGATCGCGCAATGGTAAATGTCTTCATTACTTCCCGTAAGTCTAGGGAAACATGCTGCTGGTGAATATACTGATGGACATTGCATCTTTGTCCTAAATACTAGAAGTCATGTGTGTTGAAAAGTGAATTTATCACAGCTTACACACAGTTTTGCTCTTAATATACTCAATAAAGTCACATGATATAGGTGGTTGTAGTACTATTTTTCAGTTTATAAAAAGTGTTGTGTCATTTGTATTGGACTGAAAAGGCTGTTTTTCACACAGCAGTACCTTCAGAAGTTTGGCTCCTGAAGTCCCTCAGGCTTCTTAGGGTCATCTAACAAACTTCACTTGAGAAATGTGAAAATGATGTCTAAGATATTTAACAATGATGATACTATGAATATGATAAAACCACAAAATGAATAAATATTATTTTATATATAATATAATATAAATAATATTATATTATGCATATAAAATGTAAACTAAATCATGGAAAGAGTGATGATAGCCGCAGATATAGACTACCCATGTGCATAGCCAGGCCGCCTGTTTAAGATAAGTGGTATGGAAAATGGATGGAAGATTCTGCCTTAATAGGTACAGTAGTTACATTCTTGTGCCTGTAGATGGCGTCTTGAAGTACAATAATATAACTTATGTGTGTATGTGATTGTGCCCTGCGATGGGCTGGCACACTGGCAGGGTGTACCCCGCCTTGTGCTCGATGCTTGCTGGGATAGGCTCCAGGTTCACCGTGACCCTGAAGAAGGACTAAGCGGTCGAAGATGGATGGATGGACGGATGATGATAAACAATGAATAATAAAACTCAAAATGCTTTATATTGTATGATCTCGATTATATGATTTTGACATATGCGTGCTGGACCACGTGATTTTTTGCCCATTGCATGTGTCTTCTGGACTCACCCTGCTGCTCACTTTTTGTGGTTCACACTGCATGAATCAGGTCAAAGCTGGTGCAGTCTACGCTGTGCAGTTGTTCTGGATAGCACAGTTTGAAAGTGCTTTTGGGTTGTTCCGCTTCCTATAGTTGTGTCTTAGTCGTGACATTCACAATCAAGTCCCACAGCAAAGATCCAGGTGTCTTTTTATTCTAATTGGATGTTTTGTTTATGGGAATCATATGACTTATGCAGTCATTTACACTGAAAGTCAGTTTATTAGGCAGCACCCTCCTGTTCCTCCATTCACCGGAGTCTCTGAGTGTGCACTGCTTATGGTCACCCAAATACCTTAACCCTTTCACATGGTGTGATTAACCTGCATGCTGTTCCTGTGCAGGTACCGCGTGATGGTGTCTTACCCTCCACAGAGCGAGGCTGAGCTGGAGCTGAAGGAAGTCGACATCGTGTTTCTGCACAAGAAGCGAGGACGGCTGGTTCAAAGGCACGCCAAACCAAAGGAATGGCCAAACGGGCCTCTTTCCCGGCAGCTTCGTCGACAGCATCTGACTCGAACACATGCTTGCTATCAAGAAAAATTACACCAAGCTGTGATAAGGTTAGCAGCTGCAGTTGCCTGGAAAGCTCCTGGCACTGACTGATAGAACGAGTGAGGATCAGCAGTGTATACACGAGGGTGGATCTAAGCACAAATCAACACAATTATTTAAAAACACATCCTGGATGCCATGAGGCTGTCACAGTCTCTTGAAGCAAAACACACACTTGCAGTTTTACACAGAAAAAAGTGCACATATCTCAAGCACATATATAAAACAGAGAGCATGAGAGAACGCTCACTTGACTCGGAGCTCATCATGTGATAATCCATTAATTTATGATCCCATATTTCTGAACAGTTATAAATGCTGCCTTGTATGGCATCACTTTATTGTATATAAGTTAAACTACTGTTGATCATCCTGAAGATAGAGCTGAACTTTAATTTAAAAGGAAAAAACATCTTCAAATTCAATCCAGTGCATATAAACACACATAAAGGAATTGAGATTACATGTATGGATGGCGTCGTGAATCCATGATCAAAAATCCAGGCGTTTGAGTGGATTTGCAAGCGTCGACGTTGCGATGGCTCATGCACAATGAATCCAGTGAACATGACCCAGTATTGAGTAAGGAGTGGGGGTGTAGTGAATCTGCTGTAGATTTTATTCAGTAAGGGGCTTAGACGTAGTACGGTTAATGCTTCTGATATAACTTTTTTTATAAATAATTTTTTTATATTTAAAAAAAAGAGAAAAAAAGAAAGAAAATACACTCCATAGAACTCATCTGGACGGTGGTAGTGTAGACGTTTAACTCAAATTGTACTAATTATATTTCTATGTATTAAAGTATGATAGCTGCTGGCTCCCTTTGTGTTTTTGTTATTTTAATTTTTTATATAAGAGTACGACTGACAGCTGAGTGATGGATCACTGAATCCTTTTACTCTTGTGTTGTACGTGTGTGTGTGTGTGTGTGTGTGTGTGTGTGTGTGTGTGTGTGTGTGTGTGTGTTCCGATTTCCAGCTAATTTTGGTCTATTGCACTACGCCCGACAGAGGAGGTGTCGTAAAGAATCGAACACATCCGATGATCAGGACCGATTATATCCTGTCAATCAAATGAGAGCAGGAAAACTCATCAAGATGTCTCTTTCACAAGTTTATTTAGTATCTCCTTATGGAATATAGACAACTCCCTTATTGCAGATATGTGGTCTGAAGCAGTCATGCCAACCAACTTAGTGGTGTATGGAACAAACACAATAACCTCAACTACTCCATGAATAAAGCAGGAACATTTGAGGATAACACATGCAATAAACACCTCGTCTGCGAGACTTGCTTTTTGTTGTTGTTGTTGCTTTTTATTTTTTATTTATTATTATTTATTAAACACATTCAGGATGGAATAAGTCAGTGATGGCTCTGTAACATCCAACCTATAGAATCAGACAAAAGTGTGAGGAAAAGCCCACTTGCATCATCTTTATTGATGTAACTCATGATGGTAGCAGCGGAATGAATTCAGAAGTTTACAGGAACATTTTGTCTGGCAATTTACAGAGAAATTAATCTGGAGGAACTTTATCATGCAGCTAGACAATGATCCAAATCACTCTTCCATCTCACCAAATGACTTTATCAGGGGGGAAAGTGGAAGGTTTTAGACTGCTCAAGTCAATCACCAGACCTTAACCCAGTTGAGCAGCATTTCACCTTCTGAAGGGAACACAAATGATCCTACAAGGGAAAGAAAGTCTGATAGATGTGAACATGTGGAGAAATTCTGTTTTAAAAAAAAAGATTAAAGATTTATTTATTTTTGGTTACTGAGGTTAAGGTCAGGGTGATATGTATTTGGCGTCCTTGTTAATGCAAGGTCATTACAAGGACAGTAAGACAAGTGTGTGTGGATGGTTGGGTGGAAGTGGGATGGAAAGTGGAACATCTGGTGTCTTTAGCTTGTAGAAGTGTAGAGGAAAAATTAAGACTTAATGTTCTGACACAGAGGCACAATACAAATGAGAATGAGGAAACATCTGCAGTCTCACGCATTACCGAGATCTGAACTAAAGCATCGCAAAATAAGGTTTCATTACTAAAGATTTTTTTTATAAAAAAAAAGTGTTATTGTTTATTAAACATTAATGCTTAACTGATAACTGATCAAGTGGTATGATAACTATTATTACTCTGCTTTTAAATTTAGCTGACTAAGAAGTGAGTCATTTTTCAATCTTAAACTAAATTGTGACTTTGAAGTGTCCTTATCTATTATCCATTAGAGAATGGATGATACCTTTAACCAGAGTGCAAATGGCCAGAAAACGCTTGTTACTGAGGCACATTATCATTAGAAGCGTTATGGCGGCACCTAGTGGTCGAGCTTGAACGTGCAGTTTTTACATACACCAAATTTAGTTATAATCAGTAAAATGTTGAATACATAATTTTTTTTTCGTCAGGTGAATAGTCTAGCAAGCAATAAAGTACTTAATTTTGTATTATAATGGTGTAACTTTCTCACTATATTTCTCACTATGTGTTAAATTCTCTGATCAGAACATGTTTGTTTTCTATAAGTCTACCAGCTGTAAATTAAATCACAGGTTTATGTTAATGCCTCATTTTGATATGTTATTGTTTCTATAGTAACACCTTCCACTGGGACTTGTATGGCGCATGCTCTATAAAAATGGATTTAAAACTTTTTTGATTGTTAACAGGATTGATAAGTTTTCAGTGAGGAGATATTAATTAGTGTTTTGAGAAGTTTTGACATGACAAGCTGTGTTAATCTCAAGAGATAGAGGGACTAACTTGTTTCCCAGACATTCCACAGCATTAAATGTAACTATAAACTGCTAAAACCACAACGTGTTATTCCATCACAAATATAAATTCTAGTTGTTACCAAATTGCTGAGGTACAAGAGGAATAAAACACTTTGACAGCAGCTTTAAGTCAGCTGATGTCGCCATTTAGCCCCGCTTTGCTGTGGCTCTATAATCAAAGGCCAAGGAAGAATAAATAATTAATTAAATAAACAAAAAAAAATGTATGTTGACAATAATGTAATAATAGTTACTTTATTTGTTATTATTTATGTTTTTAAACATCATCTAGTACTCCTCAGCTCACACATGGTAAATGTTCTGATTATATCTGGACTACTTCTGTTTTTTTCCTGGTCTGGGTGTAGTTTCATGTGAATTTCAAAACCGTTTCATGTCTCTCTTACCCAATTCCACCTTCAGCTGATTCAGGGTCACAATCTTAAATATTCTGCGCCAGTTATAAACTTATATTATAATTTAATTACATAATTCTCAAATCTGATTGGTCTGAAAATGTTGATTAGTTTTCTATAACAGCAACTCTGACAGGAAATTTTGTTACAAGGTGTTTGTTTTTTTCAACATGCTCATTTTTTAAATATGTTATTAAATTTAATTATAGATTTATACTGCAGATGTTCTACATCCATGGCATTGTGGAGTTATTGTTATGGTGTGTACAAGGCTTTATAACAATCAGAGGTCAAATAGAAACTTTATTTTAAACTGAAATTTTCTGACACAGGAAGTCTTAAGGTCGGATGACTTTGTGGTTTCTCTGTGACATGACACGATGGAAAAATACTACTACAAAGTGCTGTGACATAAGAGGAATAAAACACTATAATTCTGTGTATAACTCACAAGCAAAAGACTTCTAACAAGATAAAAGTATCAGAGGTGTGATAATAATAGTAGTAGTAGTAGTAGTAGTAGATTCAAAAAAGTGCCATCTCTCATTCTTTAAGTTGGATTGAAAAGGTTGTTTTGTCATGTTGTAATACCTCAGAACAAGTTTGGCTTCTGAAGTCTTCTGTTGTGTTGACTCGGTCCCTCAGGCTTCCTAGGGGTCATCTAACAAACTTCACTTGAGCAACTGAGAAAGTGAAACCTAAAACATATATCGATGATGAAACTATGAATATGATAAAACCACTGCATGAAATTTTTTGAATAAAAATTACTACTGCATATTCAATGTAAATTGAGTCTTGGAAAAAGTGATGAAAGAGATTTTCAGAAATGAGAAATGACACAGCGGTTGTTGCGGCTTCCTGAAAACCACAGTATATAAAAGTGTGTGTGTGTGTGTGTGTGTGTGTGTGTGTGTGTGTGTGTGTGTGTGCGCACAGAAGAGTCAGTAATGATGAAGTGCTTGTATCTTTTGTCTGTTGTGTTTCACGTCGCTGCAGGTGAGTGAAGTTATTTTCTATTTTCTATTACAGAAAGGAGAGAGAATATTAGCCAGTTCTTAGTTCAGCTGCTTTGTGTTTAGTTCATGTGGTTTCTGTCCAGACTGGGTTTACAGTAGGCCGTAGTTCAGCCCTGTTCCTGAACAACCAAATTGTCCAAAGACAGCAGTAATCTTTATACACAGGTTAAACATACAGTATTTCACAAAAGTGAGTACACCCCTCACATTTTTGTAAAATTTGATGATATCTTTTCATGTGACAACACTGAAGAAATGATACTTGGCTACAATGTAAAGTAGTGAGTGTACAGCTTGTGTAACAGTGTAAATTTGCTGTCCCCTCAAAATAACTCAACACACAGCCATTAATGTCTAAACCGCTTGCAACAAAAGTGAGTACACCCCTAAGGGAAAATGTCCAAATAGGGCCCAAAGTGTCAATATTTTGTCTGGCACCATTATTTTCCAGTGCTGCCTTAACCCACTTCGGCATGGAGTTCACCAGAGCTTCACAGGTCGCCACTGGAGTCCTCTACACTATGACGACATCACAGAGCTGGTGGATGTTAAGAGACCTTGTGCTCCTCCACCTTCCATTTGAGGATGCCCCACAGATGCTCAATAGGGTTTAGTCCATCACCGTCACCCTCAGCTTCTTTAGCAAGGCAGTATCTATCTATCTATCTATCTATCTATCTATCTATCTATCTATCTATCTATCTATCTATCTATCTATCTATCTATCTATCTATCTATCTATCTATCTATCTATCTATCTATCTATCTATCTATCTATCTATCTATCTATCTATCTATCTATCTATCTATCTATCTATCTAAACTACACTATCTTAACCAAATAAGTTTATCTTGGCTCCAGTAATCCATGTCCTTAGTCTGCTTGTCTTCAGCAAACTGTTTGCTGGCTTTCTTGTGCATCATTATTAGAAGAGGCTTACCTCTGGGACCACAGCCATGCAGACCAATTTGATGCAGTGTGCGGCGTATGGTCTGAGCACTGACAGGCTGACCCCCACACCTTCAACCTCTGCAGCAATGCTGGCAGCACTCATACATCTATTCATTGAGGGAACCATGAGTGCAAACATGTACTGTTAGATACTGAAGCAGAGCATGATCAGTATGCAGTATTCCAGCATGATAACGACCCCAAACACACCTCCAAGATGAACACTGCCTTGCTAAAGAAGCTGAGGGTGAAGGTGATGGACTGGCCAAGCATGTCTCCAGACCTAAACCCTATTGAGCATCTGTGGGGCATCCTCAAACGGAATGTAGAGGAGCACAGGGTCTCTAACATCCTCCAGCTCCATGATATCGTCATGGAGGAGTGAAAAGGACACCAGTGGCCACCTGTGAAGCTCTGCTGAACTCCATGCCCAAGAGGGTTAAGGTAGTGCTGGAAAATAATGGTGGCCACACAGAATATTGACACTTTGGGCCCAATTTGGACATTTTCACTTAGGGGTGTACTCACTTTTGTTGCCAGCGGTTTAGCCATTAATGGCTGTGTGTAAGCTGCACACTCACTACTTTACATTGTAGCCAAGTGTCATTTCTTGTCACATGAAAAGATATAATCAAATATTTACAAAAATGTGAGGGGAGTACTCACTTTTTGTGAGATGTCATGCCTTATGTTATAATCTCCTTATTTAGACCTGTTCAGCTTTGATCATGTGGATTTTTTCTTCCTGATTATCTTCAGTCCAAAATGTACTGATGAAGAGAGGGGGTGAATGAATAAGGAGGAATCTACAGTGAGATTATTTTACATCCCTATAATACTTACAGTGTATGTTTTTACACATTTACTGAATTACATCTCTCACAATCTCTGTCTTAGAGAATGTATCTGCAATAACTCATATAAAGTGTAATAGAAAAGTTATTTTCCTGTAACCTGTACGTCACTTCTTCATTCTGGTCTTAGCTGTAAATAGATGCGTGTGAATTTCACAACTGTTTCTGCTGTCTCTCTATCAGTGACCATCTTCACTTCCTGCATTACACCATATTTATTAACATGTATTTATCAATCCTGTGTTCATATTTTTGAAATTTCACATCAGCGTTCTATGTGACTGAACTGTGTATCACTTTTCATTACTCTAATAAAAGTCTGTGTATCTATTTTTCACCTTTACATACTGTTTTCAACATTAAGGAATTTCATTTTTAACCAACACATTAAAGAAACAAAGTGGTACATTTAAAAATATATATTTAAACTAATTAGATTAGATTAACTAATTAATTAGATTGCCTAAGATAACCTGCTGATTGTTGTGTGTGTGTGTGTGTGTGTGTGTGTGTGTGTGTGTGTGTGTCAAATTTACATATTTTTGTTATTTTATTGGAATGTCTAGGGTTTAAATTTTTTCTGTACTTTGGATTTTCTCCCTGCTGAAAGTCATTGTGTTGTGAGTGATAAAGTTCTTGTTCAGAGAGACTTTGCTTGTGTTCTTGTGGTTTTGAGGCGTGTATGAATATTTCGATAGTTATAGTACATTATGGATGTGAGGTTATCTTTTTTACTGAGCTGCACACTGGTAAAGACAACTGTGTGAGGATTTTTTTTTTTATGAACATAGTATTGAGAAATGTGTGTAGTAATTGTAAAAAAAATAGAAACTGATCAGTTTAAAGAAATCTGTACATTGTGTAGTATTACTCTCTACAAGTGGTCTTTATTTTCAGATGTAGTTGTAACATGGTGTCTAATCACAGCTGTTTAACTACAAGTGACTCTCTGGGGATTTAAAAGAAAAACACACACATGATCACAAGATAGTGTAACACACAGATTGAGGAACTGGGCTGAGAAACTAGAGATTAGGGATTAAATGTACTGAAGCATAGGTATTTTCATAAAATTAAATTTTTAAATGTTGTACTTCATATTGTATTCAGTAGATTGTGAGTTTGTGTATGTTTGTTTCTGTAGGCTGTTCTCTCTGGTGATAAACATGTAGATATCACAGGACACAAAGGTGGTTCAGTGCTGTTCCTCTGCTCCTGCTCTGACCTGAACACCAAACCTCAGATATTCACCTGGTGGACCTACAGAACAGGACGTCCGACAGAAGTGTTAAATGATGAACACTACCGTGACAGACTTCAGCTGTTTAATCACATTTCTCCTGCTAATCTGTCTCTGTTCATATCTGACCTGAGAGAAGAGCATCAGGAGTCTACAGGTGCAGCACTGAGAAGGAATACAGAGACATCAGGCTTTATGTTAAAGGTAAAGTATTTAAATACACAATAAAAAGTTGGAAGAATTCAGAAGTCTTGAATGAATTGTAGCTGCACAGTGCCCTCCACTAATATTGGTAAATATGAGCAAAGAAGGCTGTGAAAAAATTGCCTTTATTGTTTAACCATTTGATTTTTTGTTAAAAAAAATATATAAATCACAAAATACTCTGCTCTCATGGATATCAAACAATTGCAAACACAACACAGGTTTATCCAAAAACATATCTTTGTTAAATATGTGTGTTTGATATGTGTATTACAACTGACATAAGGGTTCAGTAAGTATCAAAGTCATCTTGTTTTGTCAGTTTTTATGTTTGGTTAATATCTGATACTTCAGAGTTAATATTAATATGACATGAAACATTCAAACCAAACTCACTCTAATTGACAGTCAGAGAAAATCCACATAACACACTTTACATAATGATCAAAGAAAGTCAACCTGGAAAATGTCATAACACCATTTAATGTCTACAGAAATCTGTCACTAGACTAGGTGTTATATCAACTTAACATTAACATTGATAAACACAGTCTGTACATCAGCTGATGCTTTAGGAAGTCTTTAAATACATGTCTTTATAAATATTTATTTAGGTTCATGTCAGTTGTTATGAAGGGTTTATGTAGGTGTCATGTAGCCTTATGAAGATGTCCCTTAATAATGTCTACTTTTATTTATAAGATAAGGTGCATGATATAAACATGTATGTAAATAAGTGTTTTAAAGCAAGGTAAAGTAAATGAAGTATATTAACTGAAAGTATTGTTTTCTAATAATATAAGTTACCCCATGCCGTAAACGTGCATGTTAATAACTATTTTTGGTTTTGTGCAAGGTATATATCTTAATTGGGATTATTATTTCCAATTGAAAGAGCATCATTAGCTGAAATTAAAATATTAAAGATGATTAAAGATTTATCAGTAATTAAAAATAAAATAAGCCAGTACAGGTTCAGTGTTGGGTATCAGAGTCCTGATATTGGTTACATATAGAGAATTTAAACAGGTGATTGGCTCATCCTTTAAAAAATCTCTTCTGGTTTGCAGCAGAAAATGTTGTGATTTACAAGCAGGAATATTAATAATTGCAGTACTTCTATTATTAACTGTAAATGTTATGTTTACAGGCTGTGAGCTGGTGAAGAAGACAGGGGTAGAGGACGTGACTGGGTTCAGAGGAGAGTCTGTAGTTCTGCCCTGCGTCTGCACTGACCTACAGGACAAACCAAAGTCGTGTACAATGGGGTTTTAATAGAATCAATTACTGGGAAATTACCCTGAACAGACTGGACATCACATAAACAGAGTCAAACTAGTCGTAACACGCGCTCAGGAGACCTCTCTCCTCATATCAGACCTGACTGAAGAGGACCAGGGACTCTACAGATGTTCTGTACAGGGCGATAGCAGAGATGTCAGATTATCTGTTAAAGGTACATGTTTCTCATTAATGACTGTGAGCATGCTTTACTCCAGTGTCATGTGCCATAATACTAACAGTGATAAAAAAACTCACCATTTTTTAATTTTTAATAAGGTTTGTCTTTTCAGTAGGAAGAAGAGAAACTTCAACACACTGGAGGAAAACAGACACAACACCTCCATCAGAACCGCCTCAGAGTACAACAACAAACTCTCCACCTGCATCATCCTCAACAACACTGGAACAAGATAAACCAAAGCAGCGCTCCTCTAGGTGCCAAAACTTTTCATCAGCTATGAAAAACACATCTGTATTTTTATATTTATTACCATTTTTGGGTGTGTTTTATTAAACAGTTTTCGCATTGTGGCGGTTTTATTGTTGGTGATAGCCGGTGTAGTGGCATTTTATTTGTTGGAGATGTAAAGGTACAACACACACACACACACTCACACACACACACCACACACACACAAAAACAAACACACACACACACACACACATACAGACATGATAAACTAATATCTGATTTGTGATTTTGGGGGTGTTTTTTCCCCAGTACAATTTCCACATATTTCCTTTTGGGAATCACATCACGGCAAGTTATTCAGTACTTCAGTAAAATACTTTCACTGCAACATAAAGTTTCAAATGTGGTTCTTTCCATCACTCAGTGTTAATGTATGTGAGTTGAAGCAGAACAGCGGCATCCACACTTTACCTGATTACTTCAAATAGTGAAATTGTGTAGTTTCTACTAGAGGTGTGATTTCTGAGGTCTTTTCTCTTTAGGAGGAAGATGTGAGAGAGAACGTGATTACTGAAGGACGTCTGGAGCAGCCGAAATAAGTAAAGCAGAAGGTTTTAATTACATGCCCCGCCCCCAAAACAACCCACCCTGCACCTACACAGTTATAGCAGATTTGTTTCTACCTTTATGTAGTGTTTTTTTTTTTTTGTGACACGTAACTACAAAAACCAAATGACGGTTAAAAAATGTTAAGATTTGTTTTAAGATGAAGTTGTTTTGGTAATACACAAAACACAATTCGTTTCACTGAACAGTGGTTATAGGAAAATATCTTCTGCTGCTTCTATCGAACAACACATGGTGTAAAGAAGTAAGTCATTTGGAGATTTGTTTTATATGATTTACTTGCTTTTTGGAGTCAAAAGATATTGGTGTTTTTTTAATGTATATGTTTTGTTTTTTTTATGTGGTGTGTGTGTGTGTGTGTGTGTTTATGTATAATTTTCTTACTCTGTCTCCACAGACTGAACCTGATGTTTATTTTAAATAATCACAATTACATACTCGACTGAAAATAAAAAAACACCATAAATATTGATATAAATATGTAGAAAACATTTATTAAATTCACACCATGGTGTACATTTTCCATCAATTTGTTGTTTTTGTTTTTATTTGTTTGTTTGTTTTTTCGAAATAGCAGATTAAGATATATGCATGAATGGGGGAAAGGGGACGGGTTTGCGAGTATTGTATTACACTTTCTTATGTTAGCTAAGGGTATAGTTCCTCATTTACTTTGTGTGTTAATCATTAAATATTTCTGATGGATAATTCGTGAAGTATTCAGAGTCGACGCATCATTTTTATATCTTATGTGTATCATACTTATATCAGAATAAGAAATGAATTGTAGGCTTTTATCATCATCCAGTTTTGTGTAAGAAGACTCTATATCTGATCTGGTTTGTGACTTTTAAAGTCTGCTGAGTTCGGGTAAAAATCAAAGAATGAGAATCGATGAATCTGACAGGAATAAATGTGTATTTCTAACCTAGCTTTTGTGAATTTTTCATAATACTCCTTGCAATTTGTTACTGTTTTTTTCCCCTTACAATTAATTACATGCATTTATCATTACTGAATTCACTTTTAAAAACTCAAGAGTAAGATCAAGAAAAAAAAAAAAGTAAAAAGAGGATGTCTAACACAGAGGAAACAGATAGTGAGCAAAGTCTTAGCTTTGGAAAAAACAGGAAGAGGAACAGAAATTAATCTAACATTATCTGAAGAAGGGACAAGGTTTAAGAGTGGAGTCCGGTGGCTTAGTGTGTTAGCACGTTCCAGGGTCCGTGGGTTCGATTCCTGCCATGTGTGTGAGGGTTTCCCTCCAGGTACTCTGGTTTCCTCCAGCAGTCCAGAGACATGCATTGCAGGCTGATTGGCTGATTGGCGTGTCAAAAGTGTCCGAAGTGTGAATGGGTGTGTAGTGTGCATGTGATTGTGCCTCGTGGCGGACTGGCACCGGTCCATTGTGTACCCCGCCTTGTGCCTGATGCTCCCTTGGGATAGGCTCCAGGTTCCCCGTGACCCTGAAGAAGGAGTAATCTGGATGATGGAAGAAGATGGATTCTACTGATTAGTTGTAGAAATAAGCCCAGCAAGGGAAAGCCACAATATCTCAGGGGCAAAGTACTAGAAGCCAAACGTCTTAAAAGAAATGCGACAGCTTGGCTGTGATGATTAGGTTTGATGACTTTTATTTTTTCTCTTTGTCGCTAGGCGGAAATCTGATGTAGATTTAGATCTCTAATGAGCAATTATCTGTTAACCAGCTGTAGTAGCAGCTTTATAGCACAAGATGTCTCTACTAGTCGCTTAGCCGTAGCTCTATAATCAAAGACCCAGGGAAGAATAAATAATTAATTAAACTAAAAAATTATGATGAAAGATAATGATGATACTATAAAGTAAGATAAAATCACCACATGAGATAAAATATAAATAAATATTAATACTACATATAAAATAGAAATTAAGTCATGGAAAGCGTGACGAAAGAGATTTTGAAAAAAATGATGAATGAGACAGCCCGGTTGTTGTGGTTTCCTGATAATCACACTATATAAAAGAGAGACACTCAGGCAGTGTGACAGTGTGTGTGTGTGTGTGTGTGTCACTTTGAGGGATGTGTGTGTGCAGAAGAATCAGTAATGATGAAGTGCTTGTATCTTTTGTCTGTTGTGTTTCACGCTGCAGGTGAGTGAAGTTATTTTCTATTTTCTATTACAGAAAGGAGAGAGAATATTAGCCAGTTCTTAGTTCAGCTGCTTTGTGTTTAGTTCATGTGGTTTCTGTCCAGACTGGGTTTATAGTAGGTCGTAGTTCAGCCCTGTTCCTGAACAACCAAATTATCCAAAGACAGCAGTAATCTTTATACACAAGATAAACATACACGTCATGCCTTGTGTTATAATCTCCTTATTTAGACCTGTTCAGCTTTGATCATGTGGATTTTTTCTTCCTGATTAACTTCAGTCTAAAATGTACTGATGAAGAGAGGTGGGTGAATGAATAAGGAGGAATCTACAGTGAGATTATTTTACATCCCATAATACTTACAGTGTATGTTTTACACATTTACTGAATTACATCTCTCACAATCTCTGTCTTAGTGAATGTATCTATAATAACTCACATAAAGTGTAATAGAAAAGTTATTTCCTGTAACTTGTACATCACTTCATCATTCTGGTCTTAGCTGTAAATAGATGTGTGTGAATTTCACACCTTTTCTGTTGTCTCTCTGTCAGTGACCATCTTCACTTCCTGTCTTATTTTTTTTTGTTTTTGTTTTTTTCTTACATGAATTTATCAATCCCTGTGTTCACATTTCAAAACTCACATCAGCTATGTGCATAATGGTAAATCATAATGGTCTATGTGGACTGAACTGTGTATCACTTTTCAGTGCTTTGACACAAAAAAGTATTGAATAACCTCAGCTTTCAAAATGAATGAATTCTTTTCTCACTCAAACGTCATCAAAACTCTGTGTATCCATGGGTGTAGAATCCACAGGGACGCAGGAGACATGTCCCCCGTAATTTAAATAAAATGTTAATTCGTCCCCTGCACTTTTCACTGTTCATGCCCAATTTATTTATTTATTTATTTCTATATGTGCACGTGTCTATTAGTCTTTACGTGACTTGATGTTGCCATGAAAATTGGTCACTGTTCTCTCTCAGTGACCATCTTCACTTCCTGCATTTCGTCTTATTCACAGTTTAAATTTTTTTACGAATAGATAATAGTGGATTTTTTTCTTCCTGATGAGGTGGGCGAATGAATAAGGAGGAATCCACCGTGAGATTAGTCTAGACAGGGATATTTGTGGAATGCACATGACCATACTAGCGTATGAATACACATCTATGTGGAAAGAACTTGTGTGTGTGTGTGGGATTGCACGGGAACCAGATTTAAAGTTTGCTACTGGTAATTATAAATTAGTTATGGCCTAAATGTTTAAACAGATATCTTTTGATCTGATTGGTCAGGATGCACGATCAGGAAAACATGTCCATTCTAACAATGTAGTCAAAAGCCTTGCATCATTTTCTGAACTTTTTCCAGTCACCGTTATTAAAAGTTACGCCTCATAGCACTGCTCCAATGGTTGTCACCCGGGACCAAGAACTTGAAAAGCAAAACGGTT
>CM022753.1:7609767-7821897 GCA_012411365.1 Ameiurus melas | reverse complement strand
AAAACCAACGCCGCGACATCGCCGGGCCTTCTGCTCGGGCTGTGGACGCCGCCGTCTTCCTGTTCGGTTGTGGACGCGCATTCGTCATCCTGTTCAGCTGATGTCAATGCTTGTCTCTCATGCGAAAGCGTGCCGCCTCCTATGTCGCCCCCCTTCCTGCTCCATATGGAGGACACGCTTCCTCAGGCTCAGCGGAGAGCATCATTCTCCCTGGGGCCTCACGGAGAACCTCGGCCTCTTCCTCTGGCCTTTGCGGGAGAACCTCGCTTCCCTTGAGGCCTCAGCGGAGAACCTCACTCCCCACTTCTGAGTTCAAAGGAGAACTCTCGCTCTCACGCCCTGCGCTGGGGACGCCGCCTCCGGAACCCTGTGTTCCAGTAGCCAGGTGGCACCTTCCCTCCAGTTCCACTGCCGGTAAATTGGTGTCGGGGCGTGTGCCTTTGCTCCAGAGCCGGCGGCTTCAGCCTGCACTGTCAACCCCGGGGAGGGGCTGCGCACAGCGTCACTGCCCGGTGGAGGGCGGCTCCTCCTCCCATGGCAGCGAGGGCATTTTGGTCAGGGGGCCCAGGACCTCCCTTTGAGTGTGGGGGGTATAGTACGTCACATGCCGCCAGAGACCGCTGGGCGCTTTCATTTGAAACGACTTTGGTTAGCGTCCAGCTTCGGTTATATGCTAGCTTAACCACCGTTAATCCAGTACAGGTGTTTTGTGTGGTAGGTCTAATGATGTTGTGGCTTTTATTTAAACGCGTGGATTCTTTCAGAGCACGGCGCTCAAGTTATTATTTACATGTTTATCGTGTTAGTAGTAGGTGGAAATCTGTTTATGTTTGTAGCACGAGCAGTTTATGCCAAGAAGGATGTGCGTCTATACCGGCTTGCTTCTGAGTTTGTGTTCTGATCTGCATCTGCATCCGCTCCCGCTCTTCACTACTTTCTGTAACAGTATCCTGTGATATCTACCTGTTTATTATCACCAGAAAAGAGAACAGCCTACAGAAAACAACAAACATACAATAACTCACAATCTACTGAATACAATATGAAGTACAATATTTAAAATTTTATTTCATGAAAATACTTTTTGCTTCAGTACATTTAATCCCTAATCTAGTTTCTCAGCCCAGTTCCTAACTACTGTGTGTTACACTATCTTGTGATCATGTGTGCATTTTAACTTTTAAATCACATAGAGTCACTTCTACTTAAACAGCTTGTGATTAGACACCATGTTACAACTACATCTGAAAATAAAGACCACTTGGAGAGTGGGAATACTACACAATGTACAGATTTCTTTTAAACTGATCAGTTTCCAGTTTTACAAATTACTTACACACATTTTCAATACTATGTTCACTTAATCCTCACACAGTTGGTTTCGTACTAAAGCATGCAGCTCAGTACAGCAGATAACCTCACATCCATAATGTACTGCCATGGGCTTAGATTTGGTTTGAATATTGGGGGTTGAAGTGTGAAATGCGTTCTCCAGATATTTTTAATTAAATAAAACTCTTCACACAGTTAACCTCACATCCAGTAATGTAGTATAGCTATCGTGACAACACTTCATACACTCCTCAAATCCACAAGAACACAAGCAAAGTCTCTCTGAACAAAAAACGCTTTATCACTCACAAATACAACTGACTTTTAGCAGGGGAGAAAATCCAAAGTACTGGAAAGATTTAACAATAGAAATTCCAAGAAAATAACAAAAAAATAAATTTCACACACACACACACACACACACACACACACTATAGTATATCACATATCTCCAGGTTCTAAAAATATAATTTTTATATATAAAACTATTTTAAAAAATCATGCACTGAGTTCGATTCAGATGAGTTCATCATTCAGACATGAACCAGAAATGCAGAGTGGTAGTGGTAGCTCAGGTGGTTAAGACACAATTGAGCTACAGTCATGGACAAACTATTGGCACCCCTGGAACTTTTACAGAAAATGCACCATTTCTCCCAGAAAAGTGTTGCTGTCACAGTTCAACCAGATCAGAACTCCAAGTCCTAAGATGCAACGTGGTGCTTCAGGCACGCATGCGCCTCCATCCCCGGAGTGTCTGATCCAAGACACCTGCCGCTAATCACAAGACTCACACTCAGGCACTACTACTTAGGTATGCCAGTCACAGAGTCGCATCTGGAGGCGCTCAGTTATCCCTATTCTCTTGTGCTACCAAGCTTCTACCTCCCGGCTCTTGATTACCTCGTTGCCTTGACCCTTTGATTGCCCCGTATTCTGTTTGTCCGATCAGCTTCGACCCCCACACGCTACTCGTTTACTCTAGATTGTCCCCCTCCCCCCCTCCCCCTTCCCCCTCCCCCCCCCCCCCCTCCTCCCTCTCCCCCCCCCCCCCTTCCCTCCTCCCCCCCCCCCCTCCCCCCCCTCCCCCCCCCCTCTTTTCCCCCTCCTCCCCCCCCCTTCCCCCCCTCTCCCCTCCTCCTCCCCACTCCCCCCCACCCCCCCCCCCCCCCCCCCCCCCCCCCCCCCCCCCCCCCCTGCTCAATGCCGTTTCAACCCCCCACCAACCCCAAAACACTTCGCCCTTTTATGGAGGCCGCGGCAAGTCAAGTTGGCTCGCCTTGAAGGGGACACGCAATAGATGATCAGCAATCCCCCCCCCCCCCTCCCCCCCTCCCCCCCGGTGACCCGCCGCAAACCCCCCCCCCCTCCCCCCCCCGCTCCCTCTTCTCCCCCCCTCCAGTCTTTTGATCGAATTTCCCGCTCCCCCCCCCCTTCCCCTCGCCTCCCCCCTTGCTTTTTTGGTGTTTTGAAAGGTTCGACCCTCTCTGGTCGGCGGCGGGGCCCAAGCGCAAGAGTATACAGGAGAGGGAGCGTATACGCCCGCCCCCCCGCCAAGCTCTTTGGCGAGAGAGATATGTCGCCGCTCTCACCCCCCCCCCCTCCCCCCCCCCCCCCTACCCCCCCCCCCCCCCCCCCTCCCCCCCCTCACCCCAAAAACAGCACAACCTCCCCCCCCCGCCCTCTGCTTTCGCAAAACCCCAAACACCCCACCACAAAAAAAAAAATAACACCAAAACAAAATAATTAAAAAAAAACACTCTTCCCCCCCCAACCCCCTCAAACTCCATACTTAAAAAAAAAACCAACCAAAAACCTCACATATAAAAAAAACCCTATCATGCAAGTCCCACTAGTGTACTCAGGTGTATCTTGGTGTCCTAGAAGCACTGATTGACTCGGGGAGCGCTGGAAACTTCATTGATCAGACCACCGCTCAAGAGCACAACATCCCCATCCGTCCTCTCCTCATCCCACATCGCATCTGGGCTATTGACGGTGCCCTGTGGGTATACCGGACTTATCTCCCACTGCACTGAACCCCTTGTTCTCCATACCAGCGCTCTGCATCAGGAACAGATCATTTTTCATGTCACAGTGTCCGCGGCACCCAGTGGTTCTCGGTCTGCTCTGGTTGGATCTTCACAATCCTCAGATCTCCTGGTCTCACAGAGAAATTGTGCGCTGGTCACCCCACTGCATGCACCAACGACTTGTAACTCCTGTCGCCACGCTGGCAACCACTTCCATAGAAAGCCCGGGGAGGAAGAAGTTCCTCCAAATTCCCCCCAATACCATGACTTTCATGAAGCCTTCAGCACAGGTGAAGGCTAGAGGACTTCCTCCTCACAGGCCCCACGTACGCGCCCTATCGACCTATTACCAGGCACTACACCCCCACGAGGGAGAGTTTATCCGCTATCCCTAACCGAACAGAGGGCCATGGAGGAGTATATTCAGGAGGCTTTGCACCAGGGGCTACATACGTCCATCCACGTCCCCAGCATATCAGCAGGGTTTTTCTTCGTGGAGAAGAAAGTGGGAGGTCTAAGACCCCTGCATCGATTATCGGGATCTCAACCAAGTGCTGCGTAAAATATCGCGCTACCCGCTACCTCTGGTCCCGGTCGCGCTGGAACAATTACGCCAGCCACCATATTTCTACCAAGTTGGATCTACGTAAGTGCCTATAACCTCATCCGGATTCGTGAGGGGGACGCGAAAGTGGAAAACCGGTTTAGTACTCACGTCTGGGCCATTACAAATACCTAGTCATGCCGTAATGGGCTATCAAACGCCACGGGTGTTCCAGTGTCTCATCAACGATGTTAGTGCGGATGCTGGGAATGTAACGTAATCGCTACATCGACGCATATTTTAATTTATTCCAAGTCAATGGAGGAACATATTCGCCATGTCCGGCCAAGTATTGAGGAGGTTTGCTCTGAAATCAGCTATATACATCAAAGCGGGAGAAGTGTGAGTTTCATAGAGACACTATTTCCTTCCTGGGATACATCATTAGCCCTTAAAGTGGGCTACTATGGAACCAGGAGAAGGTTCAAGCAGTCACAAAGTGGCCTCCACCCAAGACAGTGAAGGAACTACAGAGGTTCCTCGATTCGCCAATTTTTACCGGCGGTTCATCCAAGCAATTTCAGCAAGATTGCGCAGCCCTTGACTTCTCTGTTAAAAGGGAAACACCAAGCACCTGTCATGGGGCCCAGCAGCCCAGAATGCCCTGGGAGAAGCTCAAGAACGCCTCACTACAGCGCCTATTCTCAAGCATCCCCGATCCATCCAGACCGCTTGTCGTGGAGGTGGACGCCTAGAAACGGGGTAGGAGGGTAGGGTGGGAGGGTAAACCCAGACAACCCCCCCCCCCCCACCACGCAAAAAACACACCAGCAGTGGAAAAAAAAAAAAATGGGGAAAAAAAAAAAACCCCCTCCAAAAAATAAGCCCCCAAAAAAAGCCCCCCCGCCTACAAGGAGCCGCGGGCAGGAGCTGCACCCTCGCAGGTCGGACACCCCCCCCCCCCCCCCGCCCCCCCACCCCCGGGCAAAAAAAAAGGCCACAGGGCCACAAAACAAAACCCCACACAGCAAACCGCCCCCCCCGCCCCGCCCCTCTCTACAGGAACCGGCAAGGAGGCCCGCGCGGCCCGCCCCCCGAGCCAAAGCCCAGGTCGGAAAGAAAAGACGCGGCAACAGAGGGACTCCTGGCAGCAAAGAGCCCGAAGAAGGCGCCCGGCCCACCCCTTTGTCGCTCATACCGATCATAAGAACTTGGAGTACTTACGCACAGCAAAGAGGCAAACACCTCGGCAGGCCCCCTATTGGGCCTGTTCTTTACCAGATTTCAGTTCACGGTGTCTTACCGACCTGGGTCAAAGAACACAAAGGCCGATGCCCTCCCTCTCCCGGCCTGGGTCACACAGGAGGTGTGGACAAGGACCAGGAAGAATACATTGTTCACCCTCAGCTATCGTCGGCACCCTCGAATGGGAGCTAGACAAGGAACTGGAGAGCATCCCCTCGCCTCAATCCCCAAAGCATAATCACGCGGCTCAGCGGGTTTGTTGTACCCAAGGGACATTGCCAGGCACCGTCGCTGGGCACACACCACCGCCGGCACAGGTCACCCTGAGGTCAGCAAACGTATTCCTACGGTAAAGGAGAAATACTGGTGGCCCAACATGCAGAGGGACATCCACAGAATGGTGGCATCATGCTCATCCTGCGCGACAGAATAAGGTCCCGCGAACACTTCCCACGGGTAAAACTCAAGCCCCTACACATTCCGAACGCCCATGGTCTCACATTGCGTGTGATTTTGTGACCGATTTACCCTAATCCCAGGGGAACACCATCATCCTGGTCATAGTGGACCGTTCTCGAAGTTTCCCCATCACGGGTCGAAAGGCCCAGAACTCGTTATGTCACTCAGCAACTAATCTCACCCCGCTTCAGTGCGTACTGGGGTACTCAAAACCCCTTTATTCCCGTGGTGGAATGCAGATGTCACGATTCACCCGCAGGCCGATCAGTGGTTTGAGTGTGAGGCGAACAGGTATGGGCAGACACCCATCAGCGCCTTACACAGGTCACGAATCGCATGACAAGCCGCTAAAGCCGACCCGCGCTGCAGCGAAAGCAGCCAAGTTACCAACCCGGTGATAGGGTATGGTTATCCACCTAGGGACCTGAAGCAACCACACACAGCTGCAAGAAGCTCAGCGTACAGATATAAACTGGTCCCTTCAGTATCCTGAAACGAATCAATGAGGTCACGTATCGGCTGCAGCGCTACCTCAGCACAGCCAGCGCCACCCCTTCCTTCCATGCTCCCACCTGAAGCCAGTTGTTCCCTTTAGCCTCTGATGTGCCCTCTGAGACACCTCCGCCTCCCCTGGATATCAAGAGGCAGCAGCCAGCTTACCTTCTCAAGAACATCCTCAGCTCCAGGTACAGGAGGGGTAAGCTGGAATACTTAGTTGAGTGGGAGGGCTACGGTCCTGAGGAGCCTGTTGGATTCTGAGGCAGAACATCCTCACCCACACACTCATTAGTGACTTTCACGCCGCATCCTGACCTACCGCCCCTCGCCCCTGGGGAGACCTAGAAAGAACGTGGCTCCCGGAGTGAGCCGCCCTTGAGGGGGGGTTCCGGTCACCAGCTCCATGATCAGAACTCCAAGTCCCGAAGATGCAACGCTGCTTCTGTAGGCACGCATGCTCCTCCATCCCCGGAGTTCTGATCCAAGACACCTGCCGCTAATCACAGAACTCACACTCAGGCACTACTACTTAGGCTTTGCCAGTCACAGAGTCGCATCGCGAAGTATACGCTCAGTTATCTCATTCTTTGCGTTACCAAGCTTTACTCCCGTCTTTGATTACCTTGTTGCCTTGACTCCTTGATTACGCTCTTCGACCACGCTTTTGTCTTGCCCTCAGCTATTCTGTTTCGCCCGCGCCTGACCCCCGCACATTACTGCGCTTCTGCTTACGCCTAGATTGTCCCCCTCACTCCACGCTTTCGCCGCCTGCTCCTGCCTCCGTGCTCCCTTCCGCCGTAAACCCGTAGACAGTTGCAATGACAAATGTTTTGGTATACACATGTTTATTACCTTTTAGTGCATTGGAACAGCACAAAAAAGCAGAAGAAAAAGGCAAATTTAACATCATTTTACACAAACTCCCAAAATGGTCTGGACAAAATCATTGGCACCCTATTAAAACTGTGGGTAAATAATTTCATTTCAAGCATGTGATGTTCATTTAAACTCACCTGTGGGCAAGTAACAGGTGCTGGTAATTTAGAAATCAAAACTGAAGCCAGTTAGAGTGTATAAAAGTTGGCTGAACCTTTGTGTTGTGTGCCTGTGTGTGCCACACCAAGCATGGAGTAAAGAGAAAGAAGAAGCCGAGAATTGTCTGAGGACTTAAGAAGCAAGATTGTGGAAAAATATCAACAATCTCAAGGCGTCACAAGTCAATCTCCAGAGATCTTAAAGTTCCTTTGTCCACTGTGAGCGAGTATAATCAAGAAGTTTATAAACCCATGGAACTGTGGCAAAATCTCCCCTGGACGTGGACGGAAGAGAAAAAAATTGATGAAAGAATGCAACGGAGGGATAGTTCGAATGGTAGATAAACAACCTCAGTGAACTTCCACGCAAATTCAGGCTGTCCTGCAGACTCACGGTGCATCAGTGTCAGCTCGAACCACTATCGCGGCCATCTGAATGTGAGAAGAAGGAGACCGATGGGAGAACCTTATGGCAGAAGACAGAGGGAGAACCCCACTTCTGACATACAGGCATAAAAAGCCAGGCTGCAGTTTGCAAAAATGTACCTGAGTAAGCCTCAATCCTTCTGGGAGAACGTTTTGTACCTACAGTACACAGTACCACAGTCAAACATGGTGGAGGTTCAAGGATGTTTTGGGGTTGTTTTGCTGCCTCTGGCACTGCGGGTGCATTGACTGTGTGTGCAAGTAATCATGAAATCTGGAGACTATCAAAAGATTTTGGCCCAACAATGTGCAGGGCTTAAGTCAGAAAGCTGGGTCTGGCGGCAGAGGTCATGGGTGTTTCAACAGGACAATGACCAAACATACCTCAAAAAGCACCCAGAAATGGTTGCGAGACAAAGCGCTTGGAGAATTCTGAAGTGGCCATCAATGAGTCCGGATCTAAAATCCCATAGAACACCTGGCGTGAGAGATCTCAAAATTGCTAAGCTAGAAGGCACCCTTTCAAATCTGAGAGACCTGGAGCAGTTTTCAAAAGAAGAGTGGTCCAAAATTCCAGTTGAGAGGTGTAGGAAGACACTGAACCCCAAGTTGCTCCTAATGGCAAGCGTTTGAGCGCCTTGCATGGCAAGCTCTGCTACCATTGGTGTGTGTGTGTAATGGGTGAATGAGACACAGTGTAAAGCGCTTGATAAAGCGCTATATAAGTGCACATTTACCATTTACCAAAGGGTAGTGCAAACCAATTATTAAATTGAGGGTGCCAACAATTTTGTCCGACCTAATTTTTGAGTTTTGTGTGTAAAATGATGTCAAATTTGACTTTTTCTTCTGCTTTTTGGCGCTGTTCCAATGCACTTAAAGGTAATAAACATGTGTATACCAAAACATTTGTCTTTGCAACACTTTTCTGGGAGAAATGGTGCATTTTTTGTAAAAGTTCCAGGGGTGCCAATACTTTCGTCCATTACTGTATCTGGAGAAAATCCTGGAAACACTGAGTGTGAGGCAGAAATACACCCTGGATTATATGCTACTCAATTGCAGGAAACCACACACACACACACACGCACCAAGCAGGTTATCTTAGGCAGTCCACCTACCGGCATGTTTTAGGATTTAGCAATCTAATTCACTCATTAATCTAATCTAAATAGTTTAAATATATATTTTTTAAAAGTTACACTTTGTTTCTTATGTTTATAGAAATGAAATTCCTTCATTTTGAAAAAAACAGTATGTAAAGGTGAAAAATAATATACAGACTTTCATTAGAGTAATGAAAAAGTGATACACAGTTCAGTCACATAGAACGCTGAAGTGAGTTTCAAAAATGTGAACACAGGATTGATAAATACATGTTAATAAACATGGTGTAATGCAGGAAGTGAAGATGGTCACTGATAGAGAGACAGCAGAAACAGTTGTGAAATTCACACACATCTATTTACAGCTAAGACCAGAATGAAGAAGTGACAGTGAAGTGACACTTAACTTTCCTATTACACTTTATATGATTATTATATTATAGGTACATTACATATATATAGGTACGTTATTATAGGTACATTCACTAAGACAGAGATTGTGAGAGATGTAAATGTGTAAAAACATACACTGTAAGTATTATAGGGATGTAAAATAATCTCACTTGTAGATTCTCCTTATTCATTCACCCACCTCTCTTCATCAGTACATTTTAGACTGAAGTTAATCAGGAAGAAAAAATCCACGTGATCAAAGCTGAACAGGTCTAAATAAGGAGATTATAACACAAGGCATGACGTGCATAGTATCTCACAAAAGTGAGTACACCCCTCAAATTTTTGTAAATATTTGATTATACCTTTTCATGTGACAACACTGGAAGAAATGACACCTTTGGCTACAAATGTAAAGTAAGTGAGTGTACAGCTTGTGTAACAGTGTAAATTTGCTGTCTTCTCAAAATAACTCAACACACAGCCATTAATGTCAAAACCGCTGGCAACAAAAGTGAGTACACCCCTAAGTGAAAAATGTCCAAATAGGGGCTGTCAGTTAAACAAATTGGTGGCCACCATTATTTTCCGGCACTACCTAACACTCTTGGGCATGGAGTTCACCAGAGTTTCACAGGTTGCCACTGGAGTCCTTCTTCACTTCCATGATCAACATCACATAGCTGGTGGATGTTCCAGTGCTCCCTCCTCCTGTTCCGATGATGCCTGCCACAGATGCTCAATAGGTTCAGGTCCGAGACAGCTACATCCTGTCCTCAGCTTCTGCTTAGGAAAGCGGGGGAGGGGGTGGGGGTCTTTCAGTGAAAATTCTTCTGGGAGGGGTCGTTTGGGAATATTGTACGGATCATGCTCTCTGTCCAATGTCAAAGTACATGTTTGGAGATTGTACTGTGACATACTGAAGCAGAGCATGATCATTATGCAGTACCCCAGTGCGATAACGACCCAAAACACACCTCCAAGATGACCAATGCCTTGCTAAAGAAGCTTGAGGGTGAAGGTGATGGACAAAACCCTATTGAGCATCTGTTTGGCATCCTCAAATGGAAGGTGGAGGAGCACAATGTCCCTTAACATCCACCAGCTCCTGATGTTGTCATGGAATAGAGTACTCCAGAGGGAACCTGTGAAACTCTGGGTGAACTCCATGCACAAGAGTGTTAAGGCACTGGAAAATAATAGTGGCCACACAAAATATAGACCACATGAACTAAAACACACAAAGCAGCTGAACTAAGAACTGGCTAATATTCTCTCTCCGTTCTGTAATAGAAAATAGAAAATAACTTCTACCTACCTGCAGCGACGTGAAAACACAACAGACAAAAAGATACAAGCACTTCATCATTACTGATTCTTCTGTGTGCGCGCACACACACAAACACACACACACACACACACACACAACATACACACACACACACACACACTGAGTGTCTCTCTTTTTATATACTCTGGTTTTCAGGAAGCCGCGAAACAAACGGTTCGTAGTCATTTCTCATTTCTGAAAATATCTTTCATCACTTTTTCCAAGACTCCAATTTACATTGAATATGCAGTAGTAATATTTATTCAAAAAATGTCATGCAGTGGTTTATCATATTTATAGTTTCATCATCGTTATCTGTCTTAGGTTTCACTTTCTCTCAGGTGCTCAAGTGAAGTTTGTTAGATGACCCCTAGGAAGCCTGAGGGACCGAAGTCAACACAACAGAAGACTTCAGGAGCCAAACTGGTTCTGAGGGTATTACAACGTGACAAAACAACCTTTTTCAATCCAACTTAAAGAAGTTTACTATTTAAAGAATACTACTATTATCACACCTCTGATACTTTTATATTGTTAGGAGTCTTTTGCTTGTGAGTTATACACAGAATCCATCCATCCATCCATCTTCAACCGCTTATTCCTGCTTCAGGGGCACTGGAACCTGGAGCCTATCCCAGGAAGCATCGGGCACAAGGCGGGTACAACCTGGACAGGGTGCCAGTCCATCGCAAGGCACAATCACATGCACACTCACACACCCATTCATACACTACGGACAATTTATCAAGCTGCCAATCAACCTACCATGCATGTCTTTGACTTGGGGAGGAAACCGAGTACTCCGGAGGAAACCCCCGCAACACGGGGAGAATATGCAAACTCGCACACACATATTCCGCGGGAATCGAACCCCGGACCCTGGAGGTGTGAGGCGTAACCCGTAAACAGCATAACAGAATTATAGTGTTTTATTCCTCTTATGTCACAGCACTTTGTAGTAGTATTTTTCCATCTTGTCGTGTCACAGAGAAACCACAAAGTCATCCGACCTTAAGACTCCTGTGTCAGAAAATTTCAGTTTAAATAAAGTTTCTATTTGACCTCTGGAGTGTTATAAAAGCCTTACACACCATAACAATAACTCTACAATAGTTTTAAACCTACACTCCTGAAATTTAAAAAACGCTATTGCAAGCATTTCATTTCGTGTTAAGCTAAGAAAACTAATCACTTTTGCCTCTTTAAATTATATAATTAATTATAATATATAATTTTAATTGGCCAAATTTTAAATTTTGCCTTGCTGAAGGTGGGAATGGGTAAGAGAAAGAGTGTATAGAAAACTAATCAATTTTTAATTAATTAATTTAGAATTATATAATTAATTATAATATAATTTTATAATTGGTATATAATATTTAAGATTGTGATCTTAATTATTTTAATTTGGAATTTTGTGTAAGAGATATGAAACGAAGGTTTTAAATTCACATGAAACTACATTTTTTTTAGAAAGAAAAACAGAAGTAGTCCATATGTAACTGTAGAACATTTTATAGAAATAAAAAAAAAAAAAATAAAATTTAATTTTTATAAAAATAATATTTTTTTTATAATAAATTTAAAATTAAATAATTAAATTATAAAATTATAAGTTAATAAATATTTTTATAAATTTGTTAAAATTTTAATTTTGATCATTTTTAAGTTAAAATTGAATAAGATAAATATAAAAATTTTAATCACAACAACCTACCCTCACACCAAAAAAAAAAACAAAAGTAGTCCAAATGTAATCAGAACATTTACTATGTGTGAGCTGAGGAGGACTAGATGGTGTTTAAAAACATAAATAATAGCAAATACAGTAATTATTAATACATTATTGTAAATATACTTTTTTTTTTTATTATTTAATTAATTATTTATTCTTCCTAGGCCTTTGATTATAGAGCGATAGCAAAGCGTCTAAAATGGCGTACATCAGCTGACATAAAGTTCGCTAATACAGCTAGCGTCAAAGTGTTTTATTCCTCTTGTACCTCAGCAATTTGGCAACTACTAGAATTTATATTTTTGATGGAATGACAAGTTGTGCTTTTAGCAGTTTATAGTTAAATGTAATGCTGTGGAATGTCTGGGAAACAAGTTAGTTATCTCTTGAGATTAACACAGCTTGTCATGTCAAAACTTCTTAAAACACTAATTAATATCTCCTCACTGAAAATGTATCAATCCTGTTAACAATCACAAACGTTTTGAATCCATTTTTATAGAGCATTCACTATACAAGTCCCAGTGGAAGCTGTTACTATAGAAACAATAACAATTCAAAATGAGGCATTAACATAAACCTGTGATTTAATTTACAGCTGGTAGACTTATAGAAAACAAACATGTTCTGATCAGAGAATTTAACACATAGTGAGAAATATAGTGAGAAAGTTACACCATTATAATACAAAATTAAGTACTTTAATGCTTGCTAGACTATTCACCTGACGAAAAAAAAAATATGTATTCAACATTTTACTGATTATAACTAAATTTGGTGTATGTAAAAACTGCACGTTCAAGCTCGACCTCTAGGTGCCGCCATAACGCCTCTAATGATAATGTGCCTCAGTAACAAGCGTTTTCTGGCCATTTGCACTCTGGTTAAAGGTATCATCCATTCTCTAATGGATAATAGATAAAAAGAGTTCACGTATATTAAAGTCTTATTAGTAATTGTTTCACTGACACGTTTATTTTCATAGGACGCCTCAAAGTCACAATTTAGTTTAAGATTGAAAAATGACTCACTTCATAGTCAGCTAAATTTAAAGCAGAGTAATAATACTTATCATACCACTTGATCAGTTATCAGATAAGCATTAATGTTAAATAAACAATAACACTTTTTTATTTTTATAAAAATCTTTAGTAATGAAACCTTATTTTTCAGCACTTTAGCTCAGAACTTGTGTACGTGGTGAGACTGCAGATGTTTCCTCATTCTTAATTGTATTCTCCTCTGTGTCAGAACATTAAGTCTTAATTTTCCCTCTACACTTCTGCAAGCTAAAGACACCAGCTCTTATACTGTCCATCCCACTTCCACACCCAACCATCCACACACACTTGTCATAGTGTCCTTGTAAGGACCTTGCATTAACAAGGACGCAAATACATCTCACCCTGACCTTAACCCTTCAGTAACCAAAAATAAATAAATCTTTAATCTTTTATTATTTTTTTTAAAACAGAATTTATCCACATGTTCACATCTATCAGACTTTCTCTTCCCCTTGTAGGATCATTTGTGTTCCCTTAGAAGGTGAAATGCTGCTCAACTGGGTTAAGGTCTGGTGATTGACTTGAGCAGTCTAAAACCTTCCGCTTTCCCCCGATAAAGTCCTTTGGTGAGTTGGAAGAGTGATTTGATCATTGTCTTGCTGCATGATAAAGTTCCCAGATTAATTTCTCTGTAAATTTCCAGAGACAAAATGTTCCTGTAAACTTCTGAATTCATTCCGCTGCTACCATCATGAGTTACAATCAATAAAGATGATGCAAGTGGGCTTTTCCTCGTGACTTTGGTCTGATTCTATAGTTTGTGTTTGGGGGCACCTTTTTTGTGGGTTTTAAAAAAAAAAAAAAAAAAAAAAAAAAAAAGAAAAAAAAAAAAAAAAAACACCTCCGGGGGGGGGGGTTTTTTTTTTTTTTTTCCCCACATGTTTTGCTTTTTTCTATGTAGTAGTTGAGGTTATTGTGTTTGTTCCATACACCACTAAGTTGGTTGGCATGACTGCTTCAGACCACATATCTGCAATAAGGGAGTTGTCTATATTCCATAAGGAGATACAGAATAAACTTGTGAAAGAGACATCTTGATGAGTTTTCCTGCTCTCATTTGATTGACAGGATCTAATCGGTCCTGATCATCAGATGTTTTCAAACAATCGACAGATAGTCGACATATCGGCAGATAGTCGACATATCGGCAGATAGCGGGGAAAAATAGCCTTTGTGTGTTATTGGTGCTTCCAGTACCGGTCTCGCCCACGGTGATTCCCATAGTGAGATACCAAATGAACATTTGAAAGAGAACACTTGTCAATCACATGTTACAATAATTTGCTCGGCTACAAACTGGGTGCTCTGATACACATCTACATATAAATACCAGGAAACAAAAACTGAAATTCAAAACACTCTTCTCATATTCATCTTTTGATCTCAATCCCAAATGTTTTTCAGCCTACAGCGAAAACAAATTAATTGGTCTTGCCGTTCCAATAGTTTCAGAGGGGACTGTAGATATAAAACACATACATGTAGAAAATTTATGTGTAGGAGGCTGCTTCATATACAGTATATTTCGATGAGCTACAGAACTTTCAGCAGGGTGTAGTGAAGCATGGTTTGGTAAAGCCCAGGATGAACAAACTATATGTACAGTAGTAACATGTTCATAACACCATGTATCACTCAGTGCAGGTTATATATTTCCTAATCTTCATAAACCTTAACTTCTGGTGTAAATGAGTAACAAGAGAAATCCGCACAGTACAGGGTCATTTGGAAATCAAAATCTTTTATTACAGTTAAGCACGTTACAAAAATGACTATTTCTTCCAATGATTTAGTACTGAATATGAGGAGATCAACTTCACCACTAGCAGACATACGTGCAGTCGCAGCATGTACTAAACCCAGGAACAAAAAAATATGCAAAGACAGTAGGTGTTCAAGTCAGGTTTAGTACTGTGTCTCTATAGCCAAGGCATGGAAATCATTTGGTCTAGCACAGTAAGGAAATGCCTAGACAGCTATATAGATAAAAAAAAAAAAAGAAAAGAAAAGATAAAAAGGGTGTATGAATGAAGAAATAAAGAAGATATGGAGTGAACTAGTGTGTCAGCTTCTGCCTGAATTTCAGTTGTTTTGTTTTTTGCCTTGATTTTGTGCAAAATATAGACAGGATGATCTCGGGTGAACTTGACAACACAGAACAGGCACTTGAGCTTCCTGTAACCCAAAAAATAATAATAATAAAAATTGAGCTCCTCCTACACCAAGCACACACTTGTAAACAGTGTTTTTCAATCACTGGAACTTAACCAGAATCCAAATAAGATCTACAGTTCTCAATAATGAAGGTCCAACACTGGATCAGGTAGGAAATGTCTCCAGAAACTAGGGAAGGGACAAATTCTAACCGCGTATGGGTTTGCCCACGAGAATAAGACATCTTGATTTGGATCATGACATGAATGTTAAAAAAAAAAAGAGACAGTAAATGTCAATGAGTCATCTGGAAAAAGAACATCATCAGCTAATTCTGGGGTTCAAGTGAGTCTTAAGTACATCAGTCATTATTTATTATAGAAGGTTTACGTGCAGAAGGGTATGTTTAGAGGAAAAAAACCAAGACAAGTCATGTTTGTACATGCCAGGTATGACAAAAGCCACAGCTTGGAACCTGTAATAACAGTAATAAGCCATGGATTTGTGTCATAATCTTGGTGTTTCGTAACGTCCTCACGATCAATCAATCAATCAAACACCTCACGCGAAGCTGGTTACAAAACAGCTCCAAGATTACACCACAAACTTATGGAGGTGTTTAAAATGACCCACATGACTGAAATGGTCATTAGAGACGAAACTGTGAGGCAAGCACGACCAAAATGAGGAACACTGAAGCGGCCCTCGCTGGGACGCTGGACTCGAGGCTTCTGAGCCATCAAGCAGAGCTCATCTGATGCACCTCGACCTAAAGATCAATCCCTCCTCTGTCGGGGGTGGGTGCAATAGACCAAAAATTAGCTGGAAATCGAGAACACACACACACACGCATAACACAAGACATCACAAGAGTAAAAGTATGAGTGTGCTTCAGTGATCCATCACTCAGCGGTCAGTCGTACTCTTATATAAAAATTAAAAATAACAAAAACACAAAGGGAGCCAGCAGCTATCATACTTTAATACACAAATATAATTAGTACAATTTGAGTTAAACGCTTACGCCACCACCGTCCAGATGAGTTCTATGGAGTGTTCTTTCTTTTTTTTTTTTTAATTATCAAAAAAGTTATATCAGAAGCATTAACCGCGTAACGCCTAAAACCCCCTTACTGAATAAAATCTACAGCAGATTCACTACACCTCCACTCCTTACTCAATACTGGGTCATGTTCACTGGATTCATTGTGCACGAGCCATCGCCAACGTCGACGCTTGCAAATCCACTCAAACACCTGGATTTTGCGTGATTCATATCACGACGCCATCCGCCCACCATACATGTAATCTCAATTCCTTTCTGTGTGTTTATATGCACTGGATTGAATTTGAATATTGTTTTATCTTTTTAAATCAGTAGTAAATTAAAGTTCAGCTCTATCTTCAGGATGATCAACAGTAGTTTAACTGGGTGGTGACCAACATCCATTCTGTTGAAGCAACACGTAATCAACGCATCTAATCTATCGGTCACCGCGTACGCAAATCAGGACACATCTGGGCAGCCAATCATAGTTCACATTAAAACATTCATCATTACCCTACAAGAAAAACTACCTATATATTTATTTTTTTTGTTTTAAAATGGTGTAATAAAATTCATATTTTCCAGCTTTGCGCAGTTCATTCATAGACAAGCTCTGTTTGCTTATATACAATAAAGTGATGCCATACAAGGCACGCATTTATAACTGTTCAGAAATATAGGAACATAAATTAATGGATTTTCACATGACGAGCTCCGAGTCAAGTGAGCGTTCTCTCATGCTGTCTGTTTTATACATGTGCTTGAGATATGCGCGGCTTTTTTTCTGTGTAAAACTGCAAGTGTGTGTTTTGCTTCAAGAGACTGTGACAGCCTCATGGCATCCAGGATGTGTTTTTAAATAATTGTGTTGATTTGTGCTTAGATCCACCCTCTGTATACACTGCTGATCCTCGCCGTTCTGTCAGTCAGTGCCAGGAGCTTTCCAGGCAACTGCAGCTGCTAACCTCATCACAGCTTGGTGTAATTTTTCTTGATAGCAAGCATGTGTTCGAGCCAGATGATGTCGCACGGCTGCCGGGAAAGAGGCCCGTTTGGTCATTCCTTTGGTTTCGCGTGTCTTTGAACCAAGCCGTCCTCACGCTTCTTGTGCAGAAACACGATGTCGCCTTCCTTCAGCTCCAGCTCAGCCTCGCTCTGTGGAGGGTAAGACGCCACCACGCGGTACCTGCACAGGAACAGCATGCAGGTTAATCACACCATGTGAAAGGGTTAAGGTATTTGGGTGACCGTAGCAGTGCACACTCAGAGACTCGGTGAATGGAGGAACAGGAGGGTGCTGCCTAATGAACTGACTTTCAGTGTAAATGACTGCATAAGTCATATGATCTCTAAAAACAAAACATCCAATTAGAATAAAAAGACGCCTGGATCTTTGCTGTGGGACTTGATTCTGAATGTCACGCAACTAAAAACAACTATAGGAAGCGGAACAACCCAAAAGCACTTTGAAACTGTGCTATCCAGAACAACTGCACAACGTAGACTGCACCAGCTTTGACCTGATTCATGCAGTGTGAATCACAAAAAGTGAGCAGCAGGGTGAGTCCAGAAGACACATGCTGGGCAAAAAATCATGTGGTCCAGCACGATATGGCAAAAATCATATAATCGAGATCATACAATATAAAGCATTTTGAGTTTTATTATTCATTATGTTTAACATCATCCATCCATCCATCCATCTTCGACCGCTTAGTCCTTCTTCAGGGTCACGGGAACCTGGAGCCTATCCCAGCAAGCATCGAGCACAAGGCGGGGTACACCCTGGACAGGAGCCAGCCCATCGCAGGGCACAATCACATACACACATAAGTTATATTATTGTACTTCAAGACGCCATCTACAGGCACAAGAATGTAACTACTGTACCTATTAAGGCAGAATCTTCCATCCATTTTCCATACCACTTATCTTAAACAGCTGGCCTGTATGCACATGGGTATTCTATACCCGCGCGCCATCATCACTCTTTCCATGATTTAGTTTACATTTTATATGCAGTATTAATATTTATTCACGTTGTGGTTTTATCATATTCATAGTACCATCATTGTTAAATATCTTAGACATCATTTTCTCAATTTCTCAAGTGAAGTTTGTTAGATGAGCCCTAAGAAGCCTGAAGGGACTTCAGGAGCCAAACTTCTGAAGGTACTGCTGTGTGAAAAACATCCTTTTCAGTTCAATACAAATGACACAACACTTTTTATAAACTGAAAAATAGTACTACAACCACCAATATCATGTGACTTTATTGAGTATATTAAGAGCAAAACTGTGCGTAGCTGTGATATTAAATTCACTTTTCAACACACATGACTTCTAGTATTTAGGACAAAGTTGCAATGTCCATCAGTATATTTACCGCAGCATGTTTCCTAGACTTACGGGAAGTAATGAAGATCTGAGGTCTTAGAGACTCATCATGATTGATGATCATGACTCATTATGAAAAATAAAATTAATCATAAAAGTATCAATGTAATTTTTAACTTCCAGATCTACATCCAGATTAACCATCATACAACCATACAACCAGATTATGATCCAAATCTACATCCAACAAGTACTTCCTGTTATCACTTATGTCATAGGAACTACCTGCTGAAAAATCCAGTCTGTTCTTACCAGTTTCAGCTACCAAAACACAGTCAGAGCTGCTCAATTTGGTAGAACATCTTTACTAGCTGCTACAGTAAGTGTTCATAGAGCATTAGTGGAAAACTGTGATCTAAATTATGGCCAGCACCACTGTCAGAGCTGCTGTTATAGAAAATTTATCAGCACCTTCTGAACAATCAAATTAGACAATTCAACACTTACTGTATCCACAGTATAGCAAACATAATTACAAATAAAAGAAAGTAAACATAAAACCTGAATTTGATCCATGTGAAACTAGATGTTCTATCTCAACTGCTACACCAGGTGGCACTAAAACTCCTTGTAATGGTAATGTGCCTCATTAACAAGCTTTTAAATAACTGTCCTTTTGCAGTCCAATTATAGACATGAGACACTCACTAATGGAGAATATAATTATGTTTCACAATATAAAAATGATATATATTATTACTATATGTTTTAGGAACATAAACTTCTGATGTATGGACAGAATGCATTTCATAACATCCCTTTTTCTTTCCAAATCTTTGTAATATACACTCACTGTCCACTTTAATAGGAACACCTGGTACCCTGTTCATTTATGTAGTTATCCAATCATTCAGTCATGTGGCAGCAGCATGATGCATGACATGCAGATACAGGTCAAGGGCTTCAGATAACGTTTGCCATTGATGTAAATGTTAAAAAAACAAAAACAAAAAAAAACTCTTGACCTGTGTCTGCCTGATTTTATGCATTGGGCTTTTGACTAGATAACTCCATAAATGAGCAGGTTTTAAATAGTAAAGCAGATGGTATGTGAATTTGAACATATAAATAGATCTTTACATCATAGACACCAATGTCCGCACATTTTGCCATTGTTTGGCAGAACTTTATTAGATTTAATTTAGATTATTTTCTATAAAACAAGATCTTGAGTGGTGAAAGTATTTTCAGCTAGCCAAATCTGGCTTATAAACTGCAACCCTGTCATTAACTGTCTTGCTCTTTACTGAAAATGGTCATAGCGGAGGGTTTGAGCGGGCAAAGACGGTTAGCTTAGGGGGGGGGGGGGTTTTCTGGGTTGGGGGGCCTCTATTAATGCTTGTTGCAGTTCATACTTTGACCACAAGGTACATAAATAACTCAAGTGAGTATGTAGGTGGGGAGTGGGGGGTGGAGGATGGGGGATGGGGGGACAATCCACCACTGCTTCCTGCTAATAAACTGAATGCAAAGGCTGGCGGATGTAATGCATTGTATGTAACCAGTAGACCCACAAAACCTATTTTCATGCCCCGAGCACCCCGAGAACACAGAAGCTGCTGTAAAGTTTGCTTCCGATAGAAGGTATATCAATACAAAAACTCTACCCTTCTGCCTCTCCTTAGCTCCCAGACAGCCGGAGACTTCAGGATACTGTCTTACTAGGAAGAAAAATTATGTGTAACCCCAGTTTTAAAAAATAAAACAAAATTAAAAAAATAATAATAATAGTAATAATAATAATATCAACACATTTCAATAAAATACATATGGATTTCAATTTTGAAGAACGACCTTCGGTTTTATAGTCACACTAAGTTGTCAAATTAAAGTCGGTACAGCATTTTTTCATTATAGAATTTTGCTTATTACAATAATTTCTGCTGTGTGATATAAATTACAGTTACAAATTCTGTCAAGGTAGATATAAAGTAAAGTTGAAACAGTATGCTAGTTAAGCATGTAACTATGGTTCCAGAGTAAATGTAAGTAAGGTCTAGGGAAAGACGTCCATATGACAGTGATATACTGTAAATACTTTGTTGTACATTACTTTGTGACTATGTTGAATGGTCTCAGCATGTATGCACACAGGATGGTAGTTTTAATAAAACCACAGTTGTGCACATAAATAATGCTCTCATGTTAGAGGCAGTGTGAGACACTCAGCATGTCAGAGTAACCACATGATTGTGGCAGGGCAGCATGAGGGCTGATGGGAGAATGGCTACTTCCTGTTGCTCACAGCATCAGTTAACCGACGCTGTGGCATGCACAGAGAACACTGTGTAATACTCCACACTCAACAAACACACTGCCATATTTTTACATTTGTCTACATACAGCGTATAGTAGTCTTTTACCCAAAAACAGTATGATGGCAAAAAAAATACAAAATAAATAAAACTTCTAGAACTTTAATTGATTATATAAGGATAATACGAACATAACAAAATTTACATGTACACTCAAAATGTAATTAGCTAGACTTATTCATCTGCAGTTTTTTTTATTCATTAACAGACATTAACAGTGAATGCAGAACAATAGCCTTAGCTAACATAAGTAAATGTAACACAATACTCTGGATGAATCTGCTTTTTAATGGTACAAAATATTATATATAATATATAAATGTATGTATATTTACTGTGGATTAGTTTGTTAGAATGCTGGCATATTCAGTTTTGTCTCCAGCGTTGATCTGGACCCGCGCTGCTCGGCTGTGTTCATGTGGGTTACAGTAGAGTAAGTAACAGTATCAGTCTGTGGAAAGACAGAACAAGAAAATTATACAAATAACACACAAATACTGTTGACTACAAGAGGAAAGTGAAATCCTGTGAAGACGACACAAATCTCCAAATCTGACTTTCTTTACACAATGTGATAGAAACATCAGAAGACATTTTCCTACAGTATAGCAAAACAACTAAATCTCTAAAGGTAGAAACAAATCTGCTATAACTGTTATTGTAGAAGCCGTGCAGAATTAAATGGAGATTAAATGAAGAATACAGTAGGACTCTGATGGATGATGAGAATTTGATGAAATTTTTATATTTCCTTTTCAGTCATTTATCTTCTGACTCAAAGACTTAAAGATAATAATAAAAATGCAGCTGAGCTCCGACCTGCATGTACACTAACCTGATCCTTCTGCTTTCTCTTACAGTCCGGACGTCCTTCAGTAATCACGTTCTTCCACATCTTCCTCCTAAAGAGAAAAGACCTCAGAAATCACACCTCTAGTGGAAACTACACAATTTCATTTTCTTTATCCAGAGACACTTACAGAAGTGCGCGCTGCTTCGTAGGTTTCAGTTCATCAATCTCAGAAATGTTTTGTGTGTATGTGTGTGTGTGTGTGTGTGTGTGTGTGTGTGTGTGTGTGTGTGTGTGTGTGTGCGTGTGTGCGTGCGCGTGTGTATGCGTGTGTGTGTGTGTGTGTGAGTGTGCGTGAGTGTGGGTGTGTGTGTGTGTGTTTTGTACCTTTGCGCTCCAACAAATAAATGCCACGACACCGGGTATCACCAACCAATAAAACTGCCACAATGATGAAAACTGTTAAATAAAACACACCAACATGTTAATAAATGTAATAATACTGATGTGTATTTTAATTGATAATTAAAAGTTTGGCACCTAGAAGGAGGTTTGGTTGATCTTGTTTTACTGTTGTTGATGCAGGTGGAGAGTTTGTTGTTTTACTCTGAGGCGGTTCTGATGGAGGTGTTTTGTCTGTTTTCCTCGAGTGTGTTGAAGTTTCTCTTCTTCCTACTGAAAAGACAAAACTTATTAAAACTAATGACTTTTTTATCACTGTTAGTACTACGGCACATGACACTGGAGTAAAACATGCTCACAGTCATTAATGAAAAACTGTACATTTCTTCTGACTCTCAAAAGCATTAGGCAGTGTAGTCACTCCCTCATACAGACTTTTATTAACTTTAATATCTGTTTTGATTATTTTATTTCAGCTAATGATGGAAACAATGGAAAACAATACTTCCAGTTAATATACTTCATTTACTTTACCTTGCTATAAAATATACTTATTTACATACAAATTTATGGCATGTACCTTATCTTATAAATGAAGGTAAGACATTACTAAGGGACATCTTCATAGGGCTCCATGACACCTACATAAACCCTTCATAACAACTGACATGAACCTAAATAAATATTTATAAAGACATGTATTTAAAAGACTTCCTAAAGCATCAGCTGATGTACAGACTGTGTTTATCAATGTTAATGTTAAGTTGATATAACACCTAGTCTAGTGACAGATTTCTGTAGACATTAAATGGTGTTATGACGTTTTCCAGGTTGACTTTCTTTAGATCATTTATGTAAAGTGTGTTATGTAGATTTTCTCTGAACGTAAATTAAAGTGAGTTTGGTTTGAATGTTTCATGTCATATTAATATTAATTGTGATGTATCAGATATATGTACCAAAAAGTTACATTTATTTACCTTAACATTAACACTGATAAAAACATGGTGACACTGACACCTACGGAAGCCTTATAAAAGTTTATGTAGACTTATGCGTTAGTTGTAATGAAGGAATTATACAGGTGTCATGTAGCTCTATAAACACTACAGTGTTACCAAAATAAATCATAGATTATTATTAGTAATTTTAGTGTTGGTTTATTATTAAATGTTCACATGTGACAATATATTGCTCACAGCTGATGGTGAAAACAAGTCATGAGGTTGAAGGAATTGTCAAGTTTTTCATTAAGAGTTTTATTTAAACACACAGGGTCAGTAGTGGAACATCATCAGCTGGACTCAAACCCTAATCTCTAGTTTCTCAGCCCAGTTCCTAATTACTGTGTGTGTTACACTATCTTGTGATCATGTGTGTATTTTTTCTTTGAATCCCAGAGAGTCACTTGTAGTTAAACAGCTGTGATTAGACACCATGTTACAACTACATCTGAAAATAAAGACCACTTGGAGAGAGTAATACTACACAATGTACAGATTCCTTAAACTGATCAAATTTCTATTTTTACAATTACTTACACACATTTCTCAATACTATGTTCACTTTATCAAAACTCTTCACACAGAAACTCAACACAGACAGAAGCCCGAGCTCAGGACTGAAGCGGGGACCCTGGAGCTGTGAGGAGACAACGCTACCAACTGCATCACCACACTGCTCATAGATCCACAGAGTTCCCCTTTTGTATAGATGGTAATGAATAAAAACAGAACAGCTGTGTGAGGCTAAATTAGAAATCAGCTGTGATTATTTATTTAGTTGTTTGTTTGTTTACTTAAACAAAAAATATTTTATTATTATAAAAAGTACCCCACTTCGCTAGGATTTGCATTTGTATTGATCAATATGTAAACATGTGGGAAAATCAGCTGTAGATACACAGAGTTTTGTTGGAGTTTGTGTGAGAAAAGAATTCATGAATTTTGAAAGCTGAAGTTATTCAATACTTTTTTGTGAAAGCACTGAAAAGTGATACACAGTTCAGTCACATAGACCGCTGATGTGTTAACTGTGTGAAGAGTATTGATAATTACACTGGACTAAATGTAAAAACTATAAATAAGGCGTAATGCAGGAAGTGAAGATGGTCACTGACAGAGGGAGAGCAGAAGAAGGTGTGAAATTCACACACATCTATTTACAGTCCAAAAGAGAATGAAGAAATGACGCACATTACAAGTTACTGGGAAATAACTTTTCTATTACACTTTATATGAGTTATTATAGATACATTCAATAAGACAGAGATTCAGAGATGTAATTCAGTAAATAAATATAACAATATAGTTGTTTTTTCATCACTGATGAAAAGTTTTGGCACCTAGAGGGAGGCTGCTGTGTGTTTGCTGTTTACCTTGTTCTGGTGTTGTTGAGGATGATGGAGGTGGAGAGTTTGTTGTTGTACTCTGAGGTGGTTCTGATGAAGGTGTTGTGTCCGTTTTCCTCGAGTGTGTTGAAGTTTCTCTTCTTCCTGAAATACATTTTATTAGTTTTAATGCAAACATTGTTTTTCATAAAGTTACAGTTGGACTTTTTGTAGGAGAAAACTATACTTAGTACCCTGTTATTTGTTATTTATCTTAAGATATCTTATATTCTTGTTGAAACATGTCAGTAGTAAATATAACGGGATAGTAACAACTGAACTGTCACTTCATTTATCCAAGTTCTTCCACCATAAAACAAAAAATGGGCTGGTTTTGGGCATTAAACTCCAAAGCTGAAAATGTGTCCCACCCGGCCCCTGCCCATGGTGGAGGTAGTGTTAGAGAGCTGAGCCCCTTGCAGATCGTACCCCAGCCATCATACCAGTGGTTCTGACCAGAAAGTAGATTACTCTCACCCTGTCCTGCGCCGAAGTACAGTGCAGTGGGAGAAACTTTTGGTGTCAGTAAAACGACCGCTCCATCGATGTGTATATGGTGTATGTACAGCTACTAAAGAACAATGAATGCGCGCGTTATATCAGGCTGCTGAATATAGCGGAGGGCAATGAAACTGCATATAGTAATTCCTTGCTGCATCTTGTGTCACAGGGGTGCGGTGTCGCTGGGATGTCACACACATCACATCACTTATTCTTCCCCGACATAAATTCTGTCATGTGTTTGGTGTGAATGTCATTTTTTCTGACCTTGTCAAGAATTGTTTCAAAACAATTTTTTCCACAAATCATTTAAATATCAATATAGAGTTCATGCGCAAAGTTAAATGAACAACGATTATGTAGAAACTTGTGAAATATTATTGATAATTTGCATTTCCATCAGCTGACTATCCACCCAGTTGACTATCTGAGCTTTGGTGTGCAGGTCGAAGCAGGAGCAGGGTAACAGCACTGAACCACCTTTGTGTCCTGTGATATCTACATGTTTATCACCAGAGAGAGAACAGCCTACAGAAACAAACATACAAAACTCACAATCTACTGAATACAATACGTACAACAAGTCAAAATTAAATTTTTATTAAAATAATTATGCTTCAGTACATTTAATCCCTAATCTCTAGTTTCTCAGCCCAGTTCCTAACTTCTGTGTGTGTTACACTATCTTGTGATCATGTGTGTATTTTTTTTTTAAATCCCAGAGAGTCACTTCTGTAGTTAAACAGCTGTGATTAGACACCATGTTACAACTACATCTGAAAATAAAGACCTCTTGGAGAGAGTAATACTACACAATGTGCAGATTTCTTTAAACCAATCAATTTCTATTTTTACAATTACTTACACACATTTCTCAATACTTTGTAGACTTAAAAAAATCCTCACACAGTTGGCTTTACCAGCGTGCAGCTCAGTACAGTAGATAACCTCACATCCATAATGTACTATAATAACATATACATAACACTTTTAGGAGTATTTAGGTGTATTTTATGAGGTGGAGGAAACCAGAGAACCGAAGGAAACCCACATGTGTCACAGCTTCAGCCAGATCAGAACCCAAGTCCCAAGATGCAACGCGTGCTTGTCCACGCATGCGCCTCCATCCCCGGAGTTCTGATCCAAGACACCTGCCGCCAATCACAGACTCACACTCAGGCACGAATTACTTAGGTTTGCCAGTCACAGAGTTGCACTGCGGCGAAATACGCTCAGTTATCTCATTCTCGCGTTACCAAGCTTTACTCCTGTCTTTGATCACCTCGTTACCTTGACCCTTTGATTACGCCTTCACCACACGCTCTTTGTCTTGCTCGTTATTCCGTTTGTCCGTCGCTCGATCCCCCGCGACGCGCTACCGTTTACGCCAGATTGTCCCCGACTCCACGCTTTGTCCGCCGCCTCGCTCCTGCCTCCGTGCCCCTTCCCTACGTAATCGTGACAGAATACTTCGCCGCCTTATTATGGAGGCAGCGGGCCGCACAAGTTGGCCTCAAGCCATTGAAGGACACGGCCGGATGATCAGCAATCACGCACCAACGCGCTCAACGCACACAGCAAGTAACTCGGCTAAATCAAGCCACGCCGGGCGTTTCTACGCACGTTTACCTCACACCGGCACCAGAAAAGTACGATGGAGATCCGCGCGCTGCCGAGGCTTTCTCTTCCAATGCTCGCTGTTCTTTCCACATACCCGGAGATGCCGGTCACCGTAAGATCATCCATTTCATGGAACTTCTGACCGGGAGAGCTTTACTCTGGGCAACAGGCCGGGGGGAGCAGGAAGCCACCACCATTCACACTTACGAGGGAACTAGCCACACGATTCGTAAGTTCTTGATCACTCCCCGGACTGCCGAGACCGGGAGAGAGCTACTCACCCTGAAACAAGGAGCGCGTAGCATCGCGGACCACCGCCCTGGAGTTTCCCACTACCGCAGCACGGGTGGCTGGAACCAACCGGCACTTAAGACTGTGTTTCGCAAGGATTAAACGCCGATATCGTTGGCATGTCGCGACGACCAGCTCACACTGGAGTCCCTGATTGACCTCGCGATTCTCGCCACCGGCTGCTCCGGGTCGCAGTTCGCGGCCCTCTGGTGGCGGTTTCCAGCACCTGAACCTCCCGCAGAGCCCATGCAGTTGGGTTGTGCCAAGATAAGTACACAGGAGAGGGAGCGGAGACGCGAACTTCGGCTGCTTCTATTGGCGGAAGAGAGGGAGACACTTGCTCGGCAATGCCCCCTCAAGCGTCCAGTTGTCCGGAGGGGATCATATTCGGCCCATATAGATCCTCAGCCAGGGTGAGTGTAAAATCAGAAACGTGCCGTTCTGTTCAATATGCTTTCGTCATGCAAGTCCGACTAGTGTACTCAGGTGTATCTTGTGTCCTAGAAGCACTGATTGACCTCGGGAGCGGCTGGAAACTTCATTGATCAGACCACCGTTCAAGAGCACAACATCCCCATCCGTCCCTCTTCATCCCACGTCGCAGCTAAGCTATTGACGGCGCCTTGTGGGTACCGGACTTATCTCCCACTGCACAGAACCCCTCGTTCTCCACACCAGTGCTCTTCATCAAGAACAGATCATTTTTCATGTCACAGTGTCCGCCACACCCAGTGGTTCTCGGTCTGCCCTGGTTGGATCTTCACAATCCTCAGATCTCCTGGTCTCACAGAGAAATTGCGCGCTGGTCACCCCATTGCATGCACTAATGTCTGAGAACTCCTGTCAACACGTTGGCAACCACTTCCATAGAAAGCCCGGAGGAGAGGAAGCCCCTCCAAATTTCCCCCGAATACCATGTACCTTCGTGGAAGCCTTCAGCAAGGTGAAGGCTAGTGGACTTCCTCCCCACAGGCCCTACGATTGCGCTTATATCGACCTATTACCAGGCACTACACCCCCACGAGGGAGAGATTTATCCGCTATCCCTAACCCAACAGAGGGCCATGGAGGAGTATATTCAGGAGGCTTGCGCAGGGCTACAATACGTCCATCCACGTCCCCAGCATCAGCAGGGTTTTTCTTCGTGGAAAAGAAATGGGGAGGTCTAAGACCCTGCATTGATTATCGGGGTCTCAAACCAGTGCTGCGTAAAAATATCGCTACCCGTTACCTCTGGTCCCGGTTGCCCTGGAACAATTACGCTCAGCCACCATTTTCACCAAGTTGGAATCTACGCGAGTGCCTATAACCTCATCCAGATTCGTGGAGGGGGACGAGTGGAAAACCGGTTTAGTACCACGTCTGGGCATTACGAATACCTAGTCAGTGCCGCATGGGCTATCCAACGCCCTCGGTGTTCCAGTGTCTCATCAACGACGTGCTGCGTAACATGCTGGGATGCAACGTAATAGCTACGCTCGACGCCATTTTAATTTATTCCAAGTCAATGGAGGAACATATTCACCCTGGCCGCCAGGTATTGAGGAGGTTGCCCGAAATCAGCTATACATCAAAGCGGAGAAGTGTGAGTTTCATAGAGACACTATCTCCTTCCTGGGATACATCATTAGCCCTAAAGGGGTTACTATGGAACAGGAAAGGTTCAAGCAGTCACGCACTGGCCTCCACCCAAGACAGTGAAGGAACTACAGAGGTTCCTCGGATTCGCCAATTTTTACCGGGCGGTTCATCCGCAATTTCAGTAGGATTGCTCAGCCCCTTGACTTCTCTGTTAAAAGGGGAAACCCAAGCACCTGTCATGGGGCCCAGCAGCCCAGAATGCCCTGGAGAAGCTCAAGAACGCCTTCACTACAGCGCCTATTCTCAAGCATCCCCATCCATCCAGACCGTTTGTCGTAGAGGTGGATGCTTCAGAAACTGGGGTAGGAGCGGTACTCTCGCAAAGGTTCGGAGATAAGCCGAAGCTCCACTCAGTAGCATTTTTCTCAAGAAGACTCTCAGTGTCGGAAAGAAATTATGACATGGGTAACAGAGAACTCCTGGCAGTAAAGTTAGCTCTCAAGAATGCGCCACTGGCTAGAGGGAGCGGCACACCCCTTTGTCGTCTATACCGATCATAAGAACTTGGAGTACTTACGCACAGCAAAGAGGCAACACCTCTGCAGGGCCGTTGGGGCACTGTTCTTTACCAGATTTCAGTTCATGTTGTCTTACCGACCTGCGTTGAAGAACACAAAAGGCCGGCCCCTCCCGTCTGGGTCACAACAGAGGTGGACAAGGACCAGGAAGAATACATTCGTTCCCCCTGCCGAATACCGGCGCACCTCGAATGGGAGCTAGACAAGAAACTGGAGAGCACTCCTCGTCTCGGATTCCAAACAAATGTCCTGCAGGCCGGCGGGTTGTACCCAAGGACATCGCCAGGCAATCGCGCCTGGGCCACACCACCGCCGGCACCGGGTCACCCTGGAGGTCAGCGTAACGCATCTCCTACTAAAGGAGAAATACTGGTGGCCCAAACGCATGCGAGGGACATCCACAGAATGGTGGCCTCATGCTCGTCCTCCCCCGCAGAATAAGGTCCTCGAACACTTCCCACGGGTAAACCCCAAGCCCCTACACATCCCGAACGCCCATGGTCGCATTTGCGGTGGATTTTGTGACCGATTTACCCAATCCCAGGGGAACACCACCATCCTGGTCATAGTGGACCGGTTCTCGAAATCTGTATGCTTCATCCCTCTACCCGCTTTACCCACTGCCTTTGGGACTGCCGAGCGGCTGTTCACCCATGTCTTCAGGTATTTCGGCATCCCTGAGGAGATCATACGTGACCGGGCCCCAGTTCACATCCCAAGTCTGGACTAGTTTCATGTATAAGTTGGGGGTCATAGTAAACCTAACCTCAGTTTATCACCCACAGTCCAACGGCCAAGTAGAACGAGTCAATCAGGAATTGGGCCGGTTCCTCCGAACCTTTTGGCGCGGCCAACCCTAGTGATTGGGACATTCGCGAGTTTTACCAAGTATGCCCAGAACTTACGTCACTCAGCAACTAATCTCACCCGTTTCAGTGTGTACTGGGGTACCAACCCCTTTATTCCCGTGGAATGCAGATGTCATGGATTCACCCGCAGTCGATCAGTGGTTTGAGCGGATGAACAGGTATGGGCAGACACCCATCAGCGTCTTACACAGGTCACCAACCTCGCATAAGCCGCAAAGCCGACCGTCGCTGCGCGCGCGCAAGCTGTTACCAACCCGGTGATAGGGTATGGTTATCCACGAGGGACCTGAAGCAACCACACAGCTGCAAGAAGCTCCGCAGAGATATACTGGTCCCTTCAGGATCCTGAAACGAATCAATGAGGTCACATACCGGCTGCAGCTACCCCAGCACAGCCGCCGCGCTTCCTTCCACGTCTCATGCCTGAAGCCAGTTGTTCCCGGACCCTTAGCCTCTGATGTGCCCTCTGAGACACACCCTGCCTCCCCTGGATATCGCAAGGGCAGCCAGCTTACCTTCTCAAGAACATCCTCAGCTCCAGGTACAGGAGGGGTAAGCTGGAATACTTAGTTGAGTGGGAGGGCTACGGTCCTGAGGAGCGCTGTTGATTCTGAGGCGGGACATCCTCACCCGCAACTCATTAGTGACTTTCATGCCTCGTATCCTGACCTACCGGCCCCTCGCCGGGAGACCTAGAAAGAACGTGGCTCCCGGAATGAGCCCTTTGAGGGGGGGTTCTGTCACAGCTCAGCCAGATCAGAACTCCAAGTCCCAAGATGCAATGCGTGCTTCTCAGGCATGCATGCGCCTTCCATCCCCGGGAGTTCTGATCCAAGACACCTGCCGCTAATCTCAGACTCACACTGAGGCACTACTACTTAGGTTTGCCAGTCACAGAGTTGCACTGCGGAAGTATACGCCACAGTTATCTCGCCTTCGCGCTACCAAGCTTTACCCCGGCCTTTGATCACCTCGCATTTTGACCCCTTTGATTACGCCCGTACCCCCCTTTGTCACTGTCCCTCGTTTTATTCCGTTTGTCCGATAGCTTGACCCCCACACGTTACTCGCTTATCCTAGATTGTCCCCACTCCACGCTTTGCGCCCGCGCCTCCTGCCTGCCTCCGCGTCTCTTCCCCTTACGAATCGTGACAACATGGACATGTGGAGAACAAGCACAGAAACTCCACACAGACAGAAGCCCGGAGCTCAGGACTGAAGCGGGGACCCTGAGCTGTGAGGAGACAACGCTACACACTGCATCACCACACTGCTCGTAGATCCACAGAGTTCCCCTTTTGTATAGATGGTAATGAATAAAAACAGAACAGCTGTGTAAGGCTAAATTAGAAATCAGCTGTGATTATTTATTTAGTTGTTTGTTTGTTTACTTTAACAAAAAATATTTTATTATTATAAAAAGCACCACTTTAATAGGATTTGCACTTGTACTGATCAATATGTAAACATGTGGGAAAATCAGCTGTAGATACACAGAGTTTTGTTGGAGTTTGTGTGAGAAAAGAATTCATGAATTTTGAAAGCTGAAGTTATTCAATACTTTTTGTGTGAAAGCACTGGAAAAGTGATACACAGTTCAGTCACATAGACCGCTGATGTGTTAACTGTGTGAAGTGTATTGATAATTGCACTGAACTAAAATGTAAAAACTATAAATAAGGCGTAATGCAGGAAGTGAAGATGGTCACTGACAGAGGGACAGCAGAAGAAGGTGTGAAATTCACACACATCTATTTACAGTCCAAAAGAGAATGAAGAAATGACGTACATTACAAGTTACTGGGAAATAACTTTTCTATTACACTTTATACGAGTTATTATAGATACATTCAATAAGACAGAGATTGTGTGAGTTCTCTAAATGTACTAAATTATAAACTCATACACGCCTCAAAATCATCTCATTCTACCAGAACACAAGCAAAGTCTCTCAACAAGAACGCTTTATCACTCACAACACAATGACTTTTAGCAGGGAGTAGATCCAAAAATACAGAAAAATTTAACCATATAGAAAAATAACATAAATATGTAAATTTACCCCCAGCCCACACACATAATACCTCACACACTCATAACTAGGGGCAGGTTATCTTAGGCAGTCCCCTGTGGATTCTACACCCATGGATAAACAGAGTTTTGATGATATTTGAGTGAGAAAAGAATTCATTCATTTTGAAAAGCTGAAGTTATTCAATACTTTTGTGTCAAAGCACTGAAAAGTGATACACAGTTCAGTCACATAGACCACTGTTGTGAGTTTTGAAAATGTGAACACAGGATTGATAAATTCATGTAAGAAAAAAAACCTATAAATAAGGCATAATGCAGTAAGTGAAGATGGTCACTGACAGAGAGACAGCAGAAAAAGGTGTGAAATTCACACGCATCTATTTACAGCTAAGACCAGAATGAAGAAGTGACGCACAAGTTACAGGAAAATAACTTTTCTATTACACTTTATATGAGTTATTATAGATACATTAACGAAGAGAGTTTCAGAGATGTAATTCAGTAAATAAATATAATATTGTTGTTGTTTTTTCATTGGTGACGAAAAGTTTTGGCACCTAGAGGGAGGCTGCTGTGTGTTTGCTGTTTACCTTGTTCCAGTGTTGTTGAGGATGATGCAGGTGGAGAGTTTCTTGTTTTACTCTGAGGCGGTTCTGATGGAGGTGTTGTGTCTGTTTTCCTCGAGTGTGTTGAAGATTCTCTTCTTCCTGAAAAACTTCATATTAGTTTGAATGTAAATGTGGCAGGTGACAAGGTGCATCTGAGGATTTATTGCATCAACTACGCCACCTAGGGACGGGAGACCGCCCCCAGGACATGGAACTAAACTAGATTAACCCCTGAGGGTAATTCGAGCACAAGGAACTGGAGACATGCGTTACATCAACAATTTTATTCCAACAAGACACATTGATTGTTACCGTTGACGGTAAAACATGACCATACAATTGACACTCTGACGGAAAGGTCCCACCAACACAGTGACCAGGGGCTGCTATATAAGCACTGTAGCTATGGGGTTGACTAGCACCTTGCTATTGGACGAGTTGACCTGGTCTCGGGGGCTGGGGGGCTAGAACAGGGGAAATGCTTACCACAGCGAAGCCGGACTACTGCAAGACAGAGGGGAGGGGGTCCAGAAAATACACCATACGTGAGAGAAACACTACAATCCAACATGGCTTTTAACTCACCCAACTCTGAACCTGGAGGGGTAACTGGAGTTGTGGGCTGAGAGGTGCCTCGCACAGCATACTGCAGGCCATAAGCCGAGGGTAGGGAAAAGCTACGGGCTCTAGCACCTGCCGGAAGACCTTCCCTTTCCCATCTCAGGGCTTCCCTGCGGATTTCTAGCAAGGTGGTGGTGGGCTGACCCCGGATATATTGTTTCAACTCTCTACGAAGGGAACTATACAAAACATGTTCTACGAACTGATGTAAAACCTCTGCATTACGCACACCACCTGGAGCACACTGCCTGACTTTATCCATTAAAGCCATTAAGGCCAAAGAAAATTCCTGCAAAGTCTCTCCTTCTTCTTGCTAGAAAAAAAGGCCTGCTGCAAGGTTACATAAGATTGGGAGGGACCATAAAGTTCCTTCAGAATGTCTAAGACCCTGACTGAGTCAACACGCTCTGCACCGGGTCGGTACTTAATTTCCTCCTTAGCCTCTCCCTCCAAATGATCAAAGATGAAAAGTGCCTTATCAGCAGTAGACAAATGGCGAGCCCGATACATGCCTGTACCTCCTCGGTCACCTCAAGTATACCTATCCCTGTCTTCCCATTAAACATGGGATACTTACGCCTCGCGGTAAAACAACCAGGCGCTCAGTTACTGGCGTAGCTGGTGTAGGACCAGGTGGTCCAGGAGCTAGTGGATCAGGATTAGGAATGGGTTGGGGAGTTGACCGTTCCTGTAGTAAGCCCTTCTCAGCCTTCCTGAGCTGCAGCACTAGGTCACGAAGCTGCTCTGGACTTAACTCCCGTCCCCCATACTTGAAAGGGGGAAAGCTACACTAACTACCCACAACAACCCTACCTTTAGGTAGATATTCCAGGGCTCCTGGGCAAGAAGCTGCTGCTTTATCCCACTGTCAAACAAATACAATCCACTAACACTGTTACAGTCAAAACAGTTCAGAAAAGAAATAAATAAACGCACGTCTCTGGTTTACACAAGAGAGATCCTGCCAACTACGCCAAAATGTGGCAGGTGACAAGGTGCATCTGAGGATTTATTGCATCAACTACGCCACCTAGGGACGGGAGACCGCCCCCAGGACAAGGAACTAAACTAGATTAGCCCCTGAGGGTAATTCGAGCACACAGGTTCGTGAACCCAAGGAACCGGAGACATTCGTTACATCAACAATTTTTATTCCAACAAGACACATTGATTGTTACCGTTGCAACGGTAAAACATGACCATACCATTGACACTCTGACGGAGAGGTCCCACCAACACAGTGACCAGGGGGCTGCTATATAAGCACTGTAGCTATGGGGTTGACTAGCACCTTGCTATTGGACGAGTGACCTGGTCTCGGGGGTAACTAGAACAGGGGAAATGATTACCACAGCGGACCGGACTACTGCAAGACAGAAAGGAGGGGGTCCAGAAAATACACCATACGTGAGAGAAACACTACACCAACAAAAAAAGACACCTCAATGTGCACACAGCAAGGGAAAGTGAAAGCCTCCACCACGAGCTCAGTCCTCCGCACACGGGCCACACTGCTCCTGTCCGCCAACGGGAAAGAGGAAACACAAGCACTGATTAACAGAGTGGTTGATCTTACAAGCCAGGTATGCTAGCAATACTACAAATAGCTATTTATCTTGAGCAGCAGGTTTGGTGCTCCAGCTCCGCGCATCGATCAATGGTCAAAATGGGACAACCACCCTGGCCACAGCATTGGGATTGTAAACCAGCATGCATACACACCCACACGCCCCCACACACACAACATACACATACACAACAAGCAGAGTAGTAACACAAGCAGAGCGGGGTTTATCCCACAACCAACAAATAAAAATACAAAGTGCATGCAGGTTAGGCCAGAGAAACGGCGACACGGCACCGTACCAGCCCAGCATGCATTAAAACAAACAAAAACAAAAGACCTAGCACCAGCCAGAGCCAGTGGCTAGAAAGATCACAGACTAAACGGATATCCTAATAATTAGACATGACATTACTAAAAAGGAGACAAAGCAGCAGTCTCTTAGGACGTGGGAACAGCCGATGAGTATAGGCAGCATATAGGCCACTCTGTAAAGCACAACAAAAGCTCAGAGCTGGCGATCCTATGCTCCACTTACAGGTACGAGGAGGAGAGACAACGACTCACCACTCTACTGCTGATAGCAAACTGACACCAACAAGTTTTCTTGCACTGCGGTCCACTGGGCGTAATGCATGCGAAGTTTCCAAAGCAAATACCAACCGCACTGTTAAGCCAGCAGTTTCCCCATACACGCACACCAATCTACCGGTATCCCACGTCACTAACCAGGAAGTCCTTTCACTGACTGAACGACGTACCAGTCGGCCGAAAACCATTTCCTTAAATACTAATCCAGGCACGCCCCCTAATCAATAACCGGTCAGTCAAACGACTCACGGTGAAAACCCATTTCACCACATAAACATTGTTTTTCATAATGTTACAGTTGGACTTTTTTAGTAGAAGAAAACTATACTCAGGGCGCACGGTTTGGCGTCACACCTCCAGGGTCTGGGTGCGGACCCGCCGCCATGTGCATGTTGTCTGGTTCGGGGGGTTTCTTCCGGTACTCGTTTCCTCCCCAGTCTGGAGACATGGTTGGTAGGTTGATTGGTGTGTCTAAATTGTCCGTGTAGTGTATGAATGGGTGTGTATGTGATTGTGCCCTGCGATGGTTCCCCGCAGACCCTGAAGAAGGAGTAAGCGGTTGAAGATGGATGGATGGATGAAAACTATACTCAGTAGCCTGTTATTTATTTTAAGATATCTTGTTGAAACATGTCAGTAATAAATATAACGGAGAGTAAGAACGAACTGGAACTTCAGTTAATCAAGTTTTTCCACCATGAAAAAAAATGGGCTGGTTTTGGGCATTAATCTCCGAAAGCTGAAAATGTGTCCTCACTCCGGCCCTGCCCATGGTGGAGGTAGTGTTAGAGAGCTGCACCCATCGCAGGTTCTGACCAGAAGGCATATCACTCTTGCCCTGTTCAAGCTGGCATCCTGCGCCGAAGTACAATGTAGTGGGGGAAACTTTCGGGTCAGTAAAACGACCGTTCATCGATGTGTATATAGTGTATTCACAGCTATTGAAGTCAAATGAATGCGGCGCTATATCAGGCTGCTGAATATAGCGGAGAGGCCAATGAAATTGCTAATAGGAATTCCTTGCTGCATCTTGTGTCACAAGTTTGCAGTGCTTTGGATGTCACACACATCCCTTATTCTTCCCCAGACTGATGGATAAATTCTGTCATGTGACACTTCTGCTTTGCGTGAATGTCATTTTTCTCGACCAAAAACTGTTTCCAAACAATTATTTCGCACCATTTAAATCGCACCATTTAATATCTTAATATTCATTTTATGATTCTGTACTTGTACGTTATATTGTATATTGCACTACATTATTTAAATATTGAAAATTGTGTATAGTGTACATTGTATTGCATTTACATATCACACAGTATATAAGACATCTATAGTCCACAGTTCAGAAAAGAAATAACTCAAACCACACTGATACAAAGAGACTGTAAGTGAATTAAACTAACAGACATGTCACTGTAAGGAGATCTTATATCAGTACAATAACATGTTATATCAACAACAACATGCAATCAATTTTAGGTTGTTTTTTTGTGTCAAGCTCTTTGTTTTGTGTGTGTGGGACTGCTGGTAGGCTTAATATTACCATCCAATCTTGCTAATTATACATCAATGGAAAAAGGCAGCATTTAAAAAGAAATATGTAGGAAATTATTCATCATTGTGCAACACGTAATAGCACACGCCAAAACAACTCACCCTGCTCCATTTAGGAAAAATAAAAAAAAGAGAATGTTTTTTTTCCCCTTGAGCTCATTGTGACCACTGAGCGCTCAGCGGGTGTGTACATGGGCGTGACATGTGACTTAAGTGACCAATTTTCATGGCAAACATCAGGTCACATGAAGACTAATAGACATGTACACATATAGAAATCAAAGATAAAAAATAAAACAATATAGCATGACCAGTGAAAAGTGCAGGGGATGAATTTACATTTTATTTAAATTGTGGGGACACGTTCCCCGCGTCCCCTGTGGATTCTACACCCATGGATACACAGAGTTTTGATGATATTTGGAGTGAGAAAAGAATTCATTCATTTTGAAAGCTGAAGTTATTCAATACTTTTTGTGTCAAAGCACTGAAAAGTGATACACAGTTCAGTCACATAGACCGCTGTTGTGAGTTTTGAAAAATGTGAACACAGGATTGATAAATTCATGTAAGAAAAAAAACCTATAAATAAGACTGGAAGTGAAGATGGTCACTGACAGAGAGACAGCAGAAAAAGGTGTGAAATTCACACACATCTATTTACAGCTAAAACCAGAATGAAGAAGTGACTACAAGTTACAGGAAAATAACTTTTCTATTACACTTTATATGAGTTATTATAGATACATTCACTAAGACAGAGTTTCAGAGACGTAATTCAGTAAATAAATATAATAATACAGATGTTTTTTTTTTTTTTGGTGTACGGAAAAGTTTTGGCACCTAGAGGGAGGCTGCTGTGTGTTTGCTGTTTACCTTGTTCCAGTGTTGTTGAGGATGATGCAGGTGGAGAGTTTGTTGTTGTACTCTGAGGCGGTTCTGATGGAGGTGTTGTGTCTGTTTTCCTCGAGTGTGTTGAAGATTCTCTTCTTCCTGAAAAACTTCATATTAGTTTGAATGTAAACATTGTTTATCATAATGTTACAGCTGGACTTTTTGTAGAAGAAAAACTATACTCAGTAGCCTGTTATTTGTTATTTATCTTAAGATATCTTATATTCTTGTTGAAACATGTCAGTAATAAATATAACGGGAGAGTAAGAACTGAACTGTAACTTCATTTATCCAAGTTCAACCAAAAAAAAAAAATGCGCGTGGTTTTGGGCATTAAACTCCCGAGCTGAAAATGTGTCCCACTCCGGCCCTGCCCATGGTGGAGGTAGTGTTAGAGAGCTGTGCCCATCACAGGTTGCCATCGTACCAGTGGTTCTGATCAAAAGCAGATTACTCCGCCCTGTTCGCTGACATCCTACACCAAGTACAGTGTAGTGGGGAAAACTTTCCGGGTCAGTAAAACGACCATCCATGAAAGTGTATATGGTCTATGCACAGCTATTGAAGTAAAATGAATGTGGTGTTATATCAGGCTGCTGAATGACAGAGATTTTGTGCTAAAGTTAAATGAACAACGATTATTTAGAAACTTGTGAAATGTTATCAATAATTTTCATTTCCATCAGCTATATCAGTAAACATGTTAATGTGTTAAACCTTTCATTGCAAAAAAAAAAACCTTGGATGGAAACATGGCTACTGACACCTTTTGAAGCTTTTATAAATGATTATGAGGCTTATGTCAATTGTAATGAAGTTATTATACAGGTGTAATGTAGCTCTTTAAACAATACAATGTTACCAAAATAAATCATAGATGAGGCTGAGAAATATCTCCAATCCATAATCAGTATTTACTGTCATTTATAACTTCATTTTAATGTGTCACAAAATGACTCGTAGTGTAAAACCCTCAGTTATGGTAAATGGAGAAGACATTTTGTTACGTATGTAACTATAAATCATTTGAACACAGATCAAGTCTGTTTTCACTGAATATCAACTTTCATTGTGTATTTAAATGTTTTACCTTTAACATGAAGCTTGATGTCTCTGTATTCCTTCTCAGTCCTGCACCTGTAGTCTACAGCATCCCTTTTTCTCAGGTCAGATATGAACAGAGACAGATTAGCAGGAGAAATGTGATTAAACAGCTGAAGTCTGTCACGGTAGTGTTCATCATTTAACACTTGTGTCGCATTTCCTGTTCTGTAAGTCCACCAGGTGACTATCTGAGCTTTGCTGTGCAGGTCAGAGCAGGAGCAGGGGAACAGCACTGAACCACCTTTGTATCCTGTGATATCTACATGTTTATCACCAGAGAGAGAACAGCCTACAGAAACAAACATACAAAAACTCACAATCTACTGAATACAATATGAAGTACAACATTTCAAAATTAAATTTTATGAAAATACTTATGCTTCAGTCCATTTAATCCTAATCTCTAATCTTGTGATCATGTGTGTATTTTTCTTTTAAATCCCAGAGAGTCACTTGTAGTTAAACAGCTGTGATTAGACACCATGTTACAACTACATCTGAAAATAAAGACCACTTGGAGAGAGTAATACTACACAATGTACAGATTTCTTTAAACTGATCAGTTTCTATTTGTTACAATTACTTACACACATTTCTCAATACTATGTTCACTTAAAAAAAAAAATCCTCACACAGTTGTCTTTAGCAGCGTGCAGCTCAGTACAGCAGATAACCTCACATCCATAATGTACTGTCATAGGTGTAGATTTTCTTTGAATATTTTGGGGGTTGAAGTGTGAATGTGTATGCTTCCCGATATTTTTAATTAAAAAATTATAATAATAATATAGAAACAGCTTTGTTATATCTTACATAATTATCCTCTGCTTATCTATCTATCTAGCCATCCATCTATCTATCTGATCTACAGTCATGGACGAAATTATTGGCACCCCTGGAACTTTTCCAGAAAATGCACCATTTCTCCCAGAAAAGTGTTGCAATGACAAATGTTTTGGTATACACATGTTTATTCCCTTTAAGTGCATTGGAACAGCACAAAAAAGCAGAAGAAAAAAGGCAAATTTGACATCATTTTACACAAAACTCCCAAAATGGTCTGGACAAAATCATTGGCACCCTATTAAAACTGTGGGTAAATAATTTCATTTCAAGCATGTGATGTTCATTTAAACTCACCTGTGGCAAGTAACAGGTGCTGGCAATATAGAAATCAAAACTGAAGCCAGTTAGAGTGTATAAAATTTGGCTGAACCTTTGTGTTGTGTGCCTGTGTGTGCCACACCAAGCATGGAGAAGAGAAAGAAGAGCCGAGAATTGTCTGAGGACTTACGTCGTCATCTGAATGAGAAGAAGCGCTATGGCAGGAGACCGAGGAGAACCCCACTTCTGACACAGAGGCATAAAAAAGCCAGACTGCAGTTTGCAAAAATGTACCTGAGTAAGCCTCAATCCTGCTGGGAGAACGTTTTGTGGACAGATAGAGCTTTTTGGCAAAGCACGTCATTCTACTGTTTACAGAAAACGGAAAGAGGCCTACAAAGAAAAGAACACACTACCTACAGTCAAACATGGTGGAGGTTCAAGGATGTTTTGGGGTTGTTTTGCTGCTTCTGGCACTGGGTGCATTGACTGTGTGCAGGGAATCATGAAATCTGCAGACTATCAAAGGATTTTGGCCCATAATGTAGGGCCTAGTGGCTGGAGAATTCTGAAGTGGCCATCAATGAGTCCGGATTTAAATCCCATAGAACACCTATGGACAGATCTCAAAATTGTTGTTCGAGAAGGCACCCTTCAAATCTGAGAGACCTGGAGCAGTTTTCAAAAGAAGAGTGGTCCAAAATTCCAGTTGAGAGGTGTAGGAAGCTTGTTGATGGTTATAGGAAGCGATTGGTTTCAGTTATTTTCTTAAAGAGGGTGTGTGCAACAAATATTAAGTTGAGGGTGCCAACAATTTTGTCCGACCTAATTTTGTGTAAAATGATGTCAAATTTGCAACACTTTCGTCCCATGACTGTATCAATCTATCATCCATCTATCATTTATAAGCATTTATGGTCAAATGTTTATTTCATTAAAACAAATTACACAGGACATACGAATGCAGACTGTAACTGATTGAAACTTACACATCATTTAGTAAGAACAAACTTGTTGTTGATAATAATGAGAATTATTCAAATAAAACTTAGCTAACATATCTCAAGACAGTTTTCATCAACTTGTTATATTGATATTTATGGCTAAATTAAAATGAATTATCTAGTTAGCTACACTATATGTGGAGTGTCATTAGCTAGATCAAGCATCAAGCATTAGAAATCAAGCATTGTGCTCTGAGGAAATAGTTGGGCGATAACAACTTGCACAATGGAGGGGGATTTTAGTATTTTTATCTGATTTTTATCTATTTTGACAAATTAAGAATTGATTTGGAAAACCAATAATGTTTCAAAATAAATGACTTCCACATACGTTTCAGTTTATAATAGTATAAATATTCGGGGGTTTTTAATTGCTAGTTCTGATTATTGGAGTGGTTTTCTACCTCCCTCCCTCCCTCCCATCCCCCAGAAACTGCAGTCCTGTATAACCATCAGAACACTTCATACACGCCACAAATCCAACACATTTAACCAAAATACTAGCAAAGTCTCTGTCAACAACATACACCTGAGTATACCCAAAATACACCCTGGATTGTATGTCAGTCAATTGGACGAACCGCACACACACACACACACACACACACACACACACGACCCACACACACACACACAGACACACACACACCACACACCACACAACACACACACACACGACAAGAGAGAGAGAGAGATAGAGAGAGAAAGAGAGAGAGAGATAGTTTGTATGGTACATATCATTAATTGGTTTTGACAGTTCTAGGTCAAAGGTCACTATCAATTATAGTGATCTTGGCAGGTCAAAGTTCATCATCATCAATTGTTATCAATTATAATTTTGTTGGCAGGTCATCATCATCATCAAATATAATTATGTTTAATCCAGTTCCAGTATAATCCCAGACACACACACAAGTATTTTTAAATTGTATTCATAACATAGTATGATCATGTGCATTCCAGACACACACACACATATAAACACACACACATACACATACATATATAAGGCTGATGAAATAATAAATAATGAATTTCCATACAAATCCAACCAAAAATATGACACTTTGGGAAGATTAGAATGAAATGAAATCATGAAAAGATTAAATATTGGGTAATGTCATACGGGATGTACAGCCGGAATCTTTTTTCGATGCATAAAAGGAACCGTTTTGCTTTTCAAGTTCTCGTTCCGGTAACAACCATTGAGCACAGTGCTATGAGAGTGTAACTTTTTATAAGGGTGACTGGAAAAGTTCCAAAACGATGCAAGGCTTTTGACTACATTGTTAGAATGGACATGTTTTCATGATGCGTAATCCTGACCAATCAGATAAAAAGATATCTGTTTAAACATTTAGGCCATAGCTAATTTATAATTACCAGTAGCAAACTTTAAATCTGGTTCCGGTGCAATCCCACACACACACAAGTTCTTTCACATATATTGTATTCATAAATAGTATGGTCATGTGCATTCCCACAAATATCCCCTGTCTAGACTAATCTCACGGTAGACTCCTCCTTATTCATTCACCCACCTCATCAGGAAGAAAAAATCCACTATTATCTATTCGTAAAAAAATTTAAACTGTGAATAAGACGAAATGCAGGAAGTGAAGATGGTCACTGAGAGAGAGAGACAGTGACCAATTTTCTGGCAACATCAAGTCAACGTAAAGACTAATAGACACGTGCACATATAGAAATAAATAAATAAATAAATTGGCCATGAACAGTGAAAAGTGCAGGGGACGGAATTAACATTTTATTAAATTGTGGGGACACGTCTCTGCGTCCCCTGTGGATTCTACACCCATGGATACACAGAGTTTTGATGACGTTTGAGTGAGAAAAGAATTCATTCATTTTGAAAGCTGAGGTTATTCAATACTTTTTGTGTCAAAGCACTGAAAAGTGATACACAGTTCAGTCACATAGACCGCTGATGTGAGTTTTGAAAATGTGAACACAGGATTGATAAATTCATGTAAAAAAAAACAAAAACAAACAAAAAAAAAATAAGACAGGAAGTGAAGATGGTCACTGACAGAGAGACAGCAGAAAAAGGTGTGAAATTCACACGCATTTATACGCTAAGACCAGAATGAAGAAGTGATGTACAAGTTACAGGAAAATAACTTTTCTATGACACTTTATATGAGTTATTATAGATACATTCACTAAGACAGAGATTGTGAGAGATGTAATTCAGTAAATGTGTAAAACATACACTGTAAGTATTATAGGTTTTATTTTAATTACTGATAAATCTTTAATAATCTTTAATAATATATATTTTAATATTTTAATTTCAGCTAATGATGCTCTTTCAATTGGAAATAATAATCCCAATTAAGATATATACCTTGCACAAAAACAAAAAATAGTTATTAACATGCACGTTTACGGCATGGGGCATGTACATTATATTATTAGAAAACAATACTTTCAGTTAATATACTTCATTTACTTTACCTTGCTTGAAAACACTTATTTACATACATGTTTATATCATGTACCTTATCTTATAAATAAAAGTAAGACATTACTTAAGGGACATCTTCATAGGGCTACATGACACCTACATAAACCCTTCATAACAACTGACATGAACCTAAATAAATATTTATAAAGACATGTATTTAAAAGACTTCCTAAAGCATCAGCTGATGTACAGACTGTGTTTATCAATGTTAATGTTAAGTTGATATAACACCTAGTCTAGTGACAGATTTCTGTAGACATTAAATGCTTTTATGATGTTTTCCAGGTTGACTTTCTTTAGATCATTATGTAAAGTGTGTTATGTAGATTTTCTCTGACTGTAAATTAGAGTAAGTTTGTTTTTAATGATTCATGTCATTAATATTAATTCTGAAGTATCAGATATTAACCTAACATAACTGACTGATAAAAGATGACTGAAATGTGTATGTCAGTTGTAATACACATATAAAACACACATATTTAACAAAGATGTTTTTGGATAAACCTGTGTTGTGTTTGTAATTGTTTGAGATCCATGAGAGCAGAGTATTTCTGTGATTTTTTTTTAACAAAAGATCAAACGGTTAAACAATAAAGGCAATTTTTTCACAGCCTTCTTTGCTCATATTTACCAATATTAGTGGAGGGCACTGAATGCAGCTACAATTCATTCAAGACTTAGCAAGACTGAATTCTTCCAACTTTTATTGTGTATTTAAATACTTTACCTTTAACATAAAGCATGATTTCTCTGTATTCCTTCTCAGTGCTGCACCTGTAGACTCCCTGATCCTCTTCTCTCAGGTCAGATATGAACAGAGACAGATTACCAGGAGAAATGTGATTAAACAGCTGAAGTCTGTCACGGTAGTGTTCATCATTTAACACTTCTGTTCTGAAGGTCTTCCAGGTGAATACCTGAGGTTTGGGGTTCATGTCAGAGCAGGAGCAGGGTAACAGCACTGAACCACCTTTGTGTCGTGTGATTGCTGTCAGATTATCACCAGAGAGAGAACAGCCTACAGAAACAAACATACAAAAACTCACAATCTACTGAATACAATATGAAGTACAACATTTCTAAATTAAATTTTATGAAAATACTTATGCTTCAGTCCATTTAATCCCTAATCTCTAGTTTCTCAGCCCAGTTCCTAACTACTGTGTGTGTTACACTATCTTGTGATCATGTGTGTGTTTTTCTTTTAAATCCCAGAGAGTCACTTGTAGTTAAACAGCTGTGATTAGACACCATGTTACAACTACATCTGAAAATAAAGACCTTTTGGAGAGAGTAATACAACACAATGTACAGATTTCTTTAAACTGATCAGTTTCTATTTTTTTACAGTTACTTACACACATTTCTCAATACTATGTTCACTTTATCAAAACACTTCACACAGTTGGCTTTACCAGCGTGCAGCTCAATACAGCAGATAACCTCACATCCGTAATGTACTATAACTATCGTAACACTTCATACACACCTCAAAACCACAAGAACACAAGCAAAGTCTCTCTGAACAAGAACTTTATCACTCACAACACAATGACTTTCAGCAGGGAGAAAATCCAAAGTACTAAAAAAATTTAACCATAGACATTCCAAGAAAATAACAAAAATATATACATTTGTCACACACGCACAAACACACACACACAATCAGCAGGTTATCTTAGGCAGTCCACTTTCCGTCATGCTAGATTTAGCAATCTAATTAATTAGTTAATCTAATCTAATTAGTTTAATATATATATATATATATATATATTATTTTTTTTTTTTTAAATGTACCACTTTGTTTCTTTAATGTTTGGTTAAAAAATAAATTCCTTCATTCCTTTGTGAAAAATAGATATACAGACTTTGATTAGAGTAATGAAAAGTGATACACAGTTCAGTCACATAGACCGCTGAAGTGAGTTTCAAAAATATGAACACAGGATTGATAAATACATGTTAATAAATATGGTGTAATACAGGAAGTGAAGATGGTCACTGACAGAGAGACAGCAGAAACAGTTGTGAAATTCACACACATCTATTTACAGCTAAGACCAGAATGAAGAAGTGACGTACAGGTTACAGGAAAATAACTTTTCTATTACACTTTATATGAGTTATTATAGATACATTCACTAAGACAGAGATTGTGAGAGATGTAATTCAGTAAATGTGTAAAAACATACACTGTAAGTATTATAGGGATGTAAAATAATCTCACTGTAGATTCCTCCTTATTCATTCACCCACCTCTCTTCATCAGTACATTTTAGACTGAAGTTAATCAGGAAGAAAAAATCCACATGATCAAAGCTGAACAGGTCTAAATAAGGAGATTATAACATAAGGCATGACATCTCACAAAAAGTGAGTACTCCCCTCACATTTTTGTAAATATTTGATTATATCTTTTCATGTGACAAGAAATGACACTTGGCTACAATGTAAAGTAGTGAGTGTGCAGCTTACACACAGCCATTAATGTCTAAACCACTGGCAACAAAAGTGAGTACACCCCCAGGTGAAAATGTCCAAATTGGGCCCAAAGTGTCAATATTCTGTGTGGCCACCAGTATTTTCCAGCACTGCCTTAACCCTCTTGGGCATGGAGTTCAGCAGAGCTTCACAGGTGGCCACTGGAGTCCTCTTCCACTCCTCCATGATGACATCATGGAGCTGGTGGATGTTAGAGACCCTGTGCTCCTCTACCTTCCATTTGAGGATGACCCACAGATGCTCAATAGGGTTTAGGTCTGGAGACATGCTTGGCCAGTCCATCACCTTCACCCTCAGCTTCTTTAGCAAGGCAGTGGTCATCTTGGAGGTGTGTTTGGGATCATTATCATGCTGGAATACTGCATACTGATCATGCTCTGCTTCAGTATCTAACAGCACATGTTTGCACTCATGGTTCCCTCAATGAATAGACGTATGAGTGCTGCCAGCATTGTTGCAGAGGTTGAAGGGGTGGGGGGTCAGCCTGTCAGTGCTCAGATCATATGCCGTACACTGCATCAAATTGGTCTGCATGGCTGTCATCCCAAAGGTAAGCCTCTTATAAAGATGATGCACAAGAAAGTCCGCAAACAGTTTGCTGAAGACAAGCAGACTAAGGACATGGATTACAGGAACCAAGATAATTTTTTGCTTCAGATGGTGTCAAGCGTGTTTGGCTTCAACCAGGTGAGGAGTACAAAGACAAGTGTATCTTACCACCAGTCAAGCATGGTGGTGGGAGTGTCATGGTCTGGGGATGCATGAGTGCTGCCGGCACTGGGGAGCTTCAGTTCATTGAGGGAACCATGAATGCCAACATGTACTGTGACATACTGAAGCAGAGCATGATCATTATGCAGTATTCCAGCATGATAACGACCCAAAACACACCTCCAAGACGACCAATGCCTTGCTAAAGAAGCTGAGGGTGAAGGTGATGGACTAAACCCTATTGAGCATCTGTGGGGCATTCTCAAACGGAAGGTGGAGAAGCACAATGTCTCTTAACATCCACCAGCTCCGTGACGTTGTCATGGAATAGAGTACTCCAGTGGGAATCTGTGAAACTCTGGTGAACTCCATGCACAAGAGTGTTAAGGCACTGGAAAATAATAGTGGCCACACAGAATATTGACCACATGAACTAAACACAAAGCAGCTGAACTAAGAACTGGCTAATATTCTCTCTCCTTTCTGTAATAGAAAATAGAAAATAACTTCACTCACCTGCAGCGACGTAAAACACAACACACAAAAGATACAAGAACTTCATCATTACTGATTCCTCTGTGCACGCGCACACACACACAAACACACACACACACACACACACACTGAGTGTCTCTCTTTTATATACTCTGGTTTTCAGGAAGCCGCAACAACCGCTGTGTCATTTCTCATTTCTGAAAATATCTTTCATCACTTTTTCCAAGACTCAATTTACATTGAATATGCAGTAGTAATATTTATTTAAAAAATTTCATGCGGTGGTTTTATCATATTCATTGTTTCATCATCGTTTATTCATCATCGTATATGTTTTAGGTTTCACTTTCTCAGTTGCTCAAGTGAAGTTTGTTAGATGACCCCTAGGAAGCCTGAGGGACCGAGTCAACACAACAGAAGACTTCAGAAGCCAAACTTGTTCTGAGGGATTACAACGTGACAAAACAACCTTTTCAATCCAACTTAAAGAATGAGAGATGGCACTTTTTTGAATCTACTACTACTACTACTACTACTACTATTATTATCACACCTCTGATACTTTTATCTTGTTAGAAGTCTTTTGCTTGTGAGTTATACACAGAATTATAGTGTTTTATTCCTCTTATGTCACAGCACTTTGTAGTAGTATTTTTCCATCTTGTCATGTCACAGAGAAACCACAAAGTCATCCGACCTTAAGACTTCCTGTGTCAGAAAATTTCAGTTTAAAATAAAGTTTCTATTTGACCTCTGATTGTTATAAAGCCTTGTACACACACCATAACAATAACTCCACAATGCCATGGATGTAGAACATCTGCAATATAAATCTATAATTAAATTTAATAACATATTTAAAAAATGAGCATGTTGAAAAAAAAAACACCTTGCAACAAAATTTCCTGTCAGAGCTGCTGTTATAGAAAACTAATCAACATTTTCAGACCAATCAGATTTGAGAATTATATAATTAGACTATAATATAAGTTTATAACTGGCACAGAATATTTAAGATTGTGACCCTGAATCAGCTGAAGGTGGAATTGGGTAAGAGAGACATGAAACGGTTTTGAAATTCACATGAAACTACACCCAGACCAGGAAAGAAAACAGAAGTAGTCCAGATATAATCAGAACATTTACCATGTGTGAGCTGAGGAGGACTAGATGGTGTTTAAAAACATAAATAATAACAAATACAGTAATTATTATTACATTATTGTCAATATAATTTTTTTTTGTTTATTTAATTAATTATTTATTCTTCCTTGGCCTTTGATTATGGAGCCATTGCAAAGCGGCTAAATGGCGACATCAGCTGACTTAAAGCTGCTACTACAGCTGCTGTCAAAGTGTTTTATTCCTCTTGTACCTCAGCAATTTGGTAACAACTAGAATTTATATATACAGGATATAATCGGTCGTGATAGTTTCGGAGGGGACTGTAGATATAAAACACATACATGTAGAAAATGGAGGCTGCTTCATATACAGTATATTTCGATGAGCTACAGAACTTTCAGCAGGGTGTAGTGAAGCATGCTTTGGTAAAGTTCAGCCCAGGATGAACAAACTATATGTACAGTAGTAACACGTTCATAACACCACGTATGACTCAGTGCAGGTTATATATTTCCTAATCTTCATAAACCTTAACTTCTGGTGTAAATGAGTAACAAGAGAAATCCGCACAGTACAGGGTCATTTGGAAATCAAAATCTTTTATTACAGTTAACACATTACAAAAATGACTATTTCTTCCAATGATTTAGTACTGAATATGAGGAGATCAACTTCACCATTAGCAGACATACGCATAGTCGAGCATGTACTAAAACCCAGGAACAAAAAAATAATGCAAAGACAGCAGGTGTTCAAGTCAGGTTTAGTACTGTGTCTCTATAGCAAGGCATGAAAATCATTTGGTCTAGCACAGTAAGGAAATGCCTAGACAGCTATATGTAAAAAAGAAAAGAAAAGAAAAGATAAAAAGAGTGTATGAATGAAGAAATAAAGAAGATATGGAGTGAACTAGTGTGTCAGCTTCTGCCTGAATTTCAGTTGTTTTCTTTTTGCCTTGATTTTGTGCAAAATATAGACAGGATGATCTCGGGTGAACTCGACAACACAGAACAGGCACTTGAGCTTCCTGTAACCCAAAAAATAATAATAATAATAAATTGAGCTCGTACTACACCAGCACACACTTGTAAACAGTGTTTTTCAATCACTGGAACTTCTAACCAGAATCCAAATAAGGTCTACAGTTCTCAATAATGAAGGTCCAACACTGGATCAGGTAGAAATGTCTCCAGAAACTAGGGAAGGGACAAATTTAACTGCATAGGGGTTTGGTCCCGAGAATAAAACATCTTGATTTGGATCATGACATGAATGTTAAAAAATAAAAAATAATAAAAGACAGACAGTAAATGTCAATGACTCATCTGGAAAAAGAACATCAGCTAATTCTGGGTTCAAGTGAGTCTTTAAGTACATCAGTCATTATTTATTATAGAAGGTTACGTGCAGAAGGGTATGTTTAGAGGAAATAAAAATGAGAAGTCATATTTGTAGATGCCAGGGATGACAAAAGCCACAGCTTGGAACCTGTAATAACAGTAATAAGCCATGGATTTGTGGTATAATCTTGGGTTTTGTTAACGTCCTCACGATCAATCAATCAATCAAACACCTCACGCGAAGTTACACAACAGCTCCAAGATTCACAAACTTATGGAGGTGTTTAAATGACCCACATGACTGAAATGGTCATTAGAGACGAAATTGTGAGGCAAGCCCACCAAAATAAAGAACACTGAAGCGGGCCTCGCTGGGACGCTGGACTCAAGGCCTCTGAGCTATCAAGCAGAGCTCATCTGATGCACCTCGACCTAAAGGTCAATCCCTCCTCTGTCGGGCGTCGTGCAATAGACTAAAAAGTAGCTGGAAATCGAGAACACACACACACACACACACAACACAAGACATCGCAAGAGTAAAAGCACGAAGTGTACTTCAGTGATCCATCACTCAGCTGTCAGTCGTACTTTCATATAAAAAATAAAAATAACAAAAAACACAAAGGGAGCCAGCTAGCTATCATACTTTAATACATAGAAATATAATTAGTACAATTTGAGTTAAAACGTTACGCACCCACCGCGCCCCAGATGAGTTCTATGGAGTGTATTTTCTTTCTTCTTTTTTTTCTTTTTTAATTATCAAAAAGTTATATCAGAAGCATTAACCGTATACCGTCTAAACCCCTTACTGAATAAAATCTACAGCAGATTCACTACACCCCACCTACCTCACTTACTGGGTCATGTTCACTGGATTCATTGTGCACGAAGCCATCGTAACGTCGACGCTTGCAAATCTACTCAAACACCTGGATTTTTGATCATGGATTCGACGCCATCCATGCATGTAATCTCAATTCCTTTGTGTGTGTTTTATGCACTGGATTGAATTAGAATATTGTTTTATCTTTTTAAATCAGTAGTAAATTAAAGTTCAGCTCTATCTTCAGGATGATCAACAGTAGTTTAACTTGGCAGTGACCAACATCCATTCTGTTGAAGCAACACGTATCAACGACTTCATCTATCGGTGACCAAGCGACGCAAATCAGCGACACATCAGGGGCAGCCAATCATAGTTCACATTAAATCATTCATCATTACCCTACAACCAAAACTACCTATATTAAATTTTTTGTTTAAATGAGTATAATAAAATTCATATTTTCCAGCTTTGCTCAGTTCATTCATAGACAAGCTCTGTTTGCTTATATAAAATAAAGTGATGCCATACAAGGCACACATTTATAACTGTTCAGAAATATAGGAACATAAATTAATGGATTACCACATGACGAGCTCCGAGTCAAGTGAGCGTTCTCTCATGCTGTCTGTTTTATACATGTGCTTGAAATATATGCTGTCACGAGGCGTGACGGGAAGGAAGCAGGCAGGATGCAATCGCAGTGAAACGGTGGCTTTTATTTACAGTGCTGAGTGCAAAGCAAAGCATTTGAAACAAAACTCCTGAACTAAGCTATGCTCATTTGGCTATGGCTAACACTAATGCTAACTTGGCTATGGCTATGACTAAGGCCAGAACATGGCATGAAAACTTGGACGCTATAAGCGTTAAACATGGCAAAACAGTATCTACATAGGTCGCTATATAAGTCGTATATTGAACTGCGCCGTGCAAAGCACGGCTCACGGTATATATAAATGTCTCACTCATTAGCCGGCAACCACTAGCAGCTGCCAGCGATTCCAAACACACATGATCCAATGAACTATGACCCTTGACGAGGCGAGACGAAAACCTGACGTCAACCCGGAAGAGGTCCGCGCATGCGCAACAGCGCTCAACGCGCGCTGTTGTTTGGGGAAATCGTGACGCGGCTTTTTTGTGTGTAAAACTGCAAGTGTGTGTTCTGCTCCAAGGGACTGTGACAATCTCATGGCATCCAGGATGTGTTTTTAAAAAATTGGGTTGATTTGTGCTTAGATCCACCCTCGTGTATACACTGCTGATCCTCGCTCGTTCTGTCAGTCAGTGCCAGGAGCTTTCCAGGCAACTGCAGCTGCTAACCTCATCACAGCTTGGTGTAATTTTGCTTGACAGCAAGCACGTGTTCGAGTCAGATGCTGTCGACGAAGTTGCCGGGAAAGAGGCCCGTTCGGTCGTTCCTCTGGAGCGTGCCTTTGAACCAGCCGTCCTCACGCCTCTTGTGCACAAACACGATGTCGCCTTCCTTCAGCTCCAGCTCAGCCTCGCTCTGTGGAGGGTAAGACACCACCACAAGGTGATGTCTTACCACCATACAGCGTGAACCACAAAAAGTGAGCAGCAGGGTTGGACCAGAAGTCACATTCAATGGGCAAAAATATCATGTGATCCTGCACGCATATGGCAAAATCATATAATTGAGATCATAAAATATAAAGCACTTTGAGTTTTATTATTCATTATGTTTATCATCATAAGTTGTATTATTGTACTTCAAGACGCTATCTACAGGCACGAGAATGTAACTACTTTACCTATTAAGGTAGAATCTTCCATCCATTTTCCATACCACTTATATTACACAGCTGGCCTGTATGCACATGGGTAGTCTATACCTGCGTCCATCATCTCTCTTTCCATTATTTAGTTTACATTTTATATTCAGTATTAATATTTATTCATGCTGTGTTTTTTTTTTACCATGTGTGATCTGAGGTCTTAGAGGCTCATCATGACTGATGATCATGACTCATTATGAAAAATAAAATTAATCATAAAAGTGTCCTTGTAATATTTAACATGAATTATTAGAGTTTAAATAGCTTAAAATGTTTTTTTTAAGTGTTTACTTGATTTACGTATTTGTTTATTCTTCATAGGTATTTGTTTATAGAGCTATAGCTAAGCAGCTAAGTAGCAAAATCATGTGCCATAAAGCTGCTACTACAGCTGGTCTATAGATTATTGCTCATTAGAGATCTAAATCTACATCCAGATTTCTACAGAAAGAAGAAATGCTTTTATTGTCTCATATACATGTAAAGGACAATTAAATTATTTTCCTTAAAGCTGATTTGTCTACTGTTAAAAGTCCTCTACAAATAACATTCGGTTGAAATAAATAGGACACTCTACTAGACAATGTTTACACTGCATTACTTTCTAGTTCTGAAACACTAGATAATAACTACTCATGAAATGCTAAGCAACTAACGAGGGAAAACACAGAACTTATAAATGGGATCAGTCAGTGAAAACAGAAGGCAGGTGTGTATAGGAAATCAGTGGAACAACCGAGGAAGAAATTCATACTATGAGAGAGTTGCCCCTGCTGGTCCGGCAGAGAATTGTGACAATCATAAAGTGATATTTTCTATATTCAATATTTTTGACTCTTCTTTGTGCTCTTTACATTTGACTTCATTATTATGGTTTATATTTAGTTGAGTTAGCTTTTTGTATCTTTATTCTTCTTAGAATACAGAATGACATGAATGTACATTGATCAGTTTATGGTTACATTTTATGTTGTGGGAAATCTGCAAAACAAGTTACTTCCTGTTATCACTTATGTTATAGAAACTACCTGCTGAAAAATCCAGCCTGTTACGCACCAGTTTCAGCTACCAAAACACAGTCAGAGCTTCTCAATTTGGTAGACCAGCTTTACTATCTGCTACATTAAGTGCTCATAGAGCATTAGTGGAAAACTGTGATCTAATTATGGCCAGCACCACTGTCAGAGCTGCTGGTATAGAAAATTAATAAGTACCTTCTGAACAATCAAATTAGACAATTCAACACTTACTGTATCCACAGTATAGCAACGCAATTACAAATAAAAGAAAGTAACCATAAACCTGAATTTGATCCATGTGAAACGGCATGTTCTATCTCAACTGCTACACCAGGTGGTACTAAATCTCTTTGTAAATGGGAATGTGCATCATTAACAAGCTTTTAAATAGCTGTCCTTTTGCACTCCAATTATAGACATGAGACACTCACTAATGGACAATATTATATATTATTAATATATTATGTGTCACAATATAAAATTATATATATATTATTACTATATGTTTTAGGAACGCAAAAAAAATCTGAAGTTAAAAATTTGGCAGAGTATTTCCTCATTTGGAAAATAGCCCACCAGGCTAACTCTTTGAGTTTTATGCTAAATAAATAAATAAATAAAATAAAATAAGAATCTATGGGATCTATGAAATTAGTGCCCAGTGTGTCTTAAAATCTCAGTAAAACAAGCTCTGGTTCTTTCACCAGCCCCCAACCATGTCTGGGCTCAGGGCCTTGTTAATATCAGAGCCTGGTTAGAGTTGGTCAGAAACATGATTGAAAACAAGATAAAAAAACACTTGACTCCTGTCAAGTTCATTTTTAGAATTACACCATAACAGACAGACAACATACAGTCATCTAGCACACAGTCGAGCAGATTGTTTTAAACAGTGTTAAACCTTTGTTCAACTGTGTTTGATACAGCAGGTGTGTTTCCTGTTGTTAGAGAGATGAGAACAGAATAGATAACATCATTAACTAGGGTTGCCAAGGGTTAGCAAAATCTCCATACCATCTACATCTTAAAAAAAACACACAAAAGAACTGAAAACAACTGCAAAAATTGAGGCATGACACAATTTGAATCTTTTTATTAATATTTATGTTTGAAGTTCACTGTGATGCACTTAAATTTCGGATGTATGGACAGAATGCATTTCATAAACTCCCTTTTTCAATAAACACAATATACACAATATACACTCACTGTCCACTTTAATAGGTACACCTGTACACCTGTTCATTTATGTAGTTGTCCAATCATTCAGTTATGTGGCAGCAGCATGATGCATGACATGCAGATACAGGTCAAGGGCTTCAGATAACGTTTGCCATTAATGTAAATGTTAAAAAACTCTTGACCTGTGTCTGCCTGATTTTATGCATTGTGCTGTTGACTAGATAACTCCATAAATGAGCAGGTTTTACTAGTAAAGCAGATGGTAAGTGAATTTGAACATATAAATAGATCTTTACATCATAGACACAATGTCTGCACATTTTGCCATTGTTTGCAGAACTTTATTAGATTTCATTTAGATTATTTTCTATAAAACAAGATCTTGAGTGGTGAAAGTATTTTCAGCTAGCCAAATCTGGCTTATAAACTGCAACCCTGTTATTAACTGACTTGCTCTTTACTGAAAATGTTCATAGCGCGAGCATGGGGCAGAGGGTTTCCTGCCTAAATGGTCCTCTATTAATGTTCGTTGCAGTTCATACTTTGACCACAGGGTACATAAATAACTCAAGTGAGTATGTAGGTGGGGAGTGGTGGAGGATGGGGGAGGGGGGGACGATCCACCACTGCTTCCTGCTAATAAACTGAATGCAAAGGCTGGCGGATGTAATGCATTGTATGTAACCAGTAGACCTCACAACGCCTATTTTCATGTCCCGAGCACCCCAGAACACAGAAGCTGTGTAAAGTTTGCTTTCCGATAGGAGGTACATCAATACATAGTTTTTGCATCAATTTGGGGCTAGTTTTGGAACAAGGCTCCATGTAGAACAAACAGGTCCATGGGTGTTCCTTTAAAAATAGTTCACAGTTGCCAAGATCTAACTTTATAGCAAATAACCGTATCAGCAAACATAGGCTATAGCAAACAAAGGGAAAGTGTGAATCCAAATAGACTATTGTTGTAATAAGAATAATAAAGATATTACCAGGATTCAGGTCAGAATGCTTTTCTGTATAGGTGGACTAGCTATGCTATCATGTCAAGGACCTGCATTCAAGGACATCAAGAGGTCAGTGTGTGTTCAAGTAAATTGAGCAATACAAAAAAAAAAAAAAAAAAAGAAAAAAAAAAATGAAGGTATATCAATACAAAACTCTACCCTTCTGTCCCTCCTTAGCTCAGAGACGGCCGAAGGCTTCAGGATACTGTCTTACTAGGAAGACAATTATGCTGTACCCCAGTTTTAAAAAATAAAACAAAATAAAATAAATAATAATAATAGTAATAATAATTATAATAATATTAATATCAACACATTTCAATAAAATACATATGGATTTCAGTTTTGAAGAACGAGCTTCGGTTTTATAGCCACACTAGTTGTCAAATTAAAGTAGGTACAGAATATCTGTAAATGATAGAATTTTGTTTATTACAGTAATTTCTGTCAAGGTAGATATAAAGTAAAGTTGAAACAGTATGCTAGTTAAGCATGTAACTATGGTTCCAGAGTAAATGTAAGTAATGTCTAGGGAAAGACGTCCATATGACAGTGATATACTGTGAATACTTTGTTGTACATTACTTTGTGACTATGTTGAATGGTCTCAGCATGTATGCACACAGGATGGTAGTTTTAATAAAACCACAGTTATGCACATAAATAATGCTCTCATGTTAGAGGCAGTGTGAGACACTCAGCATGTCAGAGTAACCACATGATTGTGGCAGGGCAGCATGAGGGCTGATGGGAGAATGGCTACTTCCTGTTGCTCACAGCATCAGTTAACCGACGCTGTGGCATGCACAGAGAACACTGTGTAATACTCCACACTCAACAAACACACTGCCATATTTTTACATTTGTCTACATACAGCGTATAGTAGTCTTTTTACACAAAACAGTATGATGGCAAAAAAATACAAAATAAATAAAACTTCTAGAACTTTAATTGATTATATAAGGATAATATGCATAACATAAAAATTGACATGTACACTCCAAATATATTAGCAAGATTTATCCATCTGCAGTTTTTTCATTCGTTAACAGACATTAACAGTGAATGCAGAACAATAACCTTAGCTAACATAAGTAAATGTAACACAATTTACATTTACCTGGCTCTGACCTGTTTAATCTGTTGCCCCTTGGGAGACGCTACTGGTGCATCAGAACAAGGACAAACAGGCTCAAGAATAGTTTTTTCCCCAAAAGACATAAACATTATAAATACACACGTATGTAGACACACTTACACAATACAATTTTCTTATTTTGTGGTAAATGCTGTATATATCTATTTTATTTATTTTTTTTTTTGTATGTGCGGTTTTTTAACGTATGTACATGTATGTGTATATGTATGTATGTATGCATGTGTGTATATGTATATATGTGTATATGTGTAGGTATATATCTGTGTGTGTGTGTGTGTGTGCACATGTATGTACGCATATTTATATATGTACAGTATGTGAATATATATACATATATATATATATATATATATATATATATATATATATATATATATATATATATATATATATATATTGTATTTTAGTATTTTACTATTTTATATTTTATTATATTCTATTTATGTATTTATTTTTTTATCTTATTCATTTTATGTATATCCTGGCAAGACATTAAGGAGAGGCTCTTAATTTCACTGTGCATGTGTATAGTGACAATAAAGGCATTCATTCATTCATTCATTCAATAATGAATCTGCTTTTTAATGGTACAAAATATTATATATAATTTATAAATGAAAAGTGTGTGAAAAGTGATACACAGTTCAGTCCACATAGACCGCTGATGTGTTAACTGTGTGAAGAGTATTGATAATTGCACTGAACTAAATGTAAAACTATAAATAAGGCATAATGCAGGAAGTGAAGATGGTCACTGACAGAGGGAGAGCAGAAGAAGGTGTGAAATTCACACGCATCTATTTACAGTCCAAAAGAGAATGAAGAAATGACGCACATTACAAGTTACTGGGAAATAACTTTTCTATTACACTTATATATGAGTTATTATAGATACATTCAATAAGACAGAGATTGTGTGAGTTCTCTAAATGTACTAAATTATAAACTTAACCCGTAAGGGCTAAATCATCTCATTCTACCAGAACACAATATATAAATGTATGTATATTTACTGTGGATTAGTCTGTTAGAATGCTGGCATATTCAGTTTTGTCTCCAGCGTTGATCTGACCCGCGCTGCTCCGGCTGTGTTCGCGTGGGTTACAGTAGAGTAAGTAACAGTATCAGTCTGTGGAAAGACAGAACAAGAAAATTATACAAATAACACACAAATACTGTTGACTACAAGAGGAAAGTGAAATCCTGTGAAGACGACACAAATCTCCAAATCTGACTTTCTTTACACATGTGATAGAAACATCAGAAGACATTTTCCTACAGTATAGCAATACAACTAAATCTCTAAAGGTAGAAACACATCTGCTATAACTGTTTTGTAGAAGCCGTGCAGAATTAAATGGAGATTAAATGAAGAATACAGTAGGACTCTGAAGAACGATGAGAATTTGATTAAATTTTATATTTCCTTTTCAGTCATTTATCTTCTGACTCAAAGACTTAAAGATAATAATAAAAATACAGCTGAGTCTCCGACCTGCATGTACACTAACCTGATCCTTCTGCTTTCTCTTACAGTCCGGACGTCCTTCAGTAATCACTTTCTCTCCACATCTTCCTCCTAAAGAGAAAAAGACCTCAGAAATCACACCTCTAGTGGAAACTACACAATTTCATTTTCTTATCCAGAGACACTTACAGAAGTGCTGCTGCTTCTACAGGTTTCAGTTCATCAATCTCAGAATTGTTTTGTGTGTGTGTGTGTGTGTGTGTGTGTGTGTGTGTGTGTGTGTGTGTGTGTGTGTGTGTGTGTGTGTGTGTGTGTGTGTGCGCGGTGTAGGTGTGTGTGTGTGTGTGTGTGTGTGTTTTGTGTTTTGTACCTTGTGCGGTCCAACAAATAAATGCCACTACACCGGTATCACCAACAATACAACTGCCACAATGATGAAAAACTGTCAAATAAAAACACACCAACATGTTAATAAATGTAATAATACTGATGTGTATTTTAATTGATAATTAAAAGTTTGGCACCTAGAAGGAGGTTTGGATCTTGTTTAACTGTTGTTGATGCAGGTGGAGAGTTTGTTGTTGTACTCTGAGGCGGTTCTGATGGAGGTGTTGTGTCTGTTTTCCTCGAGTGTGTTGAAGTTTCTCTTCTTCCTACTGAAAAGACAAAACCTATTAAAACTAATGACTGTTTTCATCACTGTTAGTAATATGACACATGACACTGGAGTAAAACATGCTCACAGTCATTAATGAAAAACTGTACATTTCTTCTGACTCTCAAAAGCATTAGGCAGTGTAGTCTCTCCCTCATACAGACATTATTAACTTTAACAGTCCACAGTTCAGAAAAGAAATAAGTCACTCAAACCACACTGTTACAAAGAAACTGTAATTGAACTAAACTAACAAACATGTCCCTGTAAGGAGACGTTATAGCAGTACAATAACATGTTATATCAACAACAACATGAAATCAATTTTAGTGTAAACAAACTGTTTTTTTAGTGTGCAGGTCGGCTAATATAAAAAGAAATATGTAGCAAATTATTCATCATTGTGCAACACGAATATCACACGCCAAAAGAACTTACACTGCTCCATTTCATGGCAACATCAGGTCACTCCCTTTACTTTACCTTGCTTTAAAACACTTATTTACATACATGTTTATATCATGTACCTTATTTTATAAAAAAAAAGGTAACAGATTACTTAAGGGACATCTTCATAGGGCTACATGACACCTACATAAACCCTTCATAACAACTGACATGAACCTAAATAAATATTTATAAAGACATGTATTTAAAAGACTTCCTAAAGCATCAGCTGATGTACAGACTGTGTTTATCAATGTTAATGTTAAGTTGATATAACACCTAGTCTAGTGACAGATTTCTGTAGACCTTAAATGGTGTTATGACGTTTTCCAGGTTGACTTTCTTTAGATCATTATGTAAAGTGTGTTATGTGGATTTTCTCTGACTGTCAATTAGAGTGAGTTTGGTTTGAATGTTTCATGTCATATATATTAATTGTGATGTATCAGATATACGTACCAAAAGTTACATTTATTTACCTTAACATTAACACTGATAAAACATGGTGACACTGACACCTACTGAAGCCTTTATAAATGTTTATGTAGACTTATATCAGATGTAATGAAGGAATTATACAAGTGTCATGTAGCTCTATAAACACTACAGTGTTACCAAAATAAATCATAGATTATTATTAGTTATTTTTTATTATTAAATGTTTTTATTATGGACAAATGTCACACTGTGCCAATATATTGCTGACACGCTGGTGAGAGAAAGTCATGTGAAAACAAGTCATAAGGTTGAAGGAATTGTTCAGTTTGTCATTAAGAGTTTTATTTAAACACACAGGGTCAGTAGTGGAACATCATCAGCTGGACTCAAGCCCTAATCTCTAGTTTCTCAGCCCAGTTCCTAACTACTGTGTGTGTTACACTATCTTGTGATCATGTGTGTGTTTTTCTTTTAAATCCCAGAGAGTCACTTGTAGTTAAACAGCTGTGATTAGACACCATGTTACAACTACATCTGAAAATAAAGACCACTTGGAGAGAGTAATACTACACAATGTACAGATTTCTTTAAACTGATCAGTTTCTATTTTTTACAATTACTTACACACATTTCTCAATACTATGTTCACTTTATCAAAACTCTTCACACAGTTGGCTTTACCAGCGTGCAGCTCAGTACAGCAGATAACCTCACATCCATAATGTACTATAATAACATATACATAACACTTTTAGGAGTATTTTAGGTGTATTTTAGGAGGTGGGAGGAAACCAGAGAACCTGAAGGAAACCCACATGGACATGGGGAGAACAAGCACAGAAACTCCACACAGACAGAAGCCCGAGCTCAGGACTGAAGCGGGGACCCTGGAGCTGTGAGGAGACAACGCTACCCACTGCATCACCACACTGCTCATAGATCCACAGAGTTCCCCTTTTGTATAGATGGTAATGAATAAAAAACAGAACAGCTGTGTAAGGCTAAATTAGAAATCAGCTGTGATTATTTATTTAGTTGTTTGTTTGTTTACTTTAACAAAAATATTTTAATATTATAAAAAGTACCACTTTAACAGGATTTGCACTTGTATTGATCAATATGTAAACATGTGAGAAAATCAGCTGTAGATACACAGAGTTTTGTTGGAGTTTGAGTGAGAAAAGAATTCATGAATTTTGAAAGCTGAAGTTATTCAATACTTTTTTGTGAAAGCACTGAAAAGTGATACACAGTTCAGTCACATAGACCGCTGATGTGTTAACTGTGTGAAGAGTATTGATAATTGCCATGAACTAAATGTAAAAACTATAAATAAGGCGTAATGCAGGAAGTGAAGATGGTCACTGACAGAGGGAGAGCAGAAGAAGGTGTGAAATTCACACACATCTATTTACAGTCCAAAAGAGAATGAAGAAATGACGCACATTACAAGTTACTGGGAATAACTTTTCTATTACACTTCATACGAGTTATTATAGATACATTCACTAAGACAGAGATTGTGTGAGTTCTCTCAATGTTCTAAATTATAAACTTCACACACGCCAAAAATCATCTCATTCTACCAGAACACAAGCAACACAAGTATTCTCAACAAGAACGCTTGGCTTTATCACTCACAACACAATGACTTTTAGCAGGGAGTAGATCCAAAATACAGAAAAATTTAACCATAGAAAATAACAAAAATATGTAAATTTAACCCCCACCACACACACACACACCCCCCTCTCCACACACACACACACACACACACACATTACACTCATACTTAGGGGCAGGTTATCTTCGGCAGTCCACCTACTGGAGTGTTTTTTGGATTTAAAAATATAATTATTATAATTTTTTTCATTATTAGTTTTTTTAAGTTACACTTTCTTATTGTTTGATTTGGATAAAAATGGAGCTGATTATTTTTGAAAACATGATGTAAACATGCAGAAAAATGAGCTATAGATACACACAGGGGCGTAGACATCATTATAGATGTGCTGGAGGACAGAATGTCAAGGGTATTTTTTCTGTCCTTTGTCTAATTGATGAGTTTTATCTCTTCTTGCTCTAAATTGGCTTAATATGCATTTTATGATTCTGTATATATGTTATATGTTATATTGTATATTGCACTACATTATTTAAATATTGCAAATTGTGTATAGTGTACATTGTATTGCATTTACATATCACACAGTATATAAGACATCTATAGTCCACAGTTCAGAAAAGAAATAACTCAAACCACACTGATACAAAGAGACTGTAAGTGAATTAAACTAACAGACATGTCACTGTAAGGAGATCTTATATCAGTACAATAACATGTTATATCAACAACAACATGCAATCAATTTTAGGTTGTTTTTAGTGTCAAGCTCTTTGTTTTTGTGTGGGACTGCTGGTAGGCTTAATATTACCATCCAATCTTGCTAATTATTCATCAATGAGAAATAGGCAGAATTTAAAAAAGAAATATGTAGGAAATTATTCATCATTGTGCAACACGAATAGCACACGCCAAAACAACTTACACTGCTCCATTTAGGAAAAATAAAAAAGAGAGAATGTTTTTTTTTCCACTTTGAGCTCATCGTGACATGTGAATAAAGTGACCAATTTTCATGGGCAACATCAGGTCACATAAAGACTTATAGACACGTACACATATAGAAATAAAAAATAAACAATATAGCATGACCAGTGGAAAGTGCAGGGGAAGAATTGACATTTTATTAAAATTGTGGGGGACACGTCCCCTGCGTCCCCTGTGGATTCTACACCCATGGATACACAGAGTTTGATGACGTTTGAGTGAGAAAAGAATTAATTCATTTTGAAAGCCGAGGTTATTCAATACTTTTGTGTCAAAGCACTGAAAAGTGATACACAGTTCAGTCACATAGACCGCTGATGTGAGTTTTGAAAATGAGAACACAGGATTGATAAATTCATGTAAGAAAAAAAACAATAAATTAGACATAATGCAGGAAGTGAAGATGGTCACTGACTGAGAGACAGCAGAAAAAGGTGTGAAATTCACACGCATCTATTTACAGCTAAGACCAGAATGAAGAAGTGACGCACAAGTTACAGGAAAATAACTTTTCTATTACACTTTATATGAGTTATTATAGACACATTCATTAAGAGAGAGTTTCAGAGATGTAATTCAGTAAATAAATGTAATAATACAGATGTTTTTTTTTCATTGCTTAGGAAAAGTTTTGGCACCTAGAGGGAGGCTGCTCTGTGTTTGCTGTTTACCTTGTTCCAGTGTTGTTGAGGATGATGCAGGTGGAGAGTTTGTTGTTGTACTCTGAGGCGGTTCTGATGAAGGTTTTGTGTCTGTTTTCCTCGAGTGTGTTGAAGTTTCTCTTCTTCCTGAAAAACTTCATATTAGTTTGAATGTAAACATTGTTTTTCATAATATTACAGTTGGACTTTTGTAGGAGAAAACTATACTCAGTATCCTGTTATATGTTATTTATCTTAAGATATCTTATATTCTTGTTGAAACATGTCAGTAATAAATATAACAGGATAGTAAGAACTGAACTGTCACTTCATTTATTTAAGTTCTTCCACCAAAAAAGAAAAAGAAAAAGGGGGCTGGTTTTGGGCATTAAACTCCCCGGAGCGCAAAATGTGTCCCACCGGCCCTGCCCATGGTGGAGGTAGTGTTATAGAGTTGTGCCCATCACAGGTTGCCATCGTATCAGCAGTTCTGATCAAGAAGCAGATTACTCTCACCCTGTTCAAGCTGACATCCTCACCAAGTACAGTGTAGTGGGGGAAAATTTCGTGTCAGTAAAACGACCCGTCCATGAAAGTGTGTACAGTGGGGGAAAAAAGTATTTGATCCCCTGCTGATTTTGTACGTTTGCCCACTGACAAAGAAATGATCAGTCTATAATTTTAATGGTAGATTTATTTGAACAGTGAGAGACAGAATAACAACAAAAAAATCCAGAAAAACGCATGTCAAAAATGTTATGAATTGATTTGCATTTTAATGAGGGAAATAAGTATTTGACCCCTCTGCAAAACATGACTTAGTACTTGGTAATGACTTAGTAATTATTTTTAATTTTCAATGCCCTGGCTGAGGGAAGGAGGTTCTCACCCAAAATTTAATCGTCCTTTTGATGCGGTGAAGTTGTCCTGTCCCCTTAGCAGAAAAACACCCCCACAGCATAATGTTTCCACCTCCATGTTTGACGGTGGGGATGGTGTTCTTGGGGTCATAGGCAGCATTCCTCCTCCTCCAAACACGGCGAGTTGAATTGATACCAAAAAGCTCCATTTTGGTCTCATCTGACCACAACACTTTCACCCAGTAGTCCTCTGAATCATTCAGATGCTCATTGGCAAACTTCAGACGGGCATGTATTTGTGCTTTCTTGAGCAGGGGGACCTTGCCGGCGCTGCAGGATTTCAGTCCTTCACAGTGTAGTGTGTTACCAATTGTTTTCTTGGTGACTATGATCCCAGTTGCCTTGAGATGATTGACAGGATCCTCCTGTGCAGTTCTGGGCTGATTCCTCACTGTTCTCATGATCGTTGCAACTCCACGAGTTGAGATCTTGCAGGGAGCCCCAGGCCGAGGGAGACTGACAGTTCTTTTGTGTTTCTTCCATTTGCGAATAATCGCACCAACTGTTGTCACCTTCTCACCAAGCTGCTTGGCAATGGTCTTGTACCCAATTCCAGACTTGTGTAGGTCTACAATCTTGTCCCTGAGATCCTTGGAGAGCTCTTTGGTCTTGGCCATGGTGGAGAGTTTGGAATCTGATTGATTGATTGCTTCTGTGGACAGGTGTCTTTTATACAGGTAACAAGCTGAGATTAGGAGCACTCCCTCTAAGAGTGGATTTATTTCCCTATTTATTTCCTCTATTTCCCCTCATTAAAATGCAAATCAATTCATAACATTTTTGACATGCGTTTTTCTGGATTTTATTGTTGTTATTTTGTCTCTCACTGTTCAAATAAATCTACCATTAAAATTATAGACTGATCATTTCTTTGTCAGTGGGCAAACGTACAAAATCAGCAGGGGATCAAATACTTTTTCCCCCACTGTATATGGTGAATGCACTATTGAAGTAAAATGAATGTGGTGTTATATCAGGCTGCTGAATATAGCGGAAGCCAATGAAATTGCTTATTGTAATTTCTTACCGCATCTTTTGTCACAGGTTTGCAGTGCGCTGGATGTCACACACATCCCTTATTCTTCCCCCGACTGATGGATAAAATCTGTCATGTGACGCTTCTGCTTTGCGTGAATGTCATTTTTCTCTACAAAAATTGTTTCCAAACAATTTTTTCGCACCATTTAAAATTTTGACAGAGATTTTGTGCTAAAGTTAAATGGACAACGATTATGTAGAAACTTGTGAAATTTTATCAATAATTTGCATTTCCATCATCTATATCAGTAAACAAGTTAATGTGTTAAACCTTTCATTGCAAAAAAAAAAAAAAAAAAACCTTGGATGGAAACGTGGCTACTGACACCTTTTGAAGCTTTTATAAATGATTATGAGGCTTAGGTCAATTGTAATGAAGTTATTATACAGGTGTAATGTAGCTCTTTAAACAATACAATGTTACCAAAATAAATCATAGATTAGACTGAGAAATATGTCCAATCCATAATCAGTATTTACTGTCATTTATAACTTGATTTAAATGCTTCACAAAATTACTCGTAGTGTAAAACCCTCAGTTATGGTAAATGGAGAAGACATTTTGTTACGTATGTAACTATAATTCATTTGAAGTCTGATCAAGTCTGTTTTCACTGAATATTAACTTTGATTGTGTATTTAAATGTTTTACCTTTAACATGAAGCACGATGTCTCTGTATTCCTTCTCAGTCCTGCACCTGTAGTCTACAGCATCCTCTTCTCTCAGGTCAGATATGAACAGAGACAGATTACCAGGAGAAATGTGATTAAACAGCTGAAATCTGTCACGGTAGTGTTCATCATTTAACACTTCTGTCGGACGTCCTGTTCTGTAGCTCCACCAGGTGAGTTTCTGAGGTTTGGTGTTCAGGTCAGAGCAGGAGCAGGGTAACGGCACTGAACCACCTTTGTATCCTGTGATACTTGCATGTTTATCACCAGAGAGAGAACAGCCTACAGAAACAAACATACAAAAACTCACAATCTACTGAATACAATATGAAGTAAAATATTTCAAAAATTAAATTTTATGAAAATACTTATGCTTCAGTCCATTTAATCCCTAATCTCTAGTTTCTCAGCCCAGTTCCTAACTACTGTGTGTGTTACACTATCTTGTGATCATGTGTGTATTTTAACTTTTAAATCCCAGAGAGTCACTTGTAGTTAAACAGCTGTGATTAGACACCATGTTACAACTACATCTGAAAATAAAGACCACTTGGAGAGAGTAATACGACACAATGTACAGATTTCTTTAAACTGATCAGTTTCTATTTGTTACAATTACTTACACACATTTCTCAATACTATGTTCACTTAAAAAAATTAAAAAGTCCTCACACAGTTGTCTTTACCAGCGTGCAGCTCAGTACAGCAGATAACCTCACATCCATAATGTACTGTCATGGGTGTAGATTTGGTTTGAATATTGGGGGGTTGAAGTGTGAATGTGTATGTTTCCCGATATTTTTAATAAAAAAAATAATAAATAGAAACAGCTTTGTTATATTTTATATAATTATCCTCTGCTTATCTATCTATCTAGCCATCCACCTATCTATCTGATCTATCAATCTATCATCCATCTATCATTTATAAGCATTTATGGTCAAATGTTTATTTCATTAAAACAAATTACACAGGACATACGAGTCCAAATGAATGCAGACTGTAACTGATTGAAACTTACACATCATTTAGTGTGAACAAACTTGTTGTTGATAATAATGAGAATTTTTAAAATAAAATTTAAATAACATAACTCAAGACAGTTTTCGTCAACTTGTTATATTGATATTTATGGATAAATTAAAATGAATTATCTAGCTAGCTACAATATATGTGGAGTGTCATTAGCTAGATCAAGCATCAGGCATTAGAAATCAAACATTGTGCTCTGAGGAAATAGTTGGGCGATAACAACTTGTACAATGATTTTAGTATTTTTATCTGATTAATTTTGACAAACTAACAAGTGATTTGGAAAACCAATAATGTTTCAAAATAAATGACTTCCACATTCGTTTCAGTTTATAATAGTATAAATATTCGGGGGTTTTAATTGCTAGTTCTGATTATTGGAGTGGGTTTCTACCTCCCTCCCTCCCTCCCATCCCCCCAGAAACTGCAGTCCTGTTTAACCATCAGAACACTTCATACACGCCACAAATCCAACACATTTAAACAAACTACGAGCAAAGTCTCTCTCTCAACAACATACACCTGAGTATACCCGAAATACACCCTGGATTGTATGTCAGTCAATTGGACGAACCGCACACACACACACACACACACACACACAAGAGAGAGAGAGAGAGAGAGAGAGAGAGAGGGAGAGATAGAGATAGTTTGTATGGTACATATCATTAATTGTTTTTTTTTTTTTATCTTAAGATAACTTATATTCTTGTTGAAACATGTCAGTAATAAATATAACGTGATAGTAAGAACTGAACTGTAACTTTATTTATCTAAGTTCTTCCACCAAAAAAAAAGGGGGCTGGTTTTGGGCATTAAACTCCCAAGCTGAAAATGTGTCCCACCTCCGGCCCTGCCCATGGTGGAGGTAGTGTTAGAGATCTGTGCCCATCACAGGTTGCTATCGGACCAGCGGTTCTGATCAAAAAAGCAGATTACTCTCGCCCTGTTCATGCTGACATCCTACACCAAGTACAGTGTAGTGGGGGAAACTTTGTCGGTGTCAGTAAAGCGACCGTCCATGAAAGTGTACAGTGAGGGGAAAAGGTATTTGATCCCCTGCTGATTTTGTACATTGCCCACTGACAAAGAAATGATCAGTCTATAATTTTAATGGTAGATTTATTTGAACAGTGAGAGACAGAATAACAACAAAAAATCCAGAAAAACGCATGTCAAAAAATGTTATGAATGTTCTGAATGAGAAGAAGCGCTATGGTAGGAGACCGAGGAGAACCCCACTTCTCACCCAGAGGCATAAAAAAGCCAGACTGCAGTTTGCAAAAATGTACCTGAGTAAGCCTCAATCCTTCTGGGAGAACATTTTGTGGACAGATAGAGCTTTTTGGCAAAGCACGTCATTCTACTGTTTACAGAAAACGGAAGAGGCCTACAAGGAAAAGAACATAGTACCTACGTCAAACATGGTGGAGGTTCCAAGGATGTTTTGGGGTTGTTTGCTGCCTCTGGCACTGGGTGCATTGACTGTGTGCAGGGAATCATGAAATCTAGAGACTATCAAGATTTTGGCCCATAATGTAGGGCCTAGTGTCAGAAAGCTGGGTCTGCGTCAGAGGTCATGGGTATTTCAGCAGGACAATGACCCGAAACATACTCACAAAAGCACCCAGAAATGGTTGGAGACAAAGCGCTGGAGAATTCTGAAGTGGCCATCAATGAGTCCGGATCTAAATCCCATAGAACACCTATGGAGAGATCTCAAAATTGCTGTTGAGAAGGCACCCTTCAAATCTGAGAGACCTGGAGCAGTTTTCAAAAGAAGAGTGGTCCAAAATTCCAGTTCAGAGGTGTAGGAAGCTTGTTGATGGTTATAGGAAGCGACTGGTTTCAGTTATTTTCCTCCAAAGGGTGTGCAACAAATATTAAGTTGAGGGTGCCAACAATTTTGTCCGACCTAATTTTTAAGTTTTGTGTAAAATTATGTCAAATTTGCCTTTTTTCTTCTGCTTTTTTGTACTGTTCCAATGCACTTAAAGGTAATAAACATAATAATAATAATAATAATAAACTTTATTTTATAAAGCGCCTTTAAAGTATCTTCGCAAAGTGCTGTACATAAAAAACACAAATCACAGAATAAAAGTTAAATAAAATGAATAAAACTGTAATAAAAAACAAATATAAAACAGTCAAAAGGATATTAAGAGTCAAAAGCGAGTTTAAAAAGTGTGTCTTAAAAAGAGCTTTAAAAAGTACCAAAGGACTGAGCTTCCCTAAGTTCAGGGGGAAGAGAGTTCCAAAGTGATGGAGCGTAGACAGAAAAAGCCCTGTCACCCATAGACTTAAGGTGGGTTAGTGGAACCATAAGTAGATGACCCTGTGAGGAGCACAGTCTGCGATGTGGGGTGTGCCGGGTTAATAAGTTAGTTAAATATTGTGGAGCCAATCGCAATGCCTGCGGTATGTTAACATCAAGATCTTAAAATCCACCGGAACCTGACCGGGAGCCAGTGTAAGGACTTCAAAACAGGAGTGATATGGTCATATCTCCTGCTTCCCGTCAGGATCCGGGCGGCCGAGTTCTGAACATACTGCAATTTGTTGTATTGCAGTTTTAGAAACTCCGGCTAAAATGGCGTACGCAATAATCCAACCGCGTGACAACGAATGAATTTATCAGCTTTTCAGCGACAGATAAGTTTAGCATTGGTCTTAATCTGGTAATATTTCTGAGGTGAAAAAAGGAGGCTTTCACAGTGCTCTGAACAAAAAATCCAAAGTGAGGTTAGTGTCAAAAATTACACCAAGGTTCCTCAACTTACTTTGGAACTCTAGAACAGAGCCATCAACGGATAGAGACAGTGGGCCGCTTTCGAATCTGATAGCGGGAACCTATGAGCATGACCTCAGTTTTCCCGCTGTTCAGGCACAGAAAGTTATTATTCATCCATTTCTTTATCTCAGAAATACAGCCAGAAAGATAACCAACATCAATGCTTTCACCAGATCTTGAGTGAATGTAGATATGGGTATCGTCAGCATAAAAGTGGTAATGGAGGCCAAGTGTTCGCAGCAGATGCCCAAGTGGAGATAGATAAATATTGAACAGTAGAGGGCCGTAGGTGAACCCTGAGGAACACCAGTGAGCACCGAGCAAGTGTCAGATCTAAAGCCACACATTGAAATAAACTGGGAACGGTCAGTAAAATAGGATTTAAACCAGTTTAAAACTTTCCCGGACACACCAAAAACACTTTCAAGGCGGGTAAGTAAAGGACCATGATCCACAGTATCGAAGGCGGCTCTAAGGTCAAGAAGAATAAGAAGTGAGGGAGCTCCAGAATCAGAGGCCATCAAAAGGTCATTTGTAACTTTGACCAACGCAGTTTCAGTGCTATGAAATTCTCGAAAACCTGATTGAAGTGGTTCAAAGAGGTTGTTGGTTGTCAGATGAGAACATAGTTGAGAGTCAACAACACGCTCGAGTATTTTTTCAAAAACGGAAGATTTGAAATGGGGCGAAAATTGTTAAAATCATCCACAGAAACATTTTATCTCTTGGGGACAGGTGTAACAGCAGCAGTCTTCAGTACTGCTGGAACAACCCCAGTCTCCAGTGATTCATTTATAATGCTGAGGATAACAGGGCACCACACAGCAAAGCACGATTTAAACAGCATCGTGGGATTTGGATCCAGCAGGCAGGTGGTAGATTTCATGCTGGAGACCTCCCTTGTGAGAGCCTCAGAATCAAGCATGTGTATACCAAAACATTTGTCATTGCAACACTTTTCTGGGAGAAATGGTGCATTTTCCAGGGGTACCAATAATTTCGTCCATGACTGTATCAATCTATCATCCATATATCATTTATGAGCATTTATGGTCAAATGATTATTTCATTAAAACAAATTACACAGGACATACGAGTCCAAATGAATGCAGACTGTAACTGATTGAAACTTACACATCATTTAGTGTGAACAAACTTGTTGTTGATAATAATGGGAATTTTTAAAATTAAATTAAAATATAACTCAAGACAGTTTTCGTCAACTTGTTATATCGATATTTATGGCTAAATTAAAATGAATTAGCTAGTTAGCTACAATATATGTGGAGTGTCATTAGCTAGATCAAGCATCAAGCATTAGAAATCAAGCATTGTGCTCTGAGGAAATAGTTGGGCGATAACAACTTGCACAATGGAGGGGGATTTTAGTATTTTTATCTGATTAATTTTGACAAATTAAGAATTGATTTGGAAAACCAATAATGTTTCAAAATAAATTACTTACACATACGTTTCAGTTTATAATAGTATAAATACTCCGGGGATTAATTGCTAGTTCTGATTATTGGGTGGGTTTCTACCTCCCTCCCTCCCTCCCATTCCCCAGAAACTGCAGTCCTGTTTAACCATCAGAACACTTCATACACCACAAATCCAACTCATTTAACCAAAATACTAGCAAAGTCTCTCTCTCAACAACATACACCTGAGTATACCCGAAATACACCCTGGTTATGCGTCAGTCAATTGGACGAACCACACACACACACACACACACACACCGCACACACCGCACACACACACACACACACACACACAGAGAGGAGAGAGAGAGAGAGAGAGAGAGAGAGAGAGAAAAAAAAAAAAAAAAAAAAAAAAGAGAAGAGAGAGAGATAGTTTGTATGGTACATATCATTAATTGGTTTTGACAGTTCTAGGTCAAAGGTCACTATCAATTATAGTGATCTTGGCAGGTCAAAGTTCATCATCATCAATTTTTATCAATTATAATTTTGTTGGCCGGTCATCATCATCATCAAATATAATTATGTTGAATCCAGTTCCATATATAATCCCAGACACACACACAATTTTTGAAATTGCATTCATACATAGTATGATCATGTACATCCCACACACACACACACACACACACACACACACACACACACACACACACACACACATATATATATAAGGCTGATGAAATAATAAATAATGAATTTCCATACACATCCAACCAAAAATATGACACTTTGGGAAGATTAGAAAAAAATGAAATCATGAAAAGATTCAATATTGGGTAATGTCATACGGATGTACAGCCAGAATTTTTTTAACGATGCAGAAAAAGGAACCGTTTTGCTTTTCAAGTTCTTGGTCCCGGTGACAACCATTGGAGCAGTGCTATGAGAGCGTAACTTTTAACGCGGGTGACTGGAAAAAGTTCAGAAAATGATGCAAGGCTTTTGACTACATTGTTAGAATGGACATGTTTTCCTGATGCGTACATCCTGACCAATCAGATCAAAAGATATCTGTTTAAACATTTAGGCCATAGCTAATTTATAATTACCAGTAGCAAACTTTAAATCTGTTTCCGGTGCAATCCTGCACACACACAAGTTCTTTCACATATATTGTATTCATACATAGTATGGTCATGTGCATTCCCACAAATATCCCCTGTCTAGACTAATCTCACGGTAGATTCCTCCTTATTCATTCACCCACCTCATCAGGAAGAAAAAATCTACTATTATCTATTCGTAAAAAAATTTAAAACTGTGAATAAGACGTAATGCAGGAAGTGAAGATGGTCACTGACAGAGAGACAGCAGAAAAAGGTGTGAAATTCACACACATCTATTTACAGCTAAGACCAGAATGAAGAAGTGACGTACAAGTTACAGGAAAATAACTTTTCTATTACACTTTATATGAGTTATTATAGATACATTCACTAAGACAGAGATTGTGAGAGATGTAATTCAGTAAATGTGTAAAAACATACACTGTAAGTATTATAGGGATGTAAAATAATCTCACTGTAGTTTCCTCCTTATTCTCCTCCCACCTCTCTTCATCAGTACATTTTAGACTGAAGTTAATCAGGAAGAAAAATCCACATGATCAAAGCTGAACAGGTCTAAATAAGGAGATTATAACACAAGGCATGACGTGTATGTTTATCTTGTGTATAAAGATTACTGCTGTCTTTGGACAATTAGGTTCTTCAGGAACAGGGCTGAACTACGGCCTACTGTAAACCCAGTCTGGACAGAAACCACATGAACTAAACACAAAGCAGCTGAACTAAGAACTGGCTAATATTCTCTCTCCTTTCTGTAATAGAAAATAGAAAATAACTTCACTCACCTGCAGCGACGTGAAACCCAACAGACAAAAGATACAAGCACTTCATCATTACTGATTCTTCTGCACACACACCAGTCCCTCAAAGTGACACACACACACACACACACTGTCACACTTCCTGAGTGTCTCTCTGTTATATAGTGTGATTATCAGGAAACCACAACAACCACTGTCTCATTTCTGAAAATCTTTTAATCACTCTTTCCATGATCTAATATATATTGTAATATAGAGTATTAATATTTATTAATATATTTTCTCATGTGGTCTTTTTATCTTTTATGTATAGTGTCACCATTGCAAAAAATATTAAAAAAAGAGCATGAACTGCAGGATTAACTTCACTCATTTCTACACACATGAATTCTAGTGTTTACCAGCAGGTGTGTTTCCCTAGACTTACAGCAAGTAATAAAGATCAATTTACCATGTGTGAGCTGAGGAGCGTTTACAATAGTCATGAAATGGAGTCAAAGACAGAAGCAAGTGCAGGTTATGTAGTTTAATACCAAAAAACAACAAGTGCAAAACCCACAAACTTATACAGGCAGAGGTCAGGTGATCAGACACACAGTGAAAACAAGGTTAGACAGAGAGATGAGGTCAAAAATGAGAACAAACCAGAAAAATAAACACAATATCACAGCTTGGTTTAGACAGAGAGATAATCAACTGAGTGAATACTTCTCTAACACTGTGTGTGAACAGTCTCTATTAAGGAGTGGTGTGGGTGAAGGTGTGGTGGTACAGATATATCTAATTGACTGTGAATTCAGGATGGTGAACGTGTTTGTGTGTGAGTTTGGAAGTTGTAGTCTTTGTCGGCCATGTTTGTAGTTTGTGGTGTATTCTGGGAAATGGAGTCACTGGTTTGCTGTGATATGACAAGAATCTGGTCATGAGTGATGATCATGACTCCTAACGAAAAGTAAGATTAATCATCAGGGTATAATTGTTATCAATAGCATGATTTATTAGAGTATAAAAAGCTTAAAATGTAAAAAATAAATAAATAAACAAATAAATAAATAAAAAGTGGTTTAAAAATCCATCCATCCATCTGCTACTGCTTACTCCTTCTTCAGGGTCGCGGGGAACCTGGAGCCTATCCCAGGGAGCATCAGGCACAAGGCGGGGTACACCCTGGACAGGGTGCCAGTCCATCACAGGGGTGGTTTAAAAACGCATAATTAAAATTTAATTATGTATTTATTCTTCTAGCTCTTTGATTATAGAGCTATAGCTAAGTGACTACGCAGACTCTTGTATATTTTACTCCATTATTATGGTTTCTATTTAACACACTGGGTTCGTTTTTTTTTTTTTTTTTAATCTGTTAAGTGCATTATGAACTATTCAAGTTTGATTAATTTGATTCACTCCAGAAACATTGTAGGATTTCAGAAGCGCTGTGTAGAAAACCGGATCACTGCACTAGCCTGCTTTACAGATTTATTTCATTGTTATCTATAAAACAAGATGAGATGGGCTTTTATAGGAAAATAATCAACAACAGAGTGGCATGATGCTGTTTTCCTACAGTACATGTCATAGTGTTTTATTTGTTGGCAAAAATGACAGTTTTAATTTATTACAAAATTACATGTCTTATTTTGTCCGTTTATAGTTATATACAGAATAATTTTGTGGAACAGCAACAAGTTAGTTAAATATTGTTGCTGGGTCCCATATATACGTCCACCAAGAAGCAGCCTAGACTAGATTTACTGAGAATGCCACTTTGTCACTACAACATGAGACATTATTAAACTTGCCAGTCAGATTCAGGCAGGTCACTATGTACAGTACCAACTAGTGTGGAGGATGTTAGGACTGATAACAGCCATAACAGTAATCCCCCTCCTCCTTGTGCTAGAGTCCTTTAAGGCTCCTCCTTATGAGGAAGAGAACAGACTGAAATGGGTGTCTCTGAAAACTACCTTTTGCTAGTGTTCACTTCTGAGAAAATAGTGGAAGAACTACATACTCTGGTAATAAGCTCTTCTTGTGTGTGTTCCTCGTGCCATCAGGGCAAACGTTATAGAGTTGATTCTCACCACTCCTGCAGGTTAGGGAGGTTGAAATAGTAGTTAAGTATGTTAAGTATGTTTCAGTGAAACCTGGAGATCCAGAGAAAATGCAAGTAGGTTTCAGGTGAAATGTCCATATGACAGTGATATTTATTGTAAATACTATGTCACATAGAATTTGTGACTTTGTTGAATGCTCTCACCATACACTCACACACACACACACACACACACACACATGCACACCGCATAAACGTATGCACACACACACACACACACACACACACACACACACACAGACGCATGCACACATGCACACACACACACACACACACGGAAGATATCTGGTGATTCTCACCACCTCTGGCAGTTACCTGAGGTTCATAAACCCACAGCTGCATACATATCTAGTGTTCTCATGTTAGAGCCAGTGTGAGACCCTCAGCATGTCAGAGTAACCACATGATTGTGGCCAGGGCAGCATGGGGCTGATGGGAGAATGGCTACTTCCTCTTTCTCACAGCATCAGTTAACCGACATTGTGCCATGTACCACAGAGAATACTGAGTAATACTCCACACTCAACACGCACACGGTCATACATCCCTTACAATCTTTTTTTTTTCCATTTTATTTTTATAATTGGTTTCATGTATTTATCAACACAGATCATTTTTTCAGAATTCTTCTCTACCAACAAGCAGCTCAGTACAGCAGATAACCTTTAGAGAGAGAACATGGACATGGGGAGAACATGTGAAACTCCACACAGACAGTAACCTGAGCTCAGGATTGAACTGGGGACCCTGGAGCTGTGAGGGAGTAATACTACCTGCTGTACCACTGTGAGGCCCATCGATCCAAACATGTTCCCTCATTTATTAAGTTTTTTTTACTTGATTTTGAATATATTTAAAAAATACTCTTTTGTTTATTTTCTAAACTGTACACAACAGGTTGGAAACATGTGCAGTAGATACACAGAGATTTGCTGGAAGTTGAATTTGTGTGAAAAAAGAATTCATGAATATTGAATGATGAACTTATTCAATGTCTTTTGTCTCAAAGCAATAAAAACTGATCCATAGTTCAGTCCACTCAGACCGCTGCTGTGCTAACTGTGTGAACTTTGGTCTATTATGAAAATTTCACAAAAACTAGATTAGAAACAGGGCATACAGCGTCTTAGTGGTTATCACGTTCGCCTCACAAGTCCAGGGGCGGGGGTTCGGTTCCCACCGTGGCCCTGTGTGTGCGGAGTTTGCATGTTCTCCCTGCGGGGGTTTACTCCGGGGTTTGTTTCCTCCCCAAAGACATGTATGGTAGGCTGATTGGCGTGTCTAAAGTGGCCATAGTGTATGAATGGGTGTGTGAGTGTGTATGTGAGTGTATCCTGCCTACATGTGATGTGCCACATGCTTCCAGGGATAGGTTCCAGGTTTCCACGTGACCCTGAAAAGGATAAGCGGTGTAGAAGCTGGATGGATAGAGTAGAAACACACATTCAGTCCAGTCAGATTCAACAATCCTCCTTCTTTTATTTTTACACAAAGTCATTAAAAGTCACAAACAAGAACTTCTATAGCAGTCTTCTTACACAAAACAGCATGATGACAACAGACTTCTAGAGCTTTCATTTCTTAACCTGATATAAGTATGGTACACATAAGATAGAAAATGACACGTACACTCAAAATATAATTAGCGAGATTATCCATCAGCAATTAATGATAAACAATGAATGCAGAACAATACACTTAGCTAACATAATATTTAATTGGAAAATGTATAAAAATCTCAAAAGGTCAATATTGTGAATCCCGTGCTGGCCATAGTGTGTATTTAATATATGTTTTCAGCATTATTCTATAATATCTGAGCATGTGTCTATATTTACTCTGGATTAGTTTGTTATAATGCTGCTATATTCAGTTTTCTCTCCAGTGATGATCTGCTGCTCCGGCTGTGTTAATGTGGGTCAGTAGAGTAGTAAGTGTAAATAACAGTAGTAAATACAGTGACATCAGACCCAATCTGAGAAAAGTCAGAACAGGAAAATTATACATATATCACACGTATAAATTCTATGGCTTTTACTGCTGAAAAAAGCTTTTTGACGACACAAATCTCCAAATCTGATTTCTTTCTTTACACCATGTGTTGTTCTGATAGAAGCAGCAGAAGATATTTTCCTATAACTCACTGTTCAGTGAAAGCATGTGTGTTTCATGTGTGTTACCTGCAGTGTATCACAAATACAACTAAATCTCTAAAGGTAGAAACAAATCTGCTATAACTGTTATTGTAGAAGCCGTGCAGAATTAAATGGAGATTAAATTAAGAATACAGTAGGAGTTCATTTTCCTAATCTAGAGACACTTACAGAAGTGCTGCTGCTTCTACAGGTTTCAGATAATCTATCACAAATGTGTTGTTTCTGTGTGTGTGTGTGTGTGTGTGTGTGTGTGTGTGTGTGTGTGTGTGTGTGTGTGTTGTGTGTGTGTAGTACCTTCACGTCTTCACGCAAAAAACTGTGTAATAAAATACATCCAAAATGTTAATAAATGTAATAATACAGATGTTTTTTTCAGTGCTGATGAAAAGTTTTGGCACCTAACCGAGGCTGCGGTGTGTTTGCTGTTTACCTTGTTCCAGTGTTGTTGAGGATGATGCAGGTGGAGAGTTTGTTGTTTTACTCTGAGGCGGTTCTGATGGAGGTGTTGTGTCTGTTTTCCTCGAGTGTGTTGAAGTTTCTCTTCTTCCTACTGAAAAGACAAAACTTATTTAAACTAATGACTGTTTTCATCACTGTTAGTAATATGACACATGACACTGGAGTAAAACATGCTCACAGTCATTAATGAAAAACTGTACATTTCTTCTGACTCTCAAAAGCATTAGGCAGTGTAGTCACTCCCTCATACAGACATTATTAACTTTAACAGTCCACAGTTCAGAAAAGAAATAAGTCACTCAAACCACACTGTTACAAAGAAACTGTAATTGAACTAAACTAACAAACATGTCCCTGTAAGGAGACGTTAAAGCAGTACAATAACATGTTATATCAACAACAACATGAAATCAATTTTAGTGTAAACAAAGTGTTTTTTTAGTTTGCAGGTCGGCTAATATAAAAAGAAATATGTAGCAAATTATTCATCATTGTGCAACATGAATATCACACGCGTAAAAGAACTTACACTGCTCCATTTAGTAAAAAAAAAAAAGGAGAGAATGGTTCCGGGGAGCGGGGGGGGCCGGGGGGGCAGGGGCATGGGCGGGGGGAGGGGGAGGGGAGGGGGGGATACCAGGAAAAACACTTTCTTTATTTTTTAATAAAAAAATTAATAAAAAATTATATAATAAATTAATATAATAAAAAAAAAAAAAAAAAAAAAAGGAAAGAAAGGCAAAGGACAAGAAAAAAAAAAAAAAAAAAAACAATAAAAAAAAAAAAAACAAAAATAAATATATATAAAAAAGAGTATTTTAAAAAACTTCCCCAAAATCAGCTGGTGTACAGACTGTGTTTATCAATGTTAATGTTAAGTTGATATAACACCTAGTCTAGTGACAGATTTCTGTAGACATTAAATGGTGTTATGACGTTTTCCAGGTTGATTTTCTTTAGATCATTATGTAAAGTGTGTTATGTAGATTTTCTCTGACTGTCAATTAGAGTGAGTTTGGTTTTAATGATTCATGTCATATTAATATTAATTGTGATGTATCAGATATACGTACCAAAAAGTTACATTTATTTACCTTAACATTAACACTGATAAAACATGGTGACACTGACACCTACTGAAGCCTTTATAAATGTTTATGTAGACTTATGTCAGTTGTAATGAAGGAATTATACAGGTGTCATGAAGCTCTATAAACACTACAGTGTTACCAAAATAAATCATAGATTATTATTAGTAATTTTAGTGTTGGTTTATTATTAAATGTTCACATGTGACAATATGTTGCTCACAGCTGATGGTGAGAGAAAGTCATTTGTTTTCAAACAAGGAATTGTCAGTTTGTAATTAAGAGTTTTATTTAAACACACAGGGTCAGTAGTGGAACATCATCAGCTGGACTCAAACCCTAATCTCTAGTTTCTCAGCCCAGTTCCTAACTACTGTGTGTGTTACACTATCTTGTGATCATGTGTGTGTTTTTTCTTTTAAATCCCAGAGAGTCACTTGTAGTTAAACAGCTGTGATTAGACACCATGTTACAACTACATCTGAAAATAAAGACCACTTGGAGAGAGTAATACTACACAATGTACAGATTTCTTTAAACTGATCAGTTTCTATTTTTACAATTACTTACACACATTTCTCAATACTTTGTAGACTTAAAAAAAAATCCTCACACAGTTGTCTTTACCAGCGTGCAGCTCAGTACAGCAGATAACCTCACATCCATAATGTACTATAATAATGGTAATGAATAAAAAACAGAACAGCTGTGTAAGGCTAAATTAGAAATCAGCTGTGATTATTTATTTAGTTGTTTGTTTGTTTACTTTAACAAAAATATTTTATTATTATAAAAAGTACCACTTTGCTAGGATTTGCACTTGTATTGATCAATATGTAAACATGTGGGAAAATCAGCTGTAGATACACAGAGTTTTGTTGGAGTTTGTGTGAGAAAAGAATTCATGAATTTTGAAAGCTGAAGTTATTCAATACTTTTTGTGTGAAAGCACTGAAAAGTGATACACAGTTCAGTCCACATAGACCGCTGATGTGTTAACTGTGTGAAGAGTATTGATAATTGCACTGAACTAAATGTAAAAACTATAAATAAGGCGTAATGCAGGAAGTGAAGATGGTCACTGACAGAGGGAGAGCAGAAGAAGGTGTGAAATTCACACACATCTATTTACAGTCCAAAAGAGAATGAAGAAATGACGCACATTACAAGTTACTGGGAAATAACTTTTCTATTACACTTTATATGAGTTATTATAGATACATTCACTAAGACAGAGATTGTGTGAGTTCTCTAAATGTACTAAATTATAAACTTCATACACGCCTCAAAATCATCTCATTCTACCAGAACACAAGCAAAGTCTCTCAACAAGAACGCTTTATCACTCACAACACAATGACTTTTAGCAGGGAGTAGATCCAAAATACAGAAAAATTTAACCATAGAAAATAACAAAAAACATATAAATTTAACACAAGAACACTCACACTCACACTCACACACTCACACACTCACACTCATACCTAGGGGCAGGTTATCTTCGGCAGTCCACCTACTGGAGTGTTTTTAGGATTTAAAAATAAAATTATTATAATTTTTTTCATTATTAGTTTTTTTTGAGTAACACTTTGTTTATTGTTTGATCTGGATAAAAATGGAGCTGATTATTTTTTGAAAACATGATGTAAACATGCAGAAAAATAAGGTATAGATACACGCAGGAGTGTAGACATCATTACAGATGTGCTGGAGGACAGAATGTAAAGGGTATTTTTTCTGACCTTTGTCTAATTGATGAGTTTTATCTCTTCTTGCTCTAAATTGGCTTAATATGCAATTTATGATTCTGTATTTATATATTATATTGTATATCGCACTACATTGTTTAAATATTGCTCATTATGTGTAGTGTACATTGTATTGCATATACATATCACACAGTACAAGACATCTATAGTCCACAGTTCAGAAAAGAAATAACTGAAACCACACTGATGCAAAGAGACTTTGGACTTAAGTGACCAAATTTCATGGCAACATCAGGTTACGTCAAGACTTATAGACATATATATACACATATAGATATCAAAAATAACCAAATTGGCCATGGCCAATGAAAAGTGCAGGGGACGAATTTACGTTTTATTAAAATTGTGGGGGACACGTCCCCTGCGTCCCCTGTGGATTCTACACCCATGGATACACAGAGTTTTGATGATGTTTGAGTGAGAAAAGAATTCATTCATTTTGAAAGCTGAGGTTACCGCTGTTGTGAGTTTTGAAAATGTGAACACAGGATTGATAAGTGCATGTAAGAAAAAACACCTATAAATAAGACATATTGCAGGAAGTGAAGATGGTCACTGACAGAGAGACAGCAGAAAAAGGTGTGAAATTCACACGCATCTATTTACAGCTAAGACCAGAATGATACTTTCACTAAGATAGAGATTGTGAGAGATATAATTCAGTAAATAAATATAATAATATAGATGTTTTTTTCATCACTGACGAAAAGTTTTTGCACCTAGAGGGAGGCTGCTGTGTGTTTGCTGTTTACCTTGTTCCGGTGTTGTTGAGGATGATGCAGGTGGAGAGTTTGTTGTTGTACTCTGAGGCGGTTCTGATGGAGGTTTTGTGTCTGTTTTCCTCGAGTGTGTTGAAGTTTCTCTTCTTCCTGAAATACTTTTTATTAGTTTTAATGCAAACATTGTTTTTCATAAAGTTACAGTTGGACTTTTTGTAGGAGAAAACTATACTCAGGGCGCACGGTGGCTTAGTGGTTAGCACGTTTGCCTCAGAGGTCCGGGGTTCGATTCCCGCGGCCATGTGTGGTGAGTTTGCATGTTCTCCCGTGGCTTCGGGAGTTTCCTCTGGGTACTCCGGTTTACTCCCCCAGTCCGAAGACATGCATGGTAGGTTGATTGGTGTGTCTAAATTGTCCATAGTGTATGAATGGGTGTGCATGTGATTGTGCCCTGCGATGGACTGGACAGGGTGTACCCCGCCTTGTGCTTGTGTTCCCCGCTGCACCGATAGCAGGTTCTGACCAGAAGGGAGATCACTCTTCCCCTGTTCAAGCTGGCATCCTGCGCCGAGTACAGTGTAGTGGGGGAAACTTTCGGGGTCAGTAAAACGACCGCCCATCGATGTGTATATGGTGTATGTACAGCTATTAAAGAACAATGAATGCGGCGTTGAATCAGGCTGCTGAATGTAGCAGAGGCCAATGAAATTGCATAGCATAATTTCTTGCTGCATCTTGTGTCACAGGTTGGCAGTGCACTGGATGTCATACACATGACTTAATCTTTCCTCGACTGATGGATAAACTCTCTCATGTGACACTTTTGTTTTGCGTGAATGTCATTTTTCTCGACAAAAACTGTTTCCAAACAATTTTTTCGCACCATTTAAAATGTTGATATAGAGTTTATGTGCTAAAGTTAAACAAACAATGATTATGTAGAAACTTATATCAATCAATGTAGAAGTTAGATCAATAATTTGTATTTTCATCAGCTATATCAGTAAACAGTTTAATGCGCTAAAGCTTTCATAAAAAAAAAAACCCTTGGATGGAAAAGTGGCTACTGACACCTTTTGAAGCTTTTATAAATGTTTATGAGGCTTATGTCAATTGAGTGCTACAAAAATAAATCATAGATTAGACTGCGAAATATGTCCAATCCAATCTGACTCGTAGTGTAAAACTCTCAGTTATGGTAAATGGAAGACATTTTGTTACGTATGTAACTATAATTCATTTGAAGACTGATCAAGTCTGTTTTCACTGAATATCAACTTTTATTGTGTATTTAAATATTTTACCTTTAACATGAAGCCTGATGTCTCTGTATTCCTTCTCAGTCCTGCACTTGTAATCTACATCATCCTCTTCTCTCAGGTCAGATATGAACAGAGACAGATTACCAGGAGAAATGTGATTAAACAGCTGAAGTCTGCCACGGTAGTGTTCATCATTTAACACTTCTGTCGCAGGTCCTGTTCTGTAGCTCACCCAGGTGACTATCTGAGCTTTGATGTGCAGGTCAGAGCAGGAGCAGGGTAACAGCACTGAACCACCTTTGTATCCTGTGATATCTACAGGTTTATCACCAGAGAGAGAACAGCCTACAGAAACAAACATACAAAAACTCACAATCTACTGAATACAATATGAAGTAAAATATTTCAAAATTAAATTTTATGAAAATACTTATGCTTCAGTACATTTAATCCCTAATCTCTAGTTTCTCAGCCCAGTTCCTAACTACTGTGTGTGTTACACTATCTTGTGATCATGTGTGTATTTTAACTTTTAAATCCCAGAGAGTCACTTGTAGTTAAACAGCTGTGATTAGACACCATGTTACAACTACATCTGAAAATAAAGACCACTTGGAGAGAGTAATACCACAATGTACAGATTTCTTTAAACTGATCAGTTTCTATTTGTTACAATTACTTACACACATTTCTCAATACTATGTTCACTTAAAAAAAATTAAAAAGTCCTCACACAGTTGTCTTTACCGCGTGCAGCTCAGTACAGCAGATAACCTCACATCCATAATGTACTGTCATGGGTGTAGATTTGGTTTGAATATTGGGGGTTGAAGTGTGAATGTGTATGTTTCCGATATTTTTAATAAAAAAAATAATAAATAGAAACAGCTTTGTTATATTTTTATATAATTATCCTCTGCTTATCTATCTATCTAGCCATCCACCTATCTATCTGATCTATCAATCTATCATCCATCTATCATTTATAAGCATTTATGGTCAAATGTTTATTTCATTAAAACAAATTACACAGGACATACGAGTCCAAATGAATGCAGACTGTAACTGATTGAAACTTACACATCATTTAGTGTGAACAAACTTGTTGTTGATAATAATGAGAATTTTAAAATAAAATTTAAATAACATAACTCAAGACAGTTTTCGTCAACTTGTTATATTGATATTTATGGATAAATTAAAATGAATTATCTAGCTAGCTACAATATATGTGGAGTGTCATTAGCTAGATCAAGCATCAGGCATTAGAAATCAAACATTGTGCTCTGAGGAAATAGTTAGGCGATAACAACTTGTACAATGATTTTAGTATTTTATCTGATTAATTTTGACAAACTAACAAGTGATTTGGAAAACCAATAATGTTTCAAAATAAATGACTTCCACATTCGTTTCAGTTTATAATAGTATAAATATTCGGGGGTTTTAATTGCTAGTTCTGATTATTGGAGTGGGTTTCTACCTCCCTCCCTCCCTCCCTCCCATCCCCCAGAAACTGCAGTCCTGTTTAACCATCAGAACACTTCATACACGTCACAAATCCAACTCATTTAAACAAACTACGACAAAGTCTCTCTCTAACAACATACACCCGGAGTATGCCCTAAATACACCCTGGATTGTATGTCAGTCAATTGAACGAACCGCACACACACACACACACACACACACACACAAGAGAGAGAGAGAGAGAGAGAGAGAGAGAGGAGAGATAGAGATAGTTTGTATGGTACATATCATTAATTGTTTTTTTTTTTATCTTAAGATAACTTATATTCTTGTTGAAACATGTCAGTAATAAATATAACGTGGAGAGTAAGAACTGAACTGTAACTTTATTTATCTAAGTTCTTCCACCAAAAAAAAGGGGGCTGGTTTTGGGCATTAAACCCCAAGCTGAAAATGTGTCCCACCGCCCCTGCCCATGGTGGAGGTAGTGTTAGAGATCTGTGCCCATCACAGGTTGCTATCGGACCAGCGGTTCTGATCAAAAAGCAGATTACTCCCGCCCTGTTCATGCTGACATCCTACACCAAGTACAGTGTAGTGGGGGAAACTTTCGGTGTCAGTAAAACGACGGTCCATGAAAGTGTACAGTGAGGGGGAAAAAGGTATTTGATCCCCTGCTGATTTTGTACATTTGCCCACTGACAAAGAAATGATCAGTCTATAATTTTAATGGTAGATTTATTTGAACAGTGAGAGACAGAATAACAACAAAAAAATCCAGAAAAACGCATGTCAAAAAATGTTATGAATGTTCTGAATGAGAAGAAGCGCTATGGTAGGAGACCGAGGAGAACCCCACTTCTCACCCAGAGGCATAAAAAGCCAGACTGCAGTTTGCAAAAATGTACCTGAGTAAGCCTCAATCCTTCTGGGAGAACATTTTGTGGACAGATAGAGCTTTTTGGCAAAGCACGTCATTCTACTGTTTACAGAAAACGGAAAGAGGCCTACAAGGAAAAGAACACAGTACCTACAGTCAAACATGGTGGAGGTTCAAGGATGTTTTTGGGGTTGTTTTGCTGCCTCTGGCACTGGGTGCATTGACTGTGTGCAGGGAATCATGAAATCTAGAGACTATCAAAAGATTTTGGCCCATAATGTAGGGCCTAGTGTCAGAAAGCTGGGTCTGCGTCAGAGGTCATGGGTATTTCAGCAGGACATTGACCCGAAACATACCTCAAAAAGCACCCAGAAATGGTTGGAGACAAAGCGCTGGAGAATTCTGAAGTGGCCATCAATGAGTCCGGATCTAAATCCCATAGAACACCTATGGAGAGATCTCAAAATTGCTGTTGCGAGAAGGCACCCTTCAAATCTGAGAGACCTGGAGCAGTTTTCAAAAGAAGAGTGGTCCCAAATTCCAGTTCAGAGGTGTAGGAAGCTTGTTGATGGTTATAGGAAGCGACTGGTTTCAGTTATTTTCTCCAAAGGGTGTGCAACCAAATATTAAGTTGAGGGTGCCAACAATTTTGTCCGACCTAATTTTTAAGTTTTGTGTAAAAATTATGTCAAATTTGCCTTTTTCTTCTGCTTTTTGTACTGTTCCAATGCACTTAAAGGTAAAAAACATAATAATAATAATAATAATAAACTTTATTTTATAAAGCGCCTTTAAAGTATCTTCGCAAAGTGCTGTACATAAAAACACAAATCACAGAATAAAAGTTAAATAAAATGAATAAAACTGTAATAAAAAACAAATATAAAACAGTCAAAAGGATATTAAGAGTCAAAAGCGAGTTTAAAAAAAAGTGTGTCTTTAAAAGAGCTTTAAAAATGCCAAAGGACTGAGCTTCCCTAAGTTCAGGGGAAGAGAGTTCCAAAGTGATGGAGCGTAGACAGAAAAAGCCCTGTCACCCATAGACTTAAGGTGGGTTAGTGGAACCATAAGTAGATGACCCTGTGAGGAGCACAGTCTACGATGTGGGGTGTACGGGATTATAAGTTAGTTAAATATTGTGGAGCCAATCCCGTGCAATGCCTTGTATGTTAACATCAAGATCTTAAAATCCACCCGGAACCTGACCGGGAGCCAGTGTAAGGACTTCAAAACAGGAGTGATATGGTCATATCTCCTGCTTCCCGTCAGGATCCGGGCGGCCGAGTTCTGAACATACTGCAATTTGTTAATTGCAGTTTTAGAAACTCCGGCTAAAATGGCATTGCAATAATCCAACCGCGTGACAACGAATGAATTTATCAGCTTTTCAGCGACAGATAAGTTTAGCATTGGTCTTAATCTGGTAATATTTCTGAGGTGAAAAAGGAGGCTTTCACAGTGCTCTGAACAAAAAAATCCAAAGTGAGGTTAGTGTCAAAAATTACACCAAGGTTCCTCAACTTACTTTGGAACTCTAGAACAGAGCCATCAACGGATAGAGACAGTGGAGCCGCTTTGCGAATCTGATAACGGGAACCTATGAGCATGACCTCAGTTTTCCCGCTGTTCAGGCACAGAAAGTTATTATTCATCCATTTCTTTATCTCAGAAATACAGCCAGAAAGATAACCAACATCAATGCTATCACCAGATCTTGAGTGAATGTAAATTTGGGTATCGTCAGCATAAAAGTGGTAATGGAGGCCAAGTGTTCGCAGCAGATGCCCAAGTGGAGATAGATAAATATTGAACAGTAGAGGGCCTAGAATTGAACCCTGAGGAACACCAGTGAGCACCGAGCAAGTGTCAGATCTAAAGCCACACATTGAAATAAACTGGGAACGGTCAGTAAAATAGGATTTAAACCAGTTTAAAACTTTCCGGACACACCAAAAACACTTTCAAAAGGCGGGTAAGTAAAGGACCATGATCCACAGTATCGAAGGCGGCTCTAAGGTCAAGAAGAATAAGAAGTGAGGTAGCTCCAGAATCAGAGGCCATCAAAAGGTCATTTGTAACTTTGACCAACGCAGTTTCAGTGCTATGAAATTTACGAAAACCTGATTGAAGTGGTTCAAAGAGGTTGTTGGTTGTCAGATGAGAACATAGTTGAGAGTCAACAACACGCCGAGTATTTTTTCCAAAAACGGAAGATTTGAAATGGGGCGAAAATTGTTAAAATCATCCACAGAAACATTTTATCTCTTGGGGACAGGTGTAACAGCAGCAGTCTTCAGTACTGCTGGAACAACCCCAGTCTCCAGTGATTCATTTATAATGCTGAGGATAAAAGGGCACCACACAGCAAAGCACGATTTAAACAGCATCGTGGGATTTGGATCCAGCAGGCAGGTGGTAGATTTCATGCTGGAGACCTCCCTTGTGAGAGCCTCAGAATCAAGCATGTGTATACCAAAACATTTGTCATTGCAACACTTTTCTGGGAGAAATGGTGCATTTTCCAGGGTTACCAATAATTTCGTCCATGACTGTATCAATCTATCATCCATATATCATTTATGAGCATTTATGGTCAAATGATTATTTCATTAAAACAAATTACACAGGACATACGAGTCCAAATGAATGCAGACTGTAACTGATTGAAACTTACACATCATTTAGTGTGAACAAACTTGTTGTTGATAATAATGGGAATTTTTAAAATAAAATTTAAATAACATAACTCAAGACAGTTTTCGTCAACTTGTTATATCGATATTTATGGCTAAATTAAAATGAATTATCTAGCTAGCTACAATATATGTGGAGTGTCATTAGCTAGATCAAGCATCAAGCATTAGAAATCAAGCATTGTGCTCTGAGGAAATAGTTGGGCGATAACAACTTGCACAATGGAGGGGGATTTTAGTATTTTTATCTGATTAATTTTGACAAATTAAGAATTGATTTGGAAAACCAATAATGTTTCAAAATAAATTACTTACACATACGTTTCAGTTTATAATAGTATAAATATTCGGGGGTTTTAATTGCTAGTTCTGATTATTGGAGTGGTTTTCTACCTCCCTCCCTCCCTCCCATCCCCCCAGAAACTGCAGTCCTGTTTAACCATCAGAACACTTCATACACGCCACAAATCCAACTCATTTAACCAAAATACTAGCAAAGTCTCTCTCTCAACAACATACACCTGAGTATACCCGAAATACACCCTGGATTGTACGTCAGTCAATTGGACGAACCACACACACACACACACACACACACACACACACACACACACACACACACACACACACACACAAGAGAGAGAGAGAGAGAGAGAGAGAGAGAGAGAGAGAGAGAGAGAGAGAGAGAGAGAGAGAAAGAAAGAGAGAGAGATAGTTTGTATGGTACATATCATTAATTGGTTTTGACAGTTCTAGGTCAAAGGTCACTATCAATTATAGTGATCTTGGCAGGTCAAAGTTCATCATCATCAATTTTTATCAATTATAATTTTGTTGGCAGGTCATCATCATCATCAAATATAATTATGTTGAATCCAGTTCCAGTATAATCCCAGACACACACACAAGTTTTTGAAATTGCATTCATACATAGTATGATCATGTGCATTCCACACACACACACACACACACACACACACACACACACACACACACACACACATACATATATAAGGCTGATGAAATAATAAATAATGAATTTCCATACACATCCAACCAAAAATATGACACGTTGGGAAGATTAGAATAAAATGAAAGCATGAAAAGATTCAATATTGGGTAATGTCATACGGATGTACAGCCGGAATCTTTTTTCAATGTTCAAAAAGGAACCGTTTTGCTTTTCAAGTTCTCGGTCCCTGGTGACAACCATTGGAGCAGTGCTATGAGAGCGTAACTTTTAATAAGGGTGACTGGAAAAAGTTCCGAAAATGATGCAAGGCTTTTGACTACATTGTTAGAATGGACATGTTTTCCTGATGCGTACATCCTGACCAATCAGATCAAAAGATATCTGTTTAAACATTTAGGCCATAACTAATTTATAATTACCAGTAGCAAACTTTAAATCTGTTTCCGGTGCAATCCCACACACACACAAGTTCTTTCACATATATTGCATTCATACATAGTATGGTCATGTGCATTCCCACAAATATCCCCTGTCTAGACTAATCTCACGGTAGATTCCTCCTTATTTATTCGCCCACCTCATCAGGAAGAAAAAATCTACTATTATCTATTCATAAAAAAATTTAAACTGTGAATAAGACGTAATGCAGGAAGTGAAGATGGTCACTGACAGAGAGACAGCAGAAAAAGGTGTGAAATTCACACACATCTATTTATAGCTAAGACCAGAATGAAGAAGTGACGTACAAGTTACAGGAAAATAACTTTTCTATTACACTTTATATGAGTTATTATAGATACATTCACTAAGACAGAGATTGTGAGAGATGTAATTCAGTAAATGTGTAAAAACATACACTGTAAGTATTATAGGGATGTAAAATAATCTCACTGTAGATTCCTCCTTATTCATTCACCCACCCTCTCTTCATCGTTACATTTTAGACTGAAGTTAATCAGGAAGAAAAAAATCCACATGATCAAAGCTGAACAGGTCTAAATAAGGAGATTATAACACAAGGCATGACGTGTATGTTTATCTTGTGTATAAAGATTACTGCTGTCTTTGGACAATTTAACTAGAAGTACATGCTGGTTTTGAAATTTAGCATTTTAATAACATTACATTTATGAAATATAAAGCCATAATCAAATATTTCCATTGAACGTGTTCATCTCTGTTGGGCCGATTATTATTATTAATATAACACTGTAGTAAGTAAAGTGGTTGTTAATTAAAACTCTAAATGATAAATATTTTACAGTGTTTGGTTTGGTTGTTCAGGAACAGGGCTGAACTACGGCCTACTGTAAACCCAGTCTGGACAGAAACCACATGAACTAAACACAAAGCAGCTGAACTAAGAACTGGCTAATATTCTCTCTCCTTTCTGTAATAGAAAATAGAAAATAACTTCACTCACCTGCAGCGACGTGAAACACAACAGACAAAAGATACAAACACTTCATCATTACTGATTCTTCTGCACACACACCAGTCCCTCAAAGTGACACACACACACACACACACACACACACACTGTCACACTGCCTGAGTGTCTCTCTGTTATATAGTGTGATTATCAGGAAACCACAACAACCGCTGTCTCATTTCTCATTTTTTCAAAATCTCTTTCGTCACGCTTTCCATGACTTAATTTCCATTTTATATGTAGTATTAATATTTATTTATATTTTATCTCATGTGGTGATTTTATCTTACTTTATAGTATCATCATTATCTTTCATCATAATTTTTTAGTTTAATTAATTATTTATTCTTCCTAGGTCTTTGATTATAGAGCTACGGCTAAGCGACTAAGTAGCGACATCTTGTGCCATAAAGCTGCTACTACAGCTGGTCTACAGATAATTGCTCATTAGAGATCTAAATCTACATCCAGATTTCCGCCTAGCGACAAATCTAGCGACTTCTTGGACAAACCTTAGCGACTTTCCAAATGTCACCAGATCTGTCCTGCAATCGCGAGGTGTTACTTTCACCTCTCCCTGCGTCTGCTCTGTTCAGTGAGAGTCTGAGAGCCGGAGATATAACAATGTCATGGATAACGAGACGTTCCATTCATCCCAATTTATAGGCCTAGAATTCATATGTGAATGTTTTTAGAATACAAGATGAAAGTAATACAACATGATTTAATGTATATGTAAAGTTCCCGTTACTACAGCCTAGTTCTCTTGTTCAAAGTAGTTCTAGTGTTCAGAAACATTTCAAAAGTCATAAGTTATTCTTTTAATATAAATCATAAAAGTTTTGATAGAGTCATCAAACCTAATCATCACAGCCAAGCTGTCGCATTTCTTTTAAGACGTTTGGCTTCTAGTACTTTTGCCCCTTAGATATTGTGGCTTTCCCTTGCTGGGCTTTATTTCTACAACTAATCAGTAGAGATCCATCTTCCTTTCATCATCCAGATTACTCCTTCTTCAGGGTCACGGGGAACCTGGAGCCTATCCCAGGGAGCATCGGGCACAAGGCGGGGTACACAATGGACAGGGTGCCAGTCCATCGCAGGGCACAATCACATGCACACTCACACACCCATTCATACACTTCGGACACTTTTGACACGCAAATCAGCCTACCATGCATGTCTCTGGACTGCTGGAGGAAACCAGAGTACCTGGAGGAAACCCTCACACACATGGCAGGAATCGAACTGCGGACCCTGGAACGTGCTAACCACTAAGCCACCGGACTCCACTCACCAAACCTTGTCCCTTCTTGAGATAATGTTATGATTAATTTCTGTTCCTCTTCCTGTTTTTTTTCCTAAGCTAACACTTTGCTCACTATCTGTTTCCTCTGTGTTAGACATCCTCTTTTACTTTTTTTTGTTTTCTTGATCTTACTCTGTGAGTTTTTAAAAAGTGAATTCAGTAATGATAAATGCATGTAATTAATTGTAAGGGGGAAAAAAACAGTAACAAATTGCAAGGAGTATTAGGAAAAATTCACAAAAGCTAGGTTAGAAATACACATTTATTCCAGTCAGATTCATCGATTCTCATTCTTTGATTTTTACCCGAACTCAGCAGACTTTAAAAGTCACAAACCAGATCAGATGTAGGAGTCTTCTTACACAAAACAGGATGATGATAAAAGCCTTCTACATTCATTTCTTATTCTGATATAAGTATGATACACATAAGATATAAAATGATGCGTACGCTCTGAATACTTCTGCAAGATTATCCATCAGAAATTTTTAATGATTAACACACAAAGTAAATTAGGAACAATTCCCTTAGCTAACATAAGAAAGTGTAATACAATACTCTGGAAACCCCGCCCCCTTTCCCCCATACATGCATATATCTTAATCTGCTATTTACTTGAAAAAACAAACAAACAAACAAAAACAGGAACAGCAAATTGGGGGAAAACGGGCGGCTCTGGCACAGTTGGTAGAGCGGGTTGTCCACTAATCGTAGGGTTGGCGGTTCGATTCCCGGGCCGGGTGACTCCACATGCCGAAGTGTCCTTGGGCAAGACACTGAACCCCACGTTGCTCCCGCTCTGCTACCATTGGTGTGAGTGTGTGTGTGAATGGGTGAATGAGACACAGTGTAAAGCACTTTGGATAAAAGCGCTATGTAAGTGCACATTTACCATTTACCAAAATGTGCTTACCATGGTGTGTATTTAATAAATGTTTTCATCATTATTATATAATATCTGAGAGTGTATCTATGTATATTTACAGTGGATTAGTTTGTTATAATGCTGGCATATTCAGTGTTGTCTCCAGCGTTGATCTGGACCCGCGCTGCTCCGGCTGTGTTCATGTGGGTTACAGTAGAGTAAGTAACATCAGGTTCAGTCTGTGGAGAGACAGAGTAAGAAAATTATACATATAACACACTCACACACACACACACACACACACACACACACACACACACACACACACCCAATTTCTTTTGACTCCAAGAAGCAAGTAAAATCATATAAAGAAACAAATCTCCAAATCTGATTTCTTTCTTTACACCATGTGTTGTTCTGATAGAAGCAGCAGAAGATATTTTCCTATAACTCACTGTTCAGTGAAAGCATGTGTGTTTCATGTGTGTTACCTGCAGTGTATCACAAATACAACTAAATCTCTAAAGATAGAAACAAATCTGCTATAACTGTTATTGTAGAAGCCGTGCGGAATGAAATGGAGATTAAGTTAAGAATACAGTAAGACTCAAAGACTTAAAGATGCTACATAATAATAACAATGCAGCTGAGCTCCGACCTGCATGTACACTAACCTGATCCTTCTGCTTTCTCTTACAGTCCGGACGTCCTTCAGTAATCACGTTCTCTCCACATCTTCCTCCTAAAGAGAAAAGACCTCAGAAATCACACCTCTAGTGGAAACTACACAATTTCACTATTTGAAGTAATCAGGTAAAGTGTGGAGGCTGCTGTTCTGCTTCAACTCACATACATTAACACTAGGTGATGGAAAGAACCACATTTGAATCTTTATGTTGCAGTGAAAGTATTTTACTGAAGTACTGAATAACTTGCCATGATGTGATTCCCAAAAGGAAATATGTGGAAATTGTACTGGGGGAAAAACCTCCAAAAATCACAAATCAGATATCAATCGTGTGTGTGTGTGTGTGTGTGTGTGTGTGTGTGTGTGTGTGTGTGTGTGTGTGTGTGTGTGTGAGAGAGTGTGTGTGTGTTGTACCTGTACGTCTCCAACAAATAAATGCCACTGCACCGGCTATCACCAACAATAAAACTGCCAGAATGCCAAAAACTGTAATAAAACATACAAAAATATTAATACATTTAAAAACAGATATGTGTTTTTTCATAGCTGATGAAAAGTTTTGGTACCTAGAGGGAGCTGGCTGTGTGTTTGCTGTTTATCTTGTTAAGGTGTTGTTGAGGATGAGGCAGGTGGAGAGTTTGTTGTTTTACTCTGAGGCGGGTTCTTTTTTGTTTCATTTTTTTTTTCATCTGAAGTTGAATTTTTATCCTTTTTTTTTTTTTAATTTTTCAAAACACCTCTTCCAACCCCTTTCTTTTTTACCCCCTTTTTTTTTTTGGTTGGTTTTTTTTTTTTTTTTTTGTGGGGTTTTTGTGGAGGTTTTTAAATTTTTTTTTTTTTATTTTTTTTGTTGTGTCTGTTTTCCTCGAGTGTGTTGAAGTTTCTCTTCTTCCTACAGAAAAGACAAAACTTATTAAAACTAATGACTGTTTTTATCACTGTTAGTAATATGACACATGACACTGGAGTAAAGCATGCTCACAGTCATTAATGAAAACATTTACCTTTAACATATAATCTGACATCTCTGCTATCAGCCTGTACAGAACATCTGTAGTCTCCCCGGGTCCTCTTCAGTCAGGTCTGATATGAGTAGAGAGAGGTCTCCTGGAGCGTTGTTACTGACCAGTTTGACTCTGTTTCTGTAACGTCCAATCTGTTCAGGGTAAATTTCCTGAAAGTGATTGACCTCTATTAAACTCCCATTTTACAGACTTTGGGTTTGTCCTGTAGGTCAGTGCAGACGCAGGGCAGAACTACAGACTCTCCTGTGAACACAGTCACGTCCTCTACCCCTGTCTTCTTCACCAGCTCACAGCCTGTAAACATAACATTTACAGTTAATAATAGAATTACTGCAATTATTAATATTCCCTGCTTGTAAATCACAACATTTTCTGCTGCAGACCAGAAGAGATTTTTAAAGGATGAGCCAATCACCTGTTTAAATTCTCTATATGAATCCAATATCAGGACTCTGATACCCAACACTGAACCTGTACTGGCTTATTTTTATTTTAATAATTGTAATTTTAATAAGCATGTGGCATGTACCTTATATTATAAGTAAAGTTAAGACATTACTTAAGGGACATCTTCATAGGGCTACATGACACCTACATAAACCCTTCATAACAACTGACATGAACCTAAATAAATATTTATAAAGACATGTATTTAAAAGACTTCCTAAAGCATCAGCTGATGTACAGACTGTGTTTATCAATGTTAATGTTAAGTTGATATAACACCTAGTCTAGTGACAGATTTCTGTAGACATTAAATGGTGTTGTGACGTTTTCCAGGTTGACTTTCTTTAGATCATTATGTAAAGTGTGTTATGTAGATTTTCTCTGACTGTCAATTACAGTGAGTTTGTTTTGAATGATTCATGTCATATTAATATTAATTCTCAAGTATCAGATATTAACCAAACAAGATGACTTTGATACTTACTGAACCCTTATGTCAGTTGTAATACACATATAAAACACATATATTTAACAAAGATATGTTTTTGGATAAACCTGTGTTGTGTTTGCAATTGTTTGATATCCATGAGAGCAGAGTATTTCTGTGATTTTTATTTTTAAACAAAAGATCAAAAGGTTAAACAATGAAGGCAATTTTTTTCATAGTCTTCTTTGCTCATATTTACCAATATTAGTGGAGGGCACTGTATGTAGCTACAATTCATTCAAGACTTCTGAATTCTTCAAACTTTTCTTGTGTATATAAATCCTTTTAATACCTTTAACATAAAGCTTGATGTCTCTGTGTTCCTTCTCAGTGCTGCACCTGTAGACTCCATCATCCTCTTCTCTCAGGTCAGATATGAACAGAGACAGATTAGCAGGAGAAATGTGATTAAACAGCTGAAGTCTGTCACGGTAGTGTTCATCATTTAACACTTCTGTCAGATCTCCTGTTCTGAAGGTCTCCCAGGTGAATTTCTGAGGTTTGGTGTTCAGGTCAGAGCAGGAGCAGGGGAACAGCACTGAACCACCTTTGTGTCCTGTGATATCTACATGTTTATCACCAGAGAGAGAACAGCCTACAGAAACAAACATACAAAAACTCACAATCTACTGAATACAATATGAAGTACAACATTTCAAAATTAAATTTTATGAAAATATTTGAGTACATTTAATTAAAAAATCATGAAATGTGTCTGTTTACTATTACTGACTATTTAAGAATTATTGGAAAATACAGTTTGGAATAATTTGAGAATTGGTACATGCAGCAAGCAGATACATGTGTGTTTGTTTGTTTGTTTATCTTTAGTTTAGTTAGGATTGTACCATATTTTAGTGTTGGTTTGATTAGGAAAGGTTCACATCTGTTAATATAAAGCTCACAGCTGATGTTAAGAGCAAAAAACAAGTCATAAGGTTGAAGGAATTGTCCAGTTTACACACACATACCCACACACCCACACACACACACATACATGCACACGTCAGATATCACATATCACCAGGTTCTAAAAATATAATTTTATATATATAAAACAATTTTAAAAATCATGCGCTGAGTCGATTCAGACGAGTTCATCATTCAGACATGAACAGGAAATGCAGAGTTGTAGTGGTAGCTCAGTAGTTAAGGCCCATTGGGCTATCTGGAGAAAATCCTGTAAACACTGTGTGTGAGGTGAAAATACACCCTGGATTGTATGCCAGTCAATTGCAGGAAACCAAACGCACACACACACACACACACACACACACACACACACACACACACACACACACACTCAGCAGGTTATCTTAGGCAGTCCACCTACCATCACATTTTTAGGATTTAGCAATCTAATTAATTTATTAATCTAATCTAATTAGTTATATATATATATATATATATATATATATATATATATATATATATATATATATATATATATATATATATATATATATATATATATATATATAAGTAACACACTGTTTCTTTAATGTTTGGTTAAAAATGAAATTCCTTCATTTTGAAAACAGTATGTAAACGTGAAAAATAGATACACACTTTTATTGGAGTTTGCGTGAGAAAAGATTTCATGAATTTTGAAAGCTGAAGTTATTCAATCCTTTTTGTGTCAAAGTAATGAAAAGTGATACACAGTTCAGTCACATAGACCGCTGATGTGAGTTTTAAAAATGTGAACACAGGATTGAAAAATACATGTTACTAAATATGGTGTAATGCAGGAAGTGAAGATGGTCACTGACAGAGAGACAGCAGAAACAGTTGTGAAATTCACACGCATCTATTTACAGCTAAGACCAGAATGAAGAAGTGACAGTGAAGTGACAGTAACAAGTTACAGGAAAATAACTTTCCTATTACACTTTATATGAGTTATTATAGATACATTCACTAAGACAGAGATTGTGAGAGATGTAATTCAGTAAATGTGTAAAAACATACACTGTAAGTATTATAGGGATGTAAAATAATCTCACTGTAGATTCCTCCTTATTCATTCACCCACCTCTCTTCATCAGTACATTTTAGACTGAAGTTAATCAGGAAGAAAAAATCCACATGATCAAAGCTGAACAGGTCTAAATAAGGAGATTATAACACAAGGCATGACGTGTACAGTATCTCACAAAAGTGAGTACACCCCTCACATTTTAGTCAATATTTGATGATGTCATTTCATGTGACAACACTGAAGAAATGACACTTTGCTACAATGTAAAGTAGTGAGTGTGCAGCTTGTGTAAATTTGCTGTCCCCTCAAAATAACAACATACAGCCATTAATGTCTAAACCGCTGACAACAAAAGTGAGTACACCCCTAAGTGAAAATGTCCAAATTGGTGCCAAAGTGTTAATATTTTGTGTGGCCACCATTATTTTCCAGCACAAGCTGTACACTCACTACTTTACATTGTAGCAAAGTCTCATTTCTTCATTGTTGTCACACAAAAAGTTTGAATCAAATATTTGCAACAATGTGAGGGGTGTAGTCACTTTTGTGAGATACTGCATGTTTAACCTGTGTATAAAGATTAATACTGTCTTTGGACAATTTGGTTGTTCAGGAACAGGGCTGAACTACGGCCTACTGTAAACCCAGTCTGGACAGAAACCACATGAACTAAACACAAAGCAGCTGAACTAAGAACTGGCTAATATTCTCTCTCCTTTCTGTAATAGAAAATAGAAAATAACTTCACTCACCTGCAGCAACGTGAAACACAACAGACAAAAGATACAAGCACTTCATCATTACTGATTCTTCTGCACACACACACACACACACACACACACACACACACACACACACACACACACACACACTGCCTGAGTGGCTCTCTTTTATATACTGTGGTTTTCAGGAAATAACCACTGTGTCATTTCTCATTTCTGAAAATGTCTTTCATCACTTTTTCCATGACTCAATTTACATTGAATATGCAGTAGTAATATTTATTCAAAAAATTTCATGCAGTGGTTTTATCATATTCATAGTTTCATCATCGATATATGTTTTAGGTTTCACTTTCTCAGTTGCTCAAGTGAAGTTTGTTAGATGACCCCTAGGAAACCTGAGGGACCAAGTCAACACAACAGAAGACTTCAGGAGCCAAACTTGTTCTGAGGTATTACAACATGACAAAACAACCTTTTCAATTCAACTTAAAAATTGAGAGGTGACACTTTTTTTTAATCTACCACTACTACTACTACTACTACTACTACTACTGCTTGGGTAAGAGAGACATGAAACCGGTTTTGAAGTTCACGTGAAACTACACCCAGACCAGGAAAGAAAACGGAAGGTGGCCAGATATAATCAGAACATTTACCATGTGTGAGCTGAGGAGGTCTAGTTGGTGTTTAAAAACATAAATTATAACATATACAGTAATTATTATTACATTATTTTTTAAAAAAAAACTTTTTTATGTTTATTTAATTAATTATTTATTCTTCCTTGGCCTTTGATTATAGAGCCATAACAAAGTGGCTAAATGGTGACATCAGCTGACATAAAGCTGCTACTACAGCTGCTGTCAAAGTGTTTTATTCCTCTTGTATCTCAGCAATTTGGCATCAACTAGAATTTATGTTTGTGATGGAATTACACGATGTCTGGGAAACTAGTTAGTCCCTCTATCTCTTGAGATTAACACGGCTTGTCATGTCAAAACTTCTTAAAACACTAATTAATATCTCCTCACTGAAAACTTATCAATCCTGTTAACAATCACAAACTTTTTAAATCCCTTCTTATAGAGCATTCACCATACAAGTCCCAGTGGAAGCTGATACTATAGAAACAATAACATATCAAAATGAGGCATTAACATAAACCTGTGATTTAATTTACAGCTGGTAGACTTATAGAAAACAAACATGTTCTGACCAGAGAATTTAACACATAGTGAGAAATATAGTGAGAAAGTTACACCATTATAATACAAAATTAAGTACTTTAATGCTTGCTAGACTATTCACCTGACGAAAAAAAAAAAAATATGTATTCAACATTTTACTGATTATAACTAAATTTGGTGTATGTAAAAACGTAAAAGAGTTCACGATATTAAAGTCTTATTACTAATTGTTTTACTGACACAACGTTTATTTTCATAGGACGCTTCAAAGTCACAATTTAATTTAAGATGAAAAATGACTAACTTCTTCGTCAGCTAAATTTAAAAGCAGAGAAATAATAGTTATGTTTAATAAACAATAACACTTTCTTTTTTTTATAAAAATCTTTAGTAATGAAACCTTATCTTTGGACGCTTCAAAGTCACAATTTAATTTAAGATTATATATACACACACACACATAAATATATATATATATATTATTTTTTAAAGATAACTTCTCCACATGTTCACATCTATCAGACTTTCTTTCCCCTTCTTAGGATCATTTGTGTTCCCTTCAGAAGGTGAAATGCTGCTCAACTGGGTTAAGGTCTGGTGATTGACTTGAGCAGTCTAAAACCTTCCACTTCCTGCCCCGAGCAAAGTCCTTTGGTGAGTTGGAAGAGGGATTGTGCCGGTATGCCTTGCTGCATGATAAAGTTCCTCCAGATTAATTTCTCTTTAAATTGCCAGACACAATGTTCCTGTAAACTTCTGAATTCATTCTGCTGCTACCATCATGAGTTACATCAATAAAGATGATGCAAGTGGATCTTCTCCTCACACTTTTGTCTGATTCTATAGGATCGATGTTACAGAGCCATCACTGACTTATTCCATCCTGAGCGTGTTTAATAAATAATTAAAAATTTAAAAAATAAAAAGCAACAACAACAACAAAAAAAACAACTCTCGCAGATGAGTTGTTTTTGTCCCCCCAAATGTTCCTGCTTTATTCATGGAATAGTTGAGGTTATTGTGTTTGTTCCGTACACCACTAAGTTAGTTGGCATGACTGCTTCAGACCACATATCTGCAATAAGGGAGTTGTCTATATTCCATAAGGAGATACCAAAATATATTTTTGAAAGAGTCATCTTGATGAGTTTTCCTGCTCTTATTTGATTGACAGAATATAATCGGTCCTGATCATCGGATGTTTTCAAACAATTGACAGATAATCGACATATCGGCAGATTGCGGGGAAAAATTGCCTTTGTTTGTTATTGGTGCTTCCAGTACCGGTCTCGCCCACGGTGATTCGCATAGTGAGATACCAAATGAACATTTGAAAGAGAACACTTGTCAATCACGTTACAATAATTTGCTTGCCTACAAACTGGGTGCTCTGATACACATCTACAAATAAATACCAGGAAACAAGAACTGAAATTTGAAACACTCTTCTCATATCCATCTTTTGATCTCAATCCCAAATGTTTTCAATCTACAGCTGAAACAAATTAATCGGTCTTGCCATTCCCAGTAGTTTCAGAGGGGACTGTAGATATAAAACACATACATGTAGAAAATGGAGGCTGCTTCATATACAGTATATTTCGATGAGCTACAGAACTTTCAGCAGGGGTGTAGTGAAGCATGCTTTGGTAAAGTTCAGCCCAGGATGAACAAACTATATGTACAGTAGTAACACGTTCATACACACCACGCATGACTCCAGTGCAGGTTATATATTTCCTAATCTTCATAAACCTTAACTTCTGGTGTAAAATGAGTAACAAGAGAAATCAGCACAGTACAGGGTCATTTGGAAATCAAAATCTTTTATTACAGTTAAGCACATTACAAAAATGACTATTTCTTCCAATGATTTAGTACTGAATATGAGGAGATCAACTTCACCACTAGCAGACATACGTACAGTCGAGCATGTACTAAACCCAGGAACAAAAAAATAATGCAAAGACAGTAGGTGTTCAAGTCAGGTTTAGTACTGTGTCTCGATAGCAAGGCATGAAAATCATTTGGTCTAGAACAATGAGGAAATGACTAGACAGCTCTATAGATTAAAAAAAAGAAAAGAAAAGATAAAAAGGGTGCATGAATTAAGAAATAAAGAATATATGGAGTGAACTAGTGTGTCAGCTTCTGCCTGAATTTCAGTTGTTTTCTTTTTGCCTTGATTTTGTGCAAAATATAGACAGGATGATCTCGGGTGAACTCGACAACACAGAACAGGCACTTGAGCTTCCTGTAACCCAAAAAAATAATAATAAATAAATTGAGCTCCTCCTACACCAGGCACACACTTGTAAACAGTGTTTTTCAATCACTGGAACTTCTAACAAGAATCCAAATAAGATCTACAGTTCTCAATAATGAAGGTCCAACACTGGATCAGGTAGAAATGTCTCCAGAAACTAGGGAAGGGACAAATTCTAACCGCGTATGGGTTTCGTCACGACAATAAGACATCTTGATTTGGATCATGACATGAATGTTAAAAAAAAATTAAAAATAATAAAAGACAGACAGTAAATGTCAATGAGTCATCTGGAAAAAGAACATTAGCTAATTCTGGGGTTCAAGTGAATCTTTAAGTACATCAGTCATTATTTATTATAGAAGGTTTACGTGCAGAAGGGTATGTTTAGAGGAAAAAAACCAAGACAAGTCATGTTTGTACATGCCAGGGATGACAAAAAGCCACAGCTTGGAACCTGTAATAACAGTAATAAGCCATGGATTTTGTGGTATAATCTTGGTGTTTCGTAACGTCCTCACGGATTAATCAATCAATCAAACACCTCACGCGAGTTAACAACAGCTCCAAGATTCACAAACTTATGGAGGTGTTTAAAATGACCCACATGACTGAAATGGTCATTAGAGACGAAACTGTGAGGCAAACACGCACCAAAATGAAGAACACTGAAGTGGCCTCGCTGGGACGCTGGACTCAAGGCCTCTGAGCCATCAAGCAGCGCTCATCTGATGCACCTCGACCTAAAAGATCAATCCCTCCTCTGTCGGGCGAAGTGCAATAGACCAAAATTAGCTGGAAATCGCGGACACACACACACACACACACACACACACACAACATAAGAGTAAAAGGATTCAGTGATCCATCACTCAGCTGTCAGTCGTACTTTATATAAAAAATAAAAATAACAAAAACACAAAGGAGCCAGCAGCTATCATACTTTTAATACATAGAAATATAATTAGTACAATTTGAGTTAAACGTCTACTCCACCACCATCCAGATGAGTTCTATGGAGTGTATTTTTTTTCTTTCTCTTTTTAAATATCAAAAAAGTTATATCAGATGCATTAACCGTATTACGTCTAAAGCCCCTTACTGAATAAAAATCTACAGCAGATTCACTACACCCCCACTCCTTACTCAATACTGGGTCATGTTCACTGGATTCATTGTGTACGAGCGACGCGCAACGTCGACGCTTTTGCAAATCTACTCAAACACCTGGATTTTTGCTCATGGATTCATAACGCCATCCATACATGTAATCTCAATCCTTTATGTGTGTTTATATGCACTGGATTGAATTAGAAGATGTTTTTTCTTTTTAAATTAAAGTTCAGCTCTATCTTCAGGATGATCAACAGTAGTTTAACTGCGGGTGACCAACATCCATTCTGTTGAAGCAACACGTAATCAACGACTGCATCTATCGGTGACGGCCGACGCAAATCAGCGACACATCAGGGGCAGCCAATCATAGTTCACATTAAATCATTCATCATTACCCTACAAACAAAACTACCAATTTTGTTTTAAATGAACATAATAAAATTCATATTTTCCAGCTTTGCTCAGTTCATTCATAGATAAGCTCTGTTTGCTTATATACAGTAAAGTGATGCCATACAAGGCACGCATTTATAACTGTTCAGAAATATAGGAACATAAATTAATGGATTATCACATGATGAGCTCCGAGTGAGCGTTCTCTCATGCTGTCTGTTTTATACATGTGCTTGAGATATGTGCGCGTTTTTTCTGTGTAAAACTGCAAGTGTGTGTTTTGGCTCCAAGAGACTGTGACAGCCTCATGGCATCCAGGATGTGTTTTAATAATTGTGTTGATTTGTGCGTAGATCCACCCCTCGTGTATACACTGCTGATCCTCGCTCGTTCTGTCAGTCAGTGCCAGGAGCTTTCCAGGCAACTGCAGCTGCTAACCTCATCACAGCTTGGTGTAATTTTTCGCAAGCATGTGTTCGAGTCAGATGCTGACGACGAAGCTGCGGGAATGAGGCCCGTTTGGCCGTTCCTTTGGTTTGGCGTGCCTTGAACCAGCCGTCCCTCGCGCTTCTTGTGCAGAAACACGATGTCGCCTTCCTTCAGCTCCAGCTCAGCCTCGCTCTGTGGAGGGTAAGACACCACCACGCGGTACCTGCACAGGAACAGCATGCAGGTTAATCACACCATGTAAAAGGGTTAAGGTATTTGGGTGACCGTAAGCAGTGCACACTCAGAGACTCGGTGAATGGAGGAACAGGAGGGTGCTGCCTAATAAACTGACTTTCAGTGTAAATGACTGCATAAGTCATATGTTTCCCATAAACAAAACATCCAATTAGAGTAAAAAGACGCCTGGATCTTTGCTGTGGGACTTGATTCTGAATGTCACGCGACTAAGACACAACTATAGGAAGCGGAACAACCCAAAAGCACTTTGAAACTGTGCTATCCAGAACAACTGCACAGCGTAGACTGCACCAGCTTTGACCTGATTCATGCAGTGTGAACCACAAAAAGTGAGCAGCAGGGTGAGTCCAGAAGACACATGCAATGGGCAAAAAATCACGTGGTCCAGCACGCATATGGCAAAATCATATAATCGAGATCATACAATATAAAGCATTTTGAGTTTTATTATTCATTATGTTTATCATCATCAGGGTCACGGTGAACCTGGAGCCTATCCCAGCAAGCATCGAGCACAAGGCGGGGTACACCCTGGACAGAGTGCCAGCCCATCGCAGGGCACAATCACATACACACATAAGTTATATTATTGTACTTCAAGATGCCATCTACAGGCACAAGAATGTAACTACTGTACCTATTAAGGCAGAATCTTCCATCCATTTTCCATACCACTTATCTTAAACAGCTGGCCTGTATGCACATGGGTATTCTATACCTGCGGCCATCATCACTCTTTCCATGATTTAGTTTACATTTTATATGCAGTATTAATATTTATTCATGTTGTGGTTTTATCATATTCATAGTACCATCATTGTTAAATATCTTAGACATCATTTTCTCAATTTCTCAAGTGAAGTTTGTTAGATGACCCCTAAGAAGCCTGAGGGACTTCAGGAGCCAAACTTCTGAAGGTACCGGCGTGAAAAAAACAGCCTTTTCAGTCCAATACAAATGACACAACACTTTTTATAAACTGAAAATAGTACTACAACCACCTATATCATGTGACTTTATTGAGTATATTAAGAGCAAAACTGTGCGTAAGCTGTGATATTAAATTCACTTTTCAACACACATGACTTCTAGTATTTAGGACAAAGTTGCAATGTCCATCAGTATATTTACCAGCAGCATGTTTCCCTAGACTTACGGGAAGTAATGAAGATCTGAGGTCTTAGAGACTCATCATGATTGATGATCATGACTCATTATGAAAAATAAAATTAATCATAAAAGTATCAATGTAATTTTTAACTTCCAGATCTACATCCAGATTAACCATCATACAACCATACAACCAGATTATGATCCAAATCTACATCCAACAAGTTACTTCCTGTTATCACTTATGTCATAGGAACTACCTGCTGAAAAATCCAGTCTGTTCTGACCAGTTTCAGCTACCAAAACACAGTCAGAGCTGCTCAATTTGGTAGAACATCTTTACTAGCTGCTACAGTAAGTGCTCATAGAGCATTAGTGGAAAACTGTGATTCAAATTATGGCCAGCACTACTGTCAGAGCTGCTGTTATAGAAAAATTAATCAGTACCTTCTGAACAATCAAATTAGACAATTCAACACTTACTGTATCCACAGTATAGCAAACATAATTACAAATAAAAGAAAATAACCATAAACCTGAATTTGATCCATGTGAAACTGGATGTTCTATCCTAACTGCTACACCAGGTGGCACTAAATCCCTTGTAATGGTAATGTGCATCATTAACAAGCTTTTAAATAACTGTCCTTTTGCACTCCAATTATAGACATGAGACACTCACTAATGGAGAATATGATTATGTTTCACAATATAAAAATGATATATATTATTACTATATGTTTTAGGAACATAAACTTCTGATGTATGGACAGAATGCATTTCATAACATCCCTTTTTCTTTCCAAATCTTTGTAATATACACTCACTGTCCACTTTAATAGGAACACCTGTACACCTGTTCATTTATGTAGTTATCCAATCATTCAGTCATGTGGCAGCAGCATGATGCATGACATGCAGATACAGGTCAAGGGCTTCAGATAACGTTTGCCATTGATGTAAATGTTAAAAAAAAAAAAAAAAAAAACTCTTGACCTGTGTCTGCCTGATTTTATGCATTGTGCTGTTGACTAGATAACTCCATAAATGAGCAGGTTTTACTAGTAAAGCAGATGGTAAGTGAATTTGAACATATAAGTAGATCTTTACATCATAGACACAATGTCTGCACATTTTGCCATTGTTTGCAGAACTTTATTAGATTTAATTTAGATTATTTTCTATAAAACAAGATCTTGGGTGATGAAAGTATTTTCAGCTAGCCAAATCTGGCTTATAAACTGCAACCCTGTTATTAACTGACTTGCTCTTTACGAAAATGTTATGCAGCGAGCATGGGGGCAGAGGGTTTCTGCCTAAATGGGCCTCTATTAATGCTTTGTTGCAGTTCATACTTTGACCACAAGTGTACATAAATAACTCAAGTGAGTATGTAGGTGGGGATTGGTGGTGGGGGGTGGAGGATGGGGGATGGGGGACGCATCCACCACTGCTTCCTGCTAATAAACTGAATGCAAAGGCTGGTGGATGTAATGCATTGTATGTAACCAGTAGACCTCACAACACCTATTTTCATGTCCCCAGCAGCCCCCAGAACACAGAAGCTGTGTAAAGTTTGCTTCTCCGGATAGAAGGTATATCAATACAAAACTCTACCCTTCTGCCTCTCCTTAGCTCCGAGACGGCCGAGGCGCCTCAGGATACTGTCTTACTAGGAGGACAATTATGCTGACCAGTACCCATTTTAAAAAAAAATAAAACAAAATAAAATAATTAATAATAATAGTAATAATAATTATAATAATAATGATATCAACACACTTCAATAAAATACATATGGATTTCAGTTTTGAAGAACGACCTTCGGTTTTATAGTCACACTAAGTTGTCAAATTAAAGTAGGTACAGCATTTTTTTCATTATAGAATTTTGTTTATTACAATAATTTCTGCTGTGTGATATAAATTACAGTTACAAATTCTGTCAAGGTAGATATAAAGTAAAGTTGAAACAGTATGCTAGTTAAGCATGTAACTATGGTTCCAGAGTAAATGTAAGTAAGGTCTAGGGAAAGACGTCCATATGACAGTGATATACTGTGAATACTTTGTTGTACATTACTTTGTGACTATGTTGAATGCTCTCAGCATGTATGCACACAGGATGGAAGTTTTAATAAAACCACAGTTGTGAACATAAATAATGCTCTCATGTTAGAGGCAGTGTGAGACACTCAGCATGTCAGAGTAACCACATGATTGTGGCAGGGCAGCATGAGGGCTGATGGGAGAATGGCTACTTCCTGTTGCTCACAGCATCAGTTAACCGACGCTGTGGCATGCACAGAGAACACTGTGTAATACTCCACACTCAACAAACACACTGCCATATTTTTACATTTGTCTACATACAGCGTATAGTAGTCTTTTTACACAAAACAGTATGATGGCAAAAAAAATACAAAATAAATAAAACTTCTAGAACTTTAATTGATTATATAAGGATAATACGCATAACATAAAAATTGACATGTACACTCCAAATATATTAGCAAGATTTATTCATCTGCAGTTTTTTATTCATTAACAGACATTAACAGTGAATGCAGAACAATAACCTTAGCTAACATAAGTAAATATAACACAATGCTCTGGATGAATCTGCTTTTTAATGGTACAAAATATTATATATAATATATAAATGTATGTATATTTACTGTGGATTAGATTGTTAGAATGCTGGCATATTCAGTTTTGTCTCCAGCGTTGTTCCGCTGGAACTGCTCGTGTTATGTGTTCTGTGGGTTACAGTAGTATAAGTAACAGTATCAGTCTGTAGAAAGACAGAACAAGAAAATTATACAAATAACACACAAATACTGTTGACTACAAGAGGAAAGAGTGAAATCCTGTGAAGACGCACACAATCTCCAAATCTGACTCTTCTTTACACAATGTGATAGAAACATCAGAAGACATTTTCCTACAGTATAGCAAAACAACTAAATCTCTAAAGGTAGAAACACATCTGCTATAACTGTTATTGTAGAAGCCGTGCAGAATGATATGGAGATTAAATGAAGAATACAGTAGGACTCTGAAGAACGATGAGAATTTGATGAACTTTTTATAGTTCCCTTTCAGTCATTTATCTTCTGACTCAAAGCTGAGTCTCCGACCTGCATGTACACTAACCTGATCCTTCTGTGTTTCTTACAGTCCGGACGTCCTTCAGTAATCACGTTCTCCCACATCTTCCTCCTAAAGAAAAAAGACCTCAGAAATCACACCTCTAGTGGAAACTACACAATTTCATTTTCCTTATCCAGAGACACTTACAGAAATGCTGCTGTTCTACGGTTTCGGTTCATCAATCTCAGAATTATTTTTGTGTGTGTGTATGTGTGAGTGTGTGTGTGTGTGTGTGCGTGTGTGTGTGTGTGTGTGTGTGCGTGTGTGTGTGTGTGTGTGTGTGTGTATGTTGTACCTTTGCGCCTCCAACAAATAAATGCCACTACAACGGTATCACCAAAAATAAAACCGCCACAATGCTGAAAACTGTGTAATAAAACACACCAACATGTTAATAAATGTAATAATACAGATGTGTATTTTCATTAATAATTTAAAGTTTTGGCACCTAGCAGGAGGCTGCTGTTTGGTTGATCTTGTTTTACTGTTGTTGATGCAGGTGGAGAGTTTGTTGTTGTACTCTGAGGCGGTTCTGATGGAGGTGATGTGTCTCTTTTCCTCGAGTGTGTTGAAGTTTCTCTTCTTCCTACTGAAAAGACAAAACTTATTAAACCTAATGAGTGTTTTTATCACTGTTAGTAATATGACACATGACACTGGAGTAAAGCATGCTCACAGTCATTAATGAAAACATGTACATTTCTTCTGACTCTCAAAAGCATTAGGCAGTGAAGTCACTCCCTCGTACATTATTTGTGATGTATCAGATATACGTACCAAAAAGTTACATTTATTTACCTTAACATTAACACTGATAAAACATGGTGACACTGACACCTACTGAAGCCTTGATAAATGTTTATGTAGACTTATGTTAGTTGTAATGAAGGAATTATACAGGTGTCATGTAGCTCTATAAACACTACAGTGTTACCAAAATAAATCATAGATTATTATTATTAATTTTAATGTTGGTTTATTATTAAATCTTCACATGTGACAATATATTGCTCACAGCTGATGGTGAGAGCAAGTCATTTGTTTTCAAACAAGGAATTGTCCAGTTTGTCCTTAAGAGTTTTATTTAAACACACAGGGTCAGTAGTGGAACATCATCAGCTGGACTCAAACCCTAATCTCTAGTTTCTCAACCCAGTTCCTAACTACTGTGTGTGTTACACTATCTTGTGATCATGTGTGTATTTTTCTTTTAAATCCCAGAGAGTCACTTGTAGCTAAACAGCTGTGATTAGACACCATGTTACAACTACATCTGAAAATAAAGACCACTTGGAGAGAGTAATACTACACAATGTACAGATTTCTTTAAACTGATCAATTTCAAAATTTTACAATTACTTACACACATTTCTCAATACTATGTTCACTTTATCAAAACTCTTCACACAGTTGTCTTTACCAGCGTGCAGCTCAGTACAGCAGATAACCTCACATCCATAATGTACTATAATAACATATATATAATACTTTTAAGGTTTTTTAGGAGTATTTTAGGAGGTGGGAGGAAACCAGAGAACCTGAAGGAAACCCACATGGACATGGGGAGAACAAGCACAGAAATGCCACACAGACAGAAGACCGAGCTCAGGACTGAAGCGGGGACCCTGGAGCTGTGAGGAGACAACGCTACCCACTGCATCACTACACTGCTCATAGATCCACAGAGTTCCCCTTTTGTATAGATGGTAATGAATAAAAAACAGAACAGCTGTGTAAGGCTAAATTAGAAATCAGCTGTGATTATTTATTTAGTTCTTTGTTTGTTTACTTAAACAAAAATATTTAATTATTATAAAAAGTACCACTTTAATAGGATTTGCACTTGTGTTGATCAATATGTAAACATGTGGGAACATCAGCTGTAGATACACAGAGTTTTGTTGGAGTTTGTGTGAGAAAAGAATTCATGAAATTTGAAAGCTGAAGTTATTCAATACTTTTTGTGAAAGCACTGAAAAGTGATACACAGTTCAGTCACATAGACCGCTGATGTGTTAACTGTGTGAAGAGTATTGATACTTGCTCTGAACTAAATGTAAAAACTATAAATAAGGCGTAATGCAGGAAGTGAAGATGGTCACTGACAGAGGGAGAGCAGAAGAAGGTGTGAAATTCACACGCATCTATTTACAGTCCAAAAAGAGAATGAAGAAATGACGACACATTACAAGTTACGGGGAAATAACTTTTCTATTACACTTTATATGAGTTATTATAGATACATTCACTAAGACAGAGATTGTGAGAGTTCTCTAAATGTACTAAATTATAAACCTCAGACACGCCTCAAAATCATCTCATTCTACCAGAACACAAGCAAAGTCTCTCAACAAGAACGTGCTAATACTCACAACACAATGACTTTTAGCAGGAGTAGATCCAAAATACAGAAAAATTTAACCATAGAAAATAACAAAAAATATGTAAATTTAACCCCCAGTCCACACACTCATACCTCACACACTCATAACTTAGGGCAGGTTATCTTAGGCAGTCCCCCTGTGGATTCTACACCCATGGATAAACAGAGTTTTGATGATATTTAAGTGAAAAGAATTAATTACATTTTGAAAAGCTGAGGTTATTCAATACTTTTGTGTCAAAGCACTGAAAAGTGATGCACAGTTCAGTCACATAGACCACTGATGTGAGTTTTGAAAATGTGAACACAGGATTGATGAATTCATGTAAGAAAAAAACCTATAAAATAAGACATATTGCAGGAAGTGAAGATGGTCACTGACAGAGAGACAGCAGAAAAAGGTGTGAAATTCACACACATCTATTTACAGCTAAGACCAGAATGAAGAAGTGACGTACAGGTTACAGGAAAATAACGTTTCTATTACACTTTATATGAGTTATTATAGATACATTCACTAAGAGAGTTTCAGAGACGTAATTCGGTAAATAAATATAATAAGGTTGTTGTTTTTTCATCACTGACGAAAAGTTTTGGCACGTAGAGGAATGCTGCTGTGTGTTTGCTGTTTACCTTGTTCCAGTGTTGTTGAGGATGATGCAGGAGGAGAGTTTGTTGTTTTACTCTGAGGCGGTTCTGATGAAGGTTTTGTGTCTGTTTTCCTCGAGTGTGTTGAAGTTTCTCTTCTTCCTGAAATACTTCATATTAGTTTGAATGTAAACATTGTTTTTCATAATATTACAGTTGGACTTTTTGTAGAAGAAAATTATACTCAGTAGCCTGTTATTTGTTATTTATCTTAAGATATCTTATATTCTTGTTGAAACATGTCAGTAATAAATATAACGGGAGAGTAAGAACTGAACTGTAACTTCAGTTATCCAAGTTCTTCCACCATAAAAAAAATGGGCTGGTTTTGGGCATTAAACTCCCGAGCTGTGTCCCACTCCGGCTCTGCCCATGGTGGAGGTAGTGTTAGAGAGCTGCGCCCCTTGCAGGTTGCCATCGTACCAGCGGTTCTGACCAGAAAGCAGATTACTCTCACCCTGTCCTGCACCGAGTACAGTGTAGTGGGGGAAACTTTTGGTGTCAGTAAAACGACCGTCCATCGATGTGTATATGGTGTATGTACAGCTACTAAAGAACAATGAATGCTGCGTGATATCAGGCTGCTGAATGTAGCGGAGGACAATGAAATTGCATATAGTAATTCCTTGCCGCATCTTAAGTCACAGGTTTGCGGTGCGCTGGATGTCACACACATCACATCACTTATTCTTCCCCCGACTGATGGATAAATTCTGTCATGTGTTTTGTGTGAATGTCATTTTTCTTGACAAAAACTGTTTCAAAACAATTTTTTTACACAACATTTAAATATTGATATAGAGTCCATGCGCTAAAGTTAAATGAACAATGATTATGTAGAAAATTGGGAAATTTTATTGATAATTTTCATTTCCATCAGCTATATCAGTAAACATTTTAACGTGTTAACCTTTCATCACAAAAAACACTGATCAAGTCTGTTTTCACTGAAAATCAACTTTTATTGTGTATTTAAATTCTTTACCTTTAACATGAAGCTTGATGTCTCTGTATTCCTTCTCAGTGCTGCACCAGTAGTCTACATCATCCTCTTCTCTCAGGTCAGATATGAACAGAGACAGATTAGCAGGAGAAATGTGATTAAACAGCTGAAGTCTGTCACGGTAGTGTTCATCATTTAACACTTCTGTCGGAGGTTCTGTTCTGTAGCTCCACCAGGTGAATTTCTGAGGTTTGGTGTTCAGGTCAGAGCAGGAGCAGGGTAACAGCACTGAACCACCTTTGTATCCTGTGATAGCGACCTGTTTATCACCATAGAGAGAACAACCTACAGAAACAAACATACAAGAAACTCACAATCTACTGAATACAATATGAAGTACAACATTTCAAAATTAAATTTTATGAAAACTCTTATGCTTCAGTCCATTTAATCTCTAATCTCTTGTTTCTCAGCCCAGTTCCTCACTGCTGTGTGTGTTACACTATCTTGTGATCATGTGTGCATTTTAACTTTTAAATCCCAGAGAGCTACTTGTAGTTAAACAGCTGTGATTAGACACCATGTTACAACTACATCTGAAAATAAAGACCACTTGGAGAGAGTAATACTACACAATGTACAGATTTCTTTAAACTGATCAGTTTCTATTTTTTACAATTACTTACACACATTTCTCAATACTATGTTCACTTTATCAAAACTCTTCACACAGTTGTCTTTACCAGCGTGCAGCTCAGTACAGCAGATCATCTCACATCCATAATGTACTGTCATGGGTGTAGATTTGGTTTCAACATTGGAGGGTTGAAGTGTGAATGGGTATGCTTCCCGATATTTTTAATTAAATAATAATAATAATAATAATAATAATAATAATAATAATAATAATAATAATAATAATAATAATAATAAATAGGGACAAAACATTTGTTATATCTGCATTGTCATTACATAATTATCCAGTTCTTATCTATCTACCCATCCACCCATCTGTATAATCTATCTATCATCCACCCAACTGTCTAATCTATCTATCATCCACCCATCTGTCTAATCGATCTATCTATCATACACAAGCATTTATGATCAAATTATTGCTTAATCAAAACAAATTACTCAGGACATAATAAAATGAATGCACTATCAAGCTTCAATATATGTGAAGTGTCATTAGATAGATTACACCATATTATCCTACCTCCTCCTGAGTACTGTACATGTTTTATTATTATTATTATTATTATTATTATTTTACTGTCCCTCTCTGACTAGAAATGTAAAATAGTGTGCTGATCCCTGCTTCTCTTCATCTTCAGAGATACCTGTGCCCTCTCCCAGTCACACAGCAGAACTCAACCATTGTGTTCTGAGCCAATAGTTGGGTGAGAACAACTTACACAACAGAGGGGGGATTTTAGTATTTTTTTCTGATTTATTATGACAAATTAACAATTGATTTGGAAAACCAATAACGTTACAAAATACTTCACTTCTACATACGTATCAGTTGATAATGGTATAAATATTTGGCGTTGTAATTCCTAGTTCTGATTATTGAGGCCCCCCCGCATCGACCTGGAAACTGCAGTCCCCTATAACCAACAGTAGACTTCATACACGCCTTAAATCCAACTCATTTTAACAAAAAACTTAAAAAGTTAAGTAAAGTAAATCTCTCTCAACAACATACACCTTAGTACAGCGGTCCCCAAGCTTTTTTCCGCCTCGGACCAGTTTAATATCACACAATATTTTCACGGACCGGCCTTTAAGGTGTGGAGGATAAATACAACAAAATAAAATGATACGACCAGCATAAAAACTGGGGTATTTTTAAAATATAATAATAAACATGAATACAATGTGAAACTGCAGCTTTATTAGCAGCGTCCTAGTAACATCACGCCAACAACATAGCATGAGTAACTTTCGCTCTACCCCTTAACATATCATGTGTCCAAGTAACGTATCATGTGACCGAGACAAGAGTCTTGACATGCGTCAAGAGTGAGTCGTAGACGGATGTAACGGAGAGAATCCAGTCATTTTTCAAAATAAAACATCATTCAGACTCCGATAATAAATAAAAACGGAAATAATGCAAGTTATTTATTCTTTTTTTTGTGGGTATATTTCGGGGTATACCCGAAATACACCCTGGATTGTACGTCGGTCAATTGCAGGAACCACGCACACACAGCAATTTTAGTCAATCCATCTACTAGTGTATGTTAGGAACTGGGAGGAAACCAGAGAACCCAGAGAAAACCCACATGGACATGGGAAGAATAAGCACAGAAACCCCACACAGACAGAAGTTCAGGACTGAAGCGGGGACCCTGGAGCCTTGAGGAGACAACGCTACCCACTGCATCACCACACTGCTCATAGATCCACAGAGTTCCCCTTTTGTATCGATGTAATGAATAAACAACACAACACCTGGGTGAGGTTAAACAGGAAATCAGCTGTTTTTCTTTATCTATTTACTTTTGCAACAATTAATTTTATTGAAAGATTTTTATTGGATTTTCTTTTATTGAATTGGGTCAAAGTAATGAAAAGTGATCCACAGTTCAGTCCACATCAACTGCTGATCTGAGTGTTGAAATTGTGAATAAATGTCACGAAATGGAGGTTAGGATAGAAGCATGTGCACGTATGGCAGTTTAATGAAATAATCCAAGGGATCAGGCAGAAATCAACAAACAGACAGACAAAAGTTAGGCAATCAGTCCAAACAAGGCAAAACAAAAAGACCAGGTCAAAAACAAGAACAAAGTCAAAACCAGAATAAACAAACAAGTAATCAAGGCTTCGTAATGGCAGAGGCAAACCGTAAGTGAGTGTATACTTCACAATGGCTGTGTGAGTGTTTCTTAAGCAGTGTGTTGTGATTGAGATTGTAATTTTGAACAGGTGGATATGATTAGTTCTGAAGAGAAGGTAAGTGATGGTGTGTAACTTTGGGAGTTGTAGTCATTAGTCATGTTTGTAGTTCATGGTGCATTCTGGGAAATGAAGTCACTTGTTTGCCATGACAGAGCCCCAAGATGGCCAAGTTATTTTCCTGTAACTTGTACATGACACTTTATATGAGTTATTATAGATACATTCACTAAGACAGAGATTGTGAGAGATGTAATTCAGTAAATGTGTAAAAACATACACTGTAAGTATTATAGGGATGTAAAATAATCTCACTGTAGATTCCTCCTTATTCATTCACCCACCTCTCTTCATCAGTACATTTTAGACTGAAGTTAATCAGGAAGAAAAAATCCACATGATCAAAGCTGAACAGGTCTAAATAAGGAGATTATAACACAAGGCATGACGTGTATGTTTATCTTGTGTATAAAGATTACATGCTGTCTTTGGACAATTTAACTAGCAGTACATGCTGCTATTGAAATTTAGCATTTCAATAACATTACATTTCTGAAATATAAAGACAATCAAATGTGTCCATTGAATGTGTTCGTGTCAATTAGCCATATTAATATTATGAAAGTAAAATTGCTATTAATTAAAACTCTAAATGATAAACATTTGACAGTGTTCGGTTGTTCAGGAACAGGGCTGAACTACAGCCTACTGTAAACCCAGTCTGGACAGAAACCACATGAACTAAACACAAAGCAGCTGAACTAAGAACTGGCTAATATTCTCTCTCCTTTCTGTAATAGAAAATAGAAAATAACTTCACTCACCTGCAGCGACGTGAAACACAACAGACAAAAGATACAAGCACTTCATCATTACTGATTCTTCTGTGCACACACCAGTCCCTCAAAGTGACACACACACACACACACACACACACACACACTGTCACACTGCCTGAGTGTCTCTCTGTTATATAGTGTGATTATCAGGAAACCACAACAACCACTGTCATTTCTCATTTTTGAATATCTTTTAATCACTCTTTCATGACCTAATATATATTTCAATATACAGTATTAATATTTATTCATATATTTTCTCATGTGGACATTTTATCTTTTATTTATAGGGTCGTCATTGAAAAAACTAAAATGTGCATGATCTGTAGCATTAACTTCTCTCATTTCTACACACATGAGTTCTAGTGTTTACCAGCAAGTGTGTTTCCCTAGAGTTACAGCAAGTAATAAAGATAAATTTACCATGTGTGAGCTGAGGAGCATTTACAATAGTCATGAAACTGAGAATGAAAGACAGAAGCAAGTGCAGGTTATGTAGTTTAATACCAAAAAACAAGTTCAAAACCCACAAACGTATACAGGCAGAGGTCAGATGATCAGACAAACAGTCAAAACAAGCTTAGACAGAGAGGCGAGGTCAAAAATGAGAACAAAGTCAAAACCAGAAAAATAAACACAATATCACAGCTTGGTTTAGACAGAGAGCTAATCAACTGAGCGTATACTTCTCTAACACTGTGTGTGAACAGTCTCTATAAAGGAGTGGTGTGGGTGAAGGTGCAATTGGCAGCAGGTGTCACTAATTGGATTTCAGGCGATGGTGAACGTGTGAGTTTGGGAGTTGTAGTGTTGTCGGCCATGTTTGTAGTTCAGCTGTTCAGTTTGTAGCCAGCTCAAATATGGTTCTCAGAGATAACTTCCCTGCTCAACGATACTTCTTGGGAGATTCCCATCCGCAGGGATCTACTGTCTCAAGCCACGGGCTGATTTATCACCCACGGCCAGAACTATGGTAACTGTGAGCCTTGCCCCTGAGGGGCACCAGCTCATAGATTCTGGTCTCATAACTGAGGTTGTAGAAACAATGGTAAACGCTATAGCACCATCCACAAGGATATTGTATGCGTTCAAGTGGCAGATTTTTTTCTTGATCTGTGAGGAACGTCAGCTAGACCCAGTGAACTGCACAATAGGCTACAGTCCTGGGGTTCTTACAAGAACATTTCTCAGCTGGGTTGGCTCCTTATACAATCAGGGTTTACGGGCCACCATTTCAGCCAGCCACACCCCTGTTGGTGGAGCCTCTGAGGGGCAACATCATCTTACTTCGAGGTTCATGCGTGGTGTCAGACGACTGAGGCCCATCTGCAGGCTGTGAATACCTTCCTGGGACCTTTCTATGGTCTTGGAAGGTCTGTCAGGGGCCCCATTTGAGCCCTTAGAGTCAGCCTCTGAGAAGCTTCTGACTCTAAAGGTAGGTCTTCTGTTGCCCCCTCCTGCCTTGACTTCGCTCCTGGACTAGCCAAGGCCTTCCTGTAGGCCAGATTATATTCCTAAAGTGCCTACATCAGCTGCCCACCCTGTGGTGTTGCAGGCCTTCTGCCCTCCTCCGTTCCTCACACCGGAACAAGACAGGATGCACTTGCTGTGTCCAGAAAGGACTCTCTGTATTTAAGTCCACCGCTCCGGCCAGTGGCGTAAGTCGGAGCAGCTGCTATTCTGGTGATGCTGTGTCATCACAGGGTCATCACAGAAGCAGCGCATCTCTAATTGGATAGTGGAAGCAATCTCTATGGCTTACGAGGCACGGTCGCGCCTCTGGGCATAAGAGCTCATTCCACTAGGGTGGTCGCCTCCTTGAAGGCTTTATCCAAAGGGGTATCCTTACAGGATATGTGTGCTGCTGCGGGATGGTCTACACCACATTCATTTGATATTATTAGCCTGGATATTCATTACACCCCAGGCTTGAATGTCTTGCAGTGACCCTCGGGCTTGTGTCCTTTTAAACAGGCTGTACCGTCGGTATGACAGAGTGGGTATTCCCGTTCCCATACTGTTATACTGTTATTCCCGTTGAAAATGAATGTCGGGGTGAAGCATGTAACCCCGTTCCCCAAGAAGGGAACGAGACATTGCATAGCTTTGTCATACCGGGCGGGGCCTGTGAATTGCGTCTCGCTTTAGGTAATAGAGGCTGGTGGCATGGTTCACAGGTGCCATATATATATATATATATATATATATATATATATATATATATATATATATATATATATATATATATATATATATATATATATATATATATATATATATATATATATATATATATATATATATATAAATATATAAATATATAAATATATATATAATATATATATATATATATATATATATATATATATATATGTATATGTATATATATATATATATATATATATATATATATAATGCAACGTCTCGTTCCCTACTCAGGGAGTTTATTTTCTTTGCAAAAATTACAGTTTTTATTTATTAAAGAATTACATGTCTTACTTTGTCAGTTTATAGTTATATACAGAATAATTTTGTGAAACAGAAACACATTAGAAAAATGTTGTTGCTGGCTCCTATATACATCCACCAAGAAGCAGGCCTAGACTAGATTTACTGAGAATGCCACTTTGTCACTACAACATGAGACATTATTAAACTTGCCAGTCAGATTCAGGCAGGTCACTATGTACAGTACCAACTAGTGTGGAGGATGTTAGGACTGATAACAGCCATAATAGTAATCCCCCTCCTCCTTGTGCTAGAGTCCTTTAAGGCTCCTCCTTATGAGGAAGAGAACAGACTGAAATGGGTGTCTCTGAAAACTACCTTTTTGCTAGTGATCACTTCTGAGAAAATAGTGGAAGAACTACATACTCTGGTAATAAACTCTTCTTGTGTGTGTTCCTCGTGCCATCAGGACAAACGTTATAGAGTTGATTCTCACCACTCCTGCAGGTTAGGGAGGTTGAAATAGTAGTTAAGTATGTTAAGTATGTTTCAGTGAAACCTGGAGATCCAGAGAAATGCAAGTAGGTTTCAGGTGAAACACAGAATTTGTGACTTTGCTGAATGCTCTCACCATACACACACACACACACACACACACACACACAGGAAAATATCGGGTGATTCTCTTCACCTCTGGCAGTTACCTGAGGTTCATAAAACCACAGCTGCATACATATCTAGTGTTCTCATGTTAGAGCCAGTGTGAGACCCTCAGCATGTCAGAGTAACCACATGATTGTGGCCAGGGCAGCATGGGGGCTGATGGGAGAATGGCTACTTCCTCTTTCTCACAGCATCAGTTAACCGACATTGTGCCATGTACCACAGAGAATACTGAGTAATACTCCACACTCAACACGCACACGGTCATATATCCCTTACAATCTTTTTTTTCCATTTTATTTTTAGAATTGGTTTCATGTATTTATCAACACTGAGATCAGTTTTTCAGAACTCTTCTCTACCAACATGCAGCTCAGTACAGATGATAACCTTTAGAGGGAAAACATGGACATGGGGAGAACATGTGAAACTCCACACAGACAGTAACCTGAGCTCAGGATTGAACTGGGGACCCTGGAGCTGTGAGGGAGTAATGCTACCTGCTGTACCACTGTGAGGCCCATCGATCCAAACATGTCCCTTTATGTATAGAAAAAAACAAAGTCTGTAGAGTCTACAGCTAAATTAAGAAATAAACTCTGATTGACTGATTGATAATTTATTCATTTATTAAGTTTTTTACTATTTGATTTTGAATATATTTAAAAATACTATTTTGTTTATTTTATAAACTGTACACAACAGGTTGGAAACATGTGCAGTAGATACACAGAGATTTGCTGGAAGTTGAATTTATGTGAAAAAAGAATTCATGAATACTGAATGATGAACTTATTCAATGTCTTTTGTCTCAGAGCAATAAAAACTGATCCATAGTTCAGTCCACTCAGACCGCTGCTGTGGGACTATTAAAAAAATTTCACAAATCTAGATTAGGAACACATTCAGTCCAGTCAGATTCAATAATCCTCCTTCTTTTATTTTTACCCAAAGTCATTAAAAGTCACAAACAAGAACTTCTATAGCAGCTCTTTTTCACACAAAAACAGCATGATGACAACAGCCTCTAGAGCTTTCATTTCTTAACCTGATATAAGTATGGTACACATAAGATAGAAAATGACACGTTACACTCAAAAATATAATTAGTGAGATTATCCACCAGCAATTAATGATAAACAATGAATGTAGAACAATACACTTAGCTAACATAAGTAAATGGAACACACATGTTTATGCCTGAATCTGATATTTAATTGTTAAATGTATAAAAAGTCAACATTGTGAATCCCGTGCTGGCCATAGTGTGTATTTAATACAAGTTTTCATTATTATTCTATAATATATGAGCATGTGTCTATATTTACTCTGGATTAGTTTGTTATAATGCTGCTATATTCAGTTTTCTCTCCAGTGATGATCTGCTGTCCGGCTGTGTTAATGTGGGTCAGTAGAGTAGTAAGTGTAAATAACAGTAGTAAATACAGTGACATCAGACCCAATCTGAGAAAAATCAGAACAGGAAAATTATACATATATCACACGTATAAATTCTATGGCTTTTACTGCTGAAAAAAAACTTTTTGACAACAAAAATCTCCAAATCTGATTCCTTTCTTTACACCATGTGTTGTTCTGATAGAAGCTGCAGAATTAAATGGAGATTAAATTAAGAATACAGTAGGAGTTAATTTTCCTTATCTAGAGACACTCACAGAAGTGCTGCTGCTTCTTCAGGTTTCAGTTCATCAATTTCAGAATGTGTTGTTTCTGTGTGTGTGTGTGTGTGTGTGTGTGTGTGTGTGTGTGTGTGTGTGTGTGTGTGTGTGTGTGTGTGTGTGTGTGCAGTACCTTCACCGTCTCGCCCATCACAAAACTGTGTAATAAAATACATCCAAAAATGTTAATAAATGTAATAATACAGATGTTTCTTTCAGTGTTGATGAAAAGTTTTGGCACCTAACCGAGGCTGCGTGTGTGTTTGCTGTTTACCTTGTTCCGGTGTGTTGAGGATGAGACAGGTGTTGTGTCTGTTTTCCTCGAGTGTGTTGAAGTTTCTCTTCTTCCTACTGAAAAGACAAAACTTATTAAAACTAATGTTTTTATCACTGTTAGTAAAAAAATAAAAGGAGAGAATGGTTTTTGGTCCCTTTGAGCTCAACATGACCTCTGAGCCCTCAGCGTGAGTGTGAGCATGGGCGTGACATGGGCGTGAGTGACCAATTGTCATGGCAACATCAGGTCACTCCCTCGTACAGACTTTATTAACTTTAATATCTGTTTTGATAATTTTATTTCAGCTAATGATGGAAATAATGGAAAACAATACTTCCAGTTAATATACTTCATTTACTTTACCTTGCTTTAAAACATACTTATTTACATACATGTTTATATCATGTACCTTATCTTATAAATAAAGGTAACAGATTACTTAAGGGACATCTTCACAAGACATCTTCACAAAACCCTTCATAACAACTGACATGAACCTAAATAAATATTGATAAAGACATGTATTTAAAAGACTTCCTAAAGCATCAGCTGATGTACAGACTGTGTTTATCAATGTTAATGTTAAGTTGATATAACACCTAGTCTAGTGACAGATTTCTGTAGACATTAAATGGTGTTATGATGTTTTCCAGGTTGATTTTCTTTAGATCATTATGTAAAGTGTGTTATGTAGATTTTCTCTGACTGTAAATTAAAGTGAGTTTGGTTTTAATGTTTCATGTCATATTAATATTAATTGTGATGTATCAGATATACGTACCAAAAAGTTACATTTATTTACCTTAACATTAACACTGATAAAACATGGTGACACTGACACCTACTGAAGCCTTTATAAATGTTTATGTAGACTTATGTCAGTTGTAATGAAGGAATTATACAGGTGTCATGTAGCTCTATAAACACTACAGTGTTACCAAAATAAATCATAGATTATTATTATTAATTTTAATGTTGGTTTATTATTAAATCTCCACATGTGACAATATATTGCTCACAGCTGATGGTGAGAGCAAGTCATGTAAAAACAAGTCATGAGGTTGAAGGAATTGTTCAGTTTGTCATTAAGAGTTTTATTTAAACACACAGGGACAGTAGTGGAACATCATCAGCTGGACTCAAATCCCTAATCTCTTGTTTCTCAGCCCAGTTCCTAACTACTGTGTGTGTTACACTATCTTGTGATCATGTTTGTGTTTTTCTTTTAAATCCCAGAGAGTCACTTGTAGTTAAACAGCTGTGATTAGACACCATGTTACAACTACATCTGAAAATAAAGACCTCTTGGAGAGAGTAATACTACACAATGTACAGATTTCTTTAAACTGATCAGTTTCCATTTGTTACAATTACTTACACACATTTCTCGATACTATGTTCACTTAAAAAATTAAAAATCCTCACACAGTTGTCTTTACCAGCGTGCAGCTCAGTACAGCAGATAACCTCACATCCATAATGTACTGTGATGGGTGTAGATTTGGCTTGAATGTTGGGAGGTTGAAGTGTGAATGGGTATGCTTCCCGACATTTTTTTATTAAATAAAAATTAAAATAATAAATAGAAAAAAACAGCTTTGTTATATCTGCAGTGTCATTACATAATTATCCACTAGTTATCTATCTATCTAGCCATCCATCTGTCTAATTTACCTATCACCCATCTGTCTAATCTATCATCTAACATTTATCAGCATTTATGGTCAAATGATTGTTTCATTAATACAAATTACACAGGACATATGAGTCCAAATGAATGCAGACTGTAACTGATTGAAACTTACACATCATTTAGTGTGAACAAACTTGTTGTTGATAATAATGAGAATTATTAAAATAAAACTTAGCTAACATAACTCAAGGCAGTTTTCTTCAACTTGTTATATTGATATTTATGGCTAAACTAAAATGAATTATCTAGCTAGCTACAATATATGTGGAGTGTCATTAGCTAGATCAAGCATCAAGCATTAGAAATCAAGCATTGTGCTCTGAGGAAATAGTTGGGCGATAACAACTTGCACAATGGAGGGGGATTTTAGTATTTTTATCTGATTAATTTTGACAAACTAACAATTGATTTGGAAAACCAATAACGTTTCAAAATAAATTACTTTTAAAAAGTACATTTAAACAAACTACTAGCAAAGTCTCTCTGTCAACAACATACACCTGAGTATACCTGAAATACACCCTGGATTGTACTATCGTCTATTGCAGGAACCCCCTCACACACACACACACACAAACAAGAGAGAGAGAGAGAGAGAGAGAGAGAGAATGAATTTGAATAGTACATGTCATTAACTGGTTTTGACAGGTCTAGGTCAAAGGTCACCATCAATTATAATCAATTATAATTTTGTTGGCAGGTCATCATCATCAAATATAATTATGTTGAATCCGGTTCCAGTGCAACCCCAGACACACACAAGTATTCAGATAAATTGTATTCATACATAGTATGATCATGTGCATTCCACACACACACACACACACACACACACACACACACACACATACATATATAAGGCTGATGAAATAATAAATAATAAATTTCCATACACATCCAACCAAAAATATGACATGTTGGGAAGATTAGAATAAAATGAAAGCATGAAAAGATTCAATATTGGGTAATGTCATACGGATGTACAGCCGGAATCTTTTTTTTTTGTTAGAATGAACATGTTTTCCTGATGCGTACATCCTGATCAGTCAGAAAAAGAAACATCTGTTTAAATATTTAGGCCATAGATAATTTATAATTACCAGTAGCAAACTTTAAATCTGGTTCCGATGCAATCCCACACACACACAAGTTCTTTCACATATATTGTATTCATACATAGTATGGTCATGTGCATTCCCACAAATATCCCCTGTCTAGACTAACACTCATGAGTCAGGCCTAGGTCAAAAGATTAATGATAATTATTGTTACATGTTCTTTCCTGTAGATTTCTGGTGCGATTCTGCACACACACACACACACACACACACACACACACGCACGCGCACACAGACACACACGCAGATGCACACACACACACGCAGATGCAGACCCACACACACACACACACACACACACACACACGCAGGAAGATATCGGGTGATTCTCACCACCTCTGGCAGTTACCTGAGGTTCATAAACCCACAGCTGCATACATATCTAGTGTTCTCATGTTAGAGCCAGTGTGAGACCCTCAGCATGTCAGAGTAACCACATGATTGTGGCCAGCGCAGCATGGGGGCTGATGGGAGAATGGCTACTTCCTCTTTCTCACAGCATCAGTTAACCGACATTGCGCCATGTGCCACAGAGAATACTGAGTAATACTCCACACTCAACACGCACACGGTCATACATCCCTTACAATCTTTTTTTTCCATTTTATTTTTTTATAATTGGTTTCATGTATTTATCAACACTGAGATCAGTTTTTCAGAATTCTTCTCTACAAACATGCAGAAGATAACCTTTAGTGTAGTCAATCCACTGGTAAGTTTTTGAGAGGTGGAAGGAAACTGGAGAAATGAGAGAGAACATGGACATGGGGAGAACATGTGAAACTCCACACAGACAGTAACCTGAGATCAGGATTGAACTGGGGACCCTGGAGCTGTGAGGGAGTAATGCTACCTGGTGTACCACTGTGAGGCCCATCGATCCAAACATGTCCCCTCATTTATTAAGTTTTTTACTATTTGATTTTAAATGTATTTAAAAAATACTATTTTGTTTATTTTCTAAACTTGGAAACCTGTGCAGTAGATACACAGAGATTTGCTGGAAGTTGAATTTGTGTGAAAAAAGAATTCATGAATATTGAATGATGAACTTATTCAATGTCTTTTGTCTCAAAGCAATAAAAACTGATCCATAGTTCAGTCCACTCTAAATTCTAGGGACTATTATGAAAATTTCACAAATCTAGATTAGAAACACATTCAGTCCAGTCAGATTCAACAATCCTCCTTCTTTTAATTTTACACAAAGTCATTAAAAGTCACAAACAAGAACTTCTATATCAGTCTTCTTACACAATACAGCATGATGACAACAGCCTTCTAGAGCTTACATTCTTAACCTGATATAAGTATGGTACACATAAGATAGAAAATGACACGCATACACTCAAAATATAATTAGCGGGATTATCCATCAGCAATTAATGATAAACAATGAATGCAGAACAATACACTTAGCTAACATAAGTAAATGGAACACACATGTTTATGCCTGAATCTGATATTTAATTGTTAAATGTATAAAAACTCAATATTGTGAATCCCGTGCTGGCCATAGTGTGTATTTAATACATGTTTTCAGCATTATTCTATAATATCTGAGCATGTGTCTATATTTACTCTGGATTAGTTTGTTATAATGCTGCTATATTCAGTTTTCTCTCCAGTGATGATCTGCTGCTCCGGCTGTGTTAATGTGGGTCAGTAGAGTAGTAAGTGTAAATAACAGTAGTAAATACAGTGACATCAGACCCAATCTGAGAAAAGTCAGAACAGGAAAATTATACATATATCACACGTATAAATTCTATGGCTTTTACCTGCTGACAAAAGCTTTTTGACGCACAAAAATCTCCAAATCTGATTTCTTTCTTTACACCATGTGTTGTTCTGATAGAAGCAGCAGAAGATATTTTCTATAACTCACTGTTCAGTGAAAGCATGTGTGTTTCATGTGTGTTACCTGCAGTGTATCACAAATACAACTACATCTCTAAAGATAGAAACAAATCTGCTATAACTGTTATTGTAGAAGCCGTGCAGAATTAAATGGAGATTAAATTAAGAATACAGTAGGAGTTCATTTTCCTTTTCCAGAGACACTCACAGAAGTACTGCTGCTTCTACAGGTTTCAGTTAATCAATCTCAGAATGTGTTGTTTCTGTGTGTGTGTGTGTGTGTGTGTGTGTGTGTGTGTGTGTGTGTGTGTGTGTGTGTGTGTGTGTAGTACCTTCAAGTCTTCACGCAAAAAACTGTGTAATAAAATACATCCAAAAATGTTAATAAATGTAATAATACAGATGTTTTTTTCAGTGCTGATGAAAAGTTTTGGCACTTAACCGAGGCTGCGGTGTGTTTGCTGTTTACCTTGTTCCAGTGTTGTTGAGGATGATGCAGGTGTTGTGTCTGTTTTCCTCGAGTGTGTTGAAGTTTCTCTTCTTCCTACTGAAAAGACAAAACTTATTAAAACTAATGTTTTTATCACTGTTAGTAAAAAAATAAAAGGAGAGAATGTTTTTTGGCCCCTTTGAGCTCAACGTGACCTCTGAGCCCTCAGCGTGAGTGTGAGCATGGGCGTGACATGTGACGTGGGTGGCCAATTGTCATGGCAACATCAGGTCACTCCCTCGTACAGACTTTATTAACTTTAATATCTGTTTTGATAATTTTTTTTCAGTTAATGATGGAAATAATGGAAAACAATACTTCCAGTTAATATACTTCGTTTATTTTACCTTGCTATAAAACATACTTATTTACATACATGTTTATGGCATGTACTTTATCTTATAAATAAAGTTAACACATTACTTAAGGGACATCTTCATAGGGCTACATGACACCTACATAAACCCTTCATAACAACTGACATGAACCTAAATAAATATTTATAAAGACATGTATTTAAAAGACTTCCTAAAGCATCAGCTGATGTACAGACTGTGTTTATCAATGTTAATGTTAAGTTGATATAACACCTAGTCTAGTGACAGATTTCTGTAGACATTAAATGGTGTTATGATGTTTTCCAGGTTGATTTTCTTTAGATCATTATGTAAAGTGTGTTATGTAGATTTTCTCTGACTGTCAATTACAGTGAGTTTGTTTTTAATATTTCATGTCATATTAACATTAATTGTGATGTATCAGATATACGTACCAAAAAGTTACATTTATTTACCTTAACATTAACACTGATAAAACATGGTGACACTGACACCTACTGAAGCCTTTATAAATGTTTATGTAGACTTATGTCAGTAGTAATGAAGGAATTATACCGGTGTCATGTAGCTCTATAAACACTACAGTGTTACCAAAATAAATCATAGATTATTATTAGTAATGGTTTATTATTAAATGTTCACATGTGACAATATATTGCTCACAGCTGATGGTGAGAGAAAGTCATGTGAAAACAAGTCATGAGGTTGAAGGAATTGTCCAGTTTGTCATTAAGAGTTTTATTTAAACACACAGGGTCAGTAGTGGAACATCATCAGCTGGACTCTAATCCTAATCTCTAGTTTCTCAGCCCAGTTCCTAACTACTGTGTGTGTTACACTATCTTGTGATCATGTGTGTGTTTTTCTTTTAAATCCCAGAGAGTCACTTGTAATTAAACAGCTGTGATTAGACACCATGTTACAACTACATCTGAAAATAAAGACCACTTGGAGAGAGTAATACTACACAATGTGCAGATTTCTTTAAACTAATCAATTTTCTTTTTTTTTCTTTTTTTTTCTATTGAACAAGCACAGAAACTCCACACAGACAGAAGACCGAGCTCAGGACTGAAGCGGGGACCCTGGAGCTGTGAGGAGACAACGCTACCCACTGCATCACCACACTGCTCATAGATCCACAGAGTTCCCCTTTTGTATAGATGGTAATGAATAAAAAACAGAACAGCTGTGTAAGGCTAAATTAGAAATCAGCTGTGATTATTTATTTAGTTCTTTGTTTGTTTACTTAAACAAAAATATTTAATTATTATAAAAAGTACCACTTTAATAGGATTTGCACTTGTATTGATCAATATGTAAACATGTGGGAACATCAGCTGTAGATACACAGAGTTTTGTTGGAGTTTGTGTGTGAAAAGAATTCATGAAATTTGAAAGCTGAAGTTATTCAATACTTTTTGTGTGAAAGCACTGAAAAGTGATACACAGTTCAGTCACATAGACCGCTGATGTGTTAACTGTGTGAAGAGTATTGATAATTGCACTGAACTAAATGTAAAAACTATAAATAAGGCGTAATGCAGGAAGTGAAGATGGTCACTGACAGAGGGAGAGCAGAAGAAGGTGTGAAATTCACACGCATCTATTTACAGTCCAAAAAGAGAATGAAGAAATGACGCACATTACAAGTTACTGGGAAATAACTTTTCTATTACGCTTTATATGAGTTATTATAGATACATTCAATAAGACAGAGATTGTGTGAGTTCTCTAAACCATAGAAAATAACAAAAATATTTAAATTTCCACACACACACACACACACACACACAGAAAATCACAACAGGTTATCTTAGGCAATCCACCTACAGCGTTTTTTAGGATTTAACAATATAATTAATTATATATTTTTTTCATTATTATTATTATTTTTAAAAGTAACACTTTGTTTGTTTATTGCTTGATTTGGTTAAAAATTGAGCTGATTATTTTTTGAAAACATGATATAAACTTGCGGAATAATAAGCTATAGATACACACAGTGGCGTAGCCATCATTACAGATGTGCTGGAGGACAGAATGTAAAGGGTATTTTTTTCTGAATTTTGTCTAATTGATGAGTTTTATCTCTTCTTGCTCTTAATTGGCTTAATATGCAATTTATGATTCTGTATGTGCATGTTATATTGTATATTACACTGTATTATTTTAAATATTGCAAATTGTGTTTAGTGTACATTGTACCACACCTACAGGTATTTGCAATTTACTGTATATTCACACACTACTTTTTTATATTCTATTATATTCTATTCAAAAGTCCACAGTTCAGAAAAGAAATGTCATTCAAACCACACTGCTGCAAAGAGACTGTAATTGAACTAAACTAACAAACATGTCACTGTAAGGAGACGTTATATCAGTACAATAACCTGTTATATCAACAACAACATGCAATCAATTTTAGTGTAAAGAAAGATTTTTTTAGTGTCAAGCTCTTTTTTGTTTCTGTGGGACTGCGGTTCGGCTAATATTACCATCCAATCTAGCTAATTAATCATAAATAGTAATTGGGAGCATTTAAAAAGAAATATGTAGAAAATTATTTATCATTGTGCAACACCACGAACAACTTAACAACTTACACTGCTCAGTCAAAATTCAAAATTCCAATTGTCATGGCAAAATCAGGTCAAGTCAAGACTTATAGACACGTACACGTGTAAAAATCAAAGATAGACAAATTGGCCATGACCAGTGAAAAATGCAGGGGACGAATTTATGTTTTTATTTAGAGTGGGGGTGTGAAATTCACACGCATCTATTTACAGCTAAGACCAGAATGAAGAAGTGACGCGTACCAAATTACAGGAAAATAACTTTTCTATTACACTTTATATGAGTTATTATAGATACATTCACTAAGACAGAGAGTTTCAGAGATGTAATTCAGTAAATAAATGTAATCAAACAGTGAGGGAAAGAAGTATTTGATCCCCTGCTGATTTTGTACGTTTGCCCACTGACAAAGAAATGATCAGTCTATAATTTTAATGGTAGATTTATTTGAACAGTGAGAGACAGAATAACAATAAAAAAATCCAGAAAAACGCATGTCAAAAATGTTATTTATTTGCATTTCAATATTTAACCCCCTCTCAATCAGAAAGATTTCTGGCTCCCAGGTGTCTTTTATACGGTAACGAGCTAATGAGGCCCACTCTTAAAGGGAGGGAGTGCTCCTAATCTTATCTTGTTACCTGTATAAAAGACACCTAAACCAAACAATCAATCAGATTCCAAACTTTCCACCATGGCCAAGACCAAAGAACTCTCCAAGGATGTCAGGGACAAGATTTTAGACCTACACAAGTCTGGAATGGGCTACAAGACCATTGCCAAGCAGCTTGGTGAGAAGGTAACAACAGTTGGTGCGATTATTCGCAAATGGAAGAAACACAAAAAACTGTCAATCTCCCTCGGCCGGGCTCCATGCAAGATCTCACCTCACGGAGTTGCAATGATCATGAGAACAGTGAGGAATCAGCCCAGAACTACACAGGAGGATCTTGTCAATGATCTCAAGGCAGCTGGGACCATAGTCACCAAGAAAACTATTGGTAACACACTACACCCGTGAAGAACTGAAATCCTGCAGCGCCGGCAAGGTCCTCCCTGCTCAAGAAAGCACATATACATGCCCGTCTGAAGTTTGCCAATGAACATCTGAATGATTCAGAGGACAACTGGGTGAAAGTGTTATGGTCAGATGAGACCAAAATGGAGCTTTTGGTCCCCTGGTGATTTTGTACATTTGCCTACAGACAAAGAAATGATCAGTCTATAATTAATCTTGGGTGAGAACCTCCTTCCCTCAGCCAGGGCATTGAAAATGGGTCGTCGGATGGGTATTCCAGAATGACAATGACCCAAAACACATGGCCAAGGTAACAAAGGAGTGGCTCAAGAAGAAGCACATTAAGGTCCTGGAGTGGCCTAGCCAGTCTCCAGACCTTAATCCCATAGAAAATCTGTGGAGGGCGAGGTTTGAGTTGCCGTACGTCAGTCTCAAACCTTAATGACATGGAGAAGATCTGCAAAGAGGAGTGGGACATAATCCCTTCTTAGATGTGTGCAAACCTGGTGGCCAACTACAAGAAACGTCTGACCTCTGTGATTTCCAACAAAGGTTTTGCCACCAAGTCATGTTTTGCAGAGGGGTCAAATACATATTTCCCCTCATTAAAATGCAAATCAATTTATAAAATTTTTGACATGCGTTTTTTCTGGATTGTTTTGTTCTTATTCTGTCTCTCACTGTTCAAATAAATCTACCATTAAAATTATAGACTGATTATTTCTTTGTCAGTGGGCAAACGTACAAAATCAGCAGGGGATCAAAAATTTTTTTTCCTCACTGTACAGATTTTTTTTTTCATTGCTGATGAAAAGTTTTGGCACCTAGAGGGAGGCTGCTGTGTGTTTGCTGTTTACCTTGTTCCGGTGATGTTGAGGATGATGCAGGTGGAGAGTTTGTTGTTGTACTCTGAGGCGGTTCTGATGAAGGTGTTGTGTTTGTTGTCCTTGAGTGCGTTGAAGTTTCTCTTCTTCCTACTGAAAAGACAAAACTTATTAAAACGGTTTACTTTTTTATCAAATGGTTATTCAAGACTGCAACCAATGTTAATGTACAAAGATTCAATGGTATAAAATAAAAATAATAAGATAAAATAAAAAGTGTGAGCACAAACAGACTTACTATTTTTAAGTTCCATCAAACCATATATATTCCATATACATATAGAGCCATGTGAAAAAATAAGTACACCCCATGAAATCCCCAAAACCACAAGGAACATCATCTTTTTCATTTATTCAACAGAAATATAAAAATATCTGATATTCTGTTGAAAAAAGTAAGTACACCCTTGGCCTCAGAAGCTAGCATTGCCCCATTTAGCGGAAATAAGTTTTTGTAGGCATTTCTCAGAATTGTCTCCAGTCTCTGACCTCAGCTTCCTGAAATTTGTGACTATTCTTCCATGCAATATTCTTTCAGTTGCAAGATGTTTGAGGGTTTTCTTGCATGTACTACTCATATCAAATCCCCCACAACATTTCAATGAGATTCAAATCCATAATTAATCAATGAATGTAAGCCGTCCAGTTCCTGAAACAATAATGCAACCCCAAACTATAACATTCACACCATTGTGCTTCACAGTTGGTGTGTGGTGCTTCTCCTAAAAGCTGTCTTTGGTCTGCTGTTACTGTGGCCAAACAACTCTGTCTTTGATTCGTCTGTCCAGAGCACATTATTCCAACAAACCTGGTCTTTTTTGTTCATTTCAATTGTGAAAATTACTACAAAATGTCTGTTTTATGTGTCATTTGATAGAGTCCATCAACTTAATTAATAAGCACTGTTTCACAGAGGATAAAATGTTTGCTTGTACAAATATGTAAAAAAAAAATAGTAATAATTATAAAAAAATGTAAAAAGACAACAATTTTCATAGGGTGTACTTATGTACACATGATTGTATGCTTTTATGAATGACACTCTACCATCCTCACAGCTATACCTTTACAAGATGATAAAATAAAGCCTTTGTTTCAACACGACAAGTGAACCCTAAGATTTACTGCCTAATGACATTTATGCAGCAACATATTAAAATTTATTAGGGAACCACTGTCTATGCAAATAATCAAGACAGGCAGCTTGCTGGGACAATTTAATCTTTCAACATTCCAGGTAATTATATGAAGAGTTTCTGTTGCATTATGTTATGACTGTAAAATAATATAAACAAACGTTATATGAACAGCTGTCTTCTCCTCGTAAGTCACAAGTTTAGTGGAACATTTTAAAAGATTTGTTCTTGTTACTTACTCGCAGCTCAGGCTGGTAATTCTCTTACAGCATTTGAACAGATGGACATCTCAGTCTGAATGTTATCTAATCTGTCCTGCAGGATTTTACACTCTGCTTTGATAAACAACTGTAGCTTCCCCATAGCTGAAGGCTATGAGACTCCCCCATGTGTTTGTTCATGTAGCGTCAGCCTACTGGTGGGTTTTCCCTGACGTCAAGTCATAATGTAAAATTGTGAAGAAATGGACAAAGGTGACATTTCTGTAACGTGTCTCAAACGTGGCAATTGGTCTAAACGGTGACATGAAAACGTCTGGGTTACGCGTGTAATCCTGTTCCCTGAGAAGGGAACAAGACATTGCGTTTAGCATAACACTATGGGAAGCGCCCCTTGCGCGTGACCGGCATCTGAAGCTTGTGTAAAATCATGTCTATTTATAGGCCTGCCATGATCAGGTGACGTGGAAATTAAGTGCGTTACGTGATATAAGTATGGCTGAACTGCGCCATCAGCCTTTATTATCTTCAGCGAAGACTGCATGTTAGTTGTTTGTGTAAAGAAACAAAAAGACACTCATTTCCTTGCTATCTTTTCTCAAAATCTCTGAACCTTTCTATCCCTTAAAAAAAGAAGAAGAAGAAAAAAAGGGAATGCGGGGGAGAGGAAAATGAGTGAGAGAATTCAGGAAGTGTTACACCTGCTCCTGTTTCATCACGGGGAATAGCACACACTTTCTGGGTGAAGTGTTTAGGGATGTAGCATGCGATGGCAGTCTCGAGAGGCTGCGCATGGTAATGCCTACATTAAGCAGCTCGGCTCGCGACTCGCGCTCTTCTCGGAAGCCGAAGCGAGTTGGGTTTCAGAGCCTTGTGGATTTAGGCCGGCAGCTAGCCATCTCGGGTTCTCTAATGGATCCTGAATAGGAGCCAGAGACGAGTGCTGCTCTCTCTCTTGCTCAGTCTTCCGGGTTCGGCTCTCTGCTGGATTTTGGAGCTTGCGTCGCGACTCCTCCCTCTGCTATGTAAAGCCAAACAGGAGTCTCCTCTGCAGCATCAAGATTCAGATGCAGGTCATGCGCCAGAGGCGCTCCCATAGTGTTATGCTAAACGCAACGTCAAAGTTCCCTTTGAAAGGGAACTTGCTTTATGTTACATAGTGAAGGATTTGACGGTGACCATCAGTGCACTGTAAAACGGAGTGATGTATTATAATATAACTCTTTTATAACGTGATTGATTTTAATGTCATGTCACATTATCATATAAATTCTATGTATCAGATATGAATTTTTTGATAAATCAGCACTGATAAAAACAACAGATGTTAAAATGCTATTTTTCTCCAAACTTTCCAAACTATTTTTTGCACCATTTAAAATTTTGACATAGAGATTATGTGCTAAAGTTAAACGAACAACGATTATATTGACACTTGTTAAATTTTACCAATAATTTGCATTTCCATCAGCTATATCAGTAAACATTTTAATGTGTTAAACCTTTCATCTAAAAAAAAAAACTTGGATGGAAACGTGGCTACTGACACCTTTTGAAGCTTTTATAAATGTTTATGTAGGTTTATGACAGTTGGAGGAATGGAGGAATGGAGGAATTTTACAGGTGTAATGTAGCTCTATAAACACTACAGTGTGTCGGCGGACCAACACCCCCGCGCCGCAAAACTAGGAGGTTCGCTCCTTCCCCGACTGCCGCCCCGGCGCGGCGGGCAGCCTCGCGCGCCGGTCCAACGCCAACCGAAGGAAAGGCCGTCACTGCAGGGTTGAGCCAACCCCCGCCACGCCCGGCGGCGATTGGCGAACCGGGAGCAGGAGGTTCACCAATCCAGCTCCAGAAGGAGGGATAAAGGACACCCTTCCGCCTGACGCGAGAGGATCAACTCGGCTATGTAGGCAGCTAATGTCCGAGGTAATTGCCACTGAATCCGCGCAAACACGCGTTACCTAACCGTTCCGCTCTCTCTCTCTCTCGCTCTCTCTCTCCCTCTCCCGCTCACAGAGGCTCCGCCCCGGGCGAGGACAGCGACGACAGACGAGGACAGTGGTGAGGCCAGAAACCGGCACAGGGAAACCGCTCCTTCCCAGCTCTTCCGGGAATTCCGACACGCCCCGGAGGACGCCGCTACGCCAGCCCCGCCCCCGGCGGGTTTCCCTCATTCCACCCCACGCGCACAAAAAACACGCGCCAAACACACACACACACACTCACCACTACGGATTTAAGGACAAATAAATCCTGGGTTTCCCTCACTTCTGCACTACAACCTGCCTCCCGTGTGTTTGTGCTACGCCTTCGCCCCCTGGGCTGATCCCGCTACACTGGTGGAGGATGCGGGCAGTAGCACAGGCCCACCCCTAAAAAAAAAAAAAAAAAAAAAAACCCCACACACAACTCATGGAGCAAACGTTAAAACACCTGCTGGAGGCCAGCATCCAGCAACAGACCGTTACGCAGCAACTACGCAAAAGCCTCCAGGTGGCCACCCAAACGCGCTGGTGGACCTTAAGACCCTGACCCCCGGGCGCCACACCCCTCCCGGACCCCAGATGCGAGCTCCGCCACCTATTACCACCCCTCTCCCCCGCGCAGACCTCGTAGCTTATTTCGAAACCTTCGAAAATATTGCCCGTCGAGAGGGGTGGGATCGGGATGACTGGCCCAGGGCCATTGGCGGGTTACTCACGGGGGAGGCACGCACCGCCTATTACAGCCTCGAACCAGAAGACGCGCCGATTACCCAACGATGAAAGAGGGGGTCCTGGCGTGGTGTCGCCGCACCACGGGCCAGGCGGCAGAGTTCCACAACTCGGTCTACCAGCCGGGGCCGCCCCGTGGGCAACTAAACGCTCTGATCCGACTCACTAAGCGGTGGCTCCGAACCGGACCAGTATACAGCCACGGAGGTGGTAGAGAAGGTGGCGATGGACCGGTTCCTGAGGGCGCTACCCCGCCCAGAACGACAGGCCATAGGGGCACAGGCGCCAGAATCACCCCAGGCGCTCATGTCGGCACTGAGCCGTACTATGACCACGCCCGGGTTTAGCCAGGGGACCATCAGCCCTCTGCCCAACCCCTCGGGACCTCAGGGCCCCGGCCTGACCGGTCAACGGGCCCCTGGACCATGGAGGACCCGCCGGAGGTCACCAAGCCGGATGACCCCCGCTGACGCGCCCATGCCCACAGAACCGGAGATAGAGCCCCGCCGGGCCGATCCAGAAACCATGGCTAGCGGGCGCGGCGCTCCACCTCCAACAACAGCCTTCCCGAGGGCCCCACCCAGAGGGTGTGGGTAGAAGGAAGACCCGTCACCGCCCTACTGGACACCGGGAGCACAGTGACGCCGCTCGACCGACAGTCCTCCCAAGGCACTACAACCGGAGGGAGTCCTCGCCGTTACCTGCATCCATGGGGAGACCCGGGAGATCCCGGCAGCCGAGGTGCGGATCCGAGTACAGCCGGGACCTGGCCCCTCATGTGGGCGTGATCCCCACTCTTCCGGTGCCACTGCTCCTGGGGAGAGACTGGCCGGGCTTCCCAACGGGCCCGGCGGCCGAGGCGAAGACGCCGTCGCGACGGACCCAGAGGACTTAACGCGGGGCAGTCTGCCCGCCCACGACGCCGGAGACGCCGAAACCGAAGGTGAGTCCTCCCGATTGACTAATCCAGTGTCCTCTGTGTTCCAACAGGTGAACCGGGAAGGGAAGTTCGGCCGGGAGCAGAAGGAGGACGACCGCCTGAAACACTGTTGGGCACAAGGGCGCTGATAGAGGGGGTCACCCAGAACCCCCGACCTGGAGGCTCCCCACCTCGTACTTCCTCGTGAAAGGGGCCTTCTCTACCAACGAGTCTGTCGCAGAGAGAGGAACCGACGGACCTCCTGGTGGTACCACGGACGAGGACTAACCTGGTAATGCATCTGGCCCATGCCCACCCCCTCGGCGGTCACCTAGGGGCACGCAACACGCGCTGGAGAAACTGAGAGACCGGTTCGTATGGCCCGGGATGGATGCCGAGGTCCGGGGGTTCTGCCAGTACCCTCAGTGCCAGCGCGCAGCGCCCAGGAAGCCCCCGCCAGCACCCCTCATTCCGCTACCCATCATAGGCGCGCATTTCGAGCGGATTGGTATGGACCTGGTAGGCCCCTTCCCAAGTCAGCGGGGGCGCCACGCAGTACATCCTCGTTGTTGTGGACTATGCCACCCGGTACCCGGAGGCGGTGCCGCTACGCGAAGGCCACTTCCCCAACATCGCCAGGGAGCTAATGCTCCTTTTCAGCCGGGTGGGCATTCCCAAAGGACATCCTGACCGACCAAGTGTACCCCGCCGTACAATAATTGACGGATCTGTGTCGGTTGTTGCAGGTGAAACATCTGAAGAGCGTCTGTCTACCACCCGCAGAACCGACGGACTCGTGGGAGCGCTTCAATCAGACGCTCAAACGGATGCTACGCGGGGTGGTAGACGACGAGGGGAGGAACTGGGACCTCCTCCTCCCCTATGTACTCTTCGCCTCCGGGAGTGCCCCCCAGGCGTCCACAGGCTTCACCCGTTTGAGCTCCTGTTTGGGCGACGGCCAAGAGGACTGCTGGACGTCGCGACAAGGCCTGGGAGAAACAGCCGTCCCCGCGCACCTCGATCATTGAGTACGTGCAGGAGATGCAAGATAGAATTGACCGCGTGGCACCAATAGTGCAGGAACATATGCGCCGCCGCGCAGGAAGAACAGCAGCGGTGTGTATAACCGCCGGGCACAGCCCCGAGAGTTCCATCCAGGCGATCAGGTCCTGCTTCTAGTGCCTAGCAGCGCCTGCAAGTTCCTGGCCCGGTGGCAGGGCCCGTAGATACGGTCCTTGAGCGGACGGGAGCCGTCAACTACCGCCTGCAACAACCCGTTAAGCGGCACGGACGGGAAGTTATACCACATCAACCTGCTGAAGAGATGGGTGGAACCAGTCCCGAGGGTTTCGGCGCACGCGGGCCGGGACACAGATCCTGACAAGCGTGCCTTGGTCGACTTTGGGGAAGACCTCACCCCCCGCAGAGAAGGGAACTCAACGAGTTGGTGGACCAATTCACAGACGTGTTCTCCTCCTCCTCGGGGATGACCCAGGTGGTTCACCACACATCAAGACACCCCGGGCGTGTAGTTAGACAGAGACCCTACCGGGTCCCTGAGGCCCGCGGAAGGCCATCGAGGAGGAGGTGGAGCGAATGCTAGGGGATGGGATCGTCGAGAGTCATCCAGCCCCTGGTCCAGTCCCATCGTCGTTGTACCGAAACCCGACGGAAGCATGCGCCTGTGTAACGACTTCCGGAGACTGAACCAGGTATCGGACTTCGATAGCTACCCCCTCCCCGAGTGGACTACCGTGGAGCGCGACTGGGGAGGGCCCGCTTATATCCACCCTGGACCTCACCAAGGGGTATTGGCAAGTTGCCCTAGCGCCCGACGCTAGGCCCAAGACGCCTTTAGTACCTCCACCGGCCACTGGCAGTACCGGGTCCTCCCCTTGGCCTACACGGGGCACCAGCCACCTTCCAACGGCTGATGGACATCGTCCTACGACCACACCGCAACCGCCCCCGCCTACTTGACGAGCGGTCGTCGTCCACTCCTCCACCTGGTCGGACCACCTGTTCCATCTGGGGAGGTCCTGAGGGGCTCCGGAAAGCTGGACTGACAGCCAACCCCAAGAAATGCCACCTGGGATTAACCGGGGCACAGTACCTGGGGTACCGCATTGGGCGGGGGTTGCTGAAGCCGCAGACGAGGAAGATCGAAGCCGTAGGGGACTACCCTCGCCCCATCGAAGAAACAGGTACGTGCCTTCTTGGGGTTGGCGGGGTACTATCGGAGATTCGTGCCTAACTTCTCGGCGATAGCTGCCCCTCTTTCAGATCTCACCAAAAAGGGCCAGCCGGACCGGGTGAAGTGGTCAACCGAGGCGGAGAGGGCCTTCCAGGCCCTGAAACGGGCCCTCACCAGTGCCCCAGTGTTGCGGAACCCGGATTTTTCGCTCCCCTTCACGGTACACACCGACGCATCTGAAACAGGGTTGGCGCGCGGTCCTCTCCCAAACCTTCAAGGGAGAAGAGCACCCGGTCCTCTACATCAGCCGGGAAACTGGCCCCCGCGGAAAAGAGGTACGCAGCGGTAGAGCGGAAAGCCTTGGCGATCAAGTGGGCCATTGAAGAGTTGAGGTATTACCTGGCAGGCCGACACTTTGTCCTGGTCACAGACCACGCGCCCCTGCAATGGATGGCCGCGGCCAAGGACACGAACCGCCGGGTCACGCGGCGGTGTTCTCGCCCTGCAGGATTTCTCCTTCCAGGTCCAGCACCGGGCGGGGGCCCTGCATGGGAATGCAGATGGGCTCTCACGACGAGACACGTTTGGGCCCACCTCCCAGCGGCAGTAGGCTCGGAGCTGAGGGGTACTGTCGCGGCGGACCAACACCCGCGCGCAAACTAGAGGTTCGCTCCTTCCTCGCCACGCCCCGCACGCAGGCGGGCAGCCTCGCCCGTCCCAAACGCCAACCGGAAGGGCCGGCACTGCAGGGTGGAGCCAACCCCGCCACGCCGGGCGGCGTGATTGGGAACCGGGAGCAGGAGGTTCACCAATCCAGCTCCAGAAGGAGGGGATAAAAGGACACCCTTCCGCCTACGAACGAGAGGATCAACTCGGCTATGTAGGCAGCTAATGTCCGAGGTAATTGCCACTGAACTGCGCAAAACACGTGGGCTTACCTAACTGCTCGCGCTCTCTCTCTCCCTCTCTCCGCTCACAGAGGGCTCCGCCCCGGACGGGGACGGCGAAACAGACGAGGACAGTGGTGAGGCCGAGAAACCGGCACAGGGAAACCGCTCCTTCCCAGCTCTTCCGGGAATTCCGACACGCCCGGAGGACGCCAGCGCCGCCAGCCCCGCCCGGGTTCCCTCATTCCACCCCACACGCGACACGCGCGCCCAAACACACACACACACACTCACCACTACGGATTTAAGGACAAATAAATCCTGGGTTTTCCCTCACTTCTCGCACTACAACCTGCCTCCCGTGTGTTTGTGCCCTACGCCCTGGGCTGATCCCGCTACAAGTGTTACCAAAATAAATCATAGATTAGACTGAGAAATATGTCCAATCCAATCTGATACCAGTCCAAAGTTTCAGGCCAGTCTGATATCCATAATCAGTATTTACTGTCATTTATAACTTGATTTTAATGTGTCACAAAATGACTCGTAGTGTAAAACCCTCAGTTATGGTAAATGGAGAAGACATTTTGTTACGTATGTAACTATAATTCATTTGAACACTGATCAAGTCTGTTTTCACTGAATATTAACTTTTATTGTGTATTTAAATGTTTTACCTTTAACATGAAGCTTGATGTCTCTGTATTCCTTCTCAGTCCTGCACCTGTAGTCTACAGCATCCTCTTCTCTCAGGTCAGATATGAACAGAGACAGATTAGCAGGAGAAATGTGATTAAACAGCTGAAGTCTGCCACGGTAGTGTTCATCATTTAACACGCTCTATCACAGGTTGTATTCTGTAGCTCCACCAGGTGAATATCTGAGGTTTGGTGTTCAGGTCAGAGCAGGAGCAGGGTAACAGCACTGAACCACCTTTGTGTCCTGTGATATCTACATGTTTATCACCAGAGAGAGAACAGCCTACAGAAACAAACATACAAAAACTCACAATCTACTGAATACAATATGAAGTACAACATTTCAAAATTAAATTTTATGAAAATACTTATGCTTCAGTACATTTAATCCCTAATCTCTTGTTTCTCAGCCCAGTTCCTAACTACTGTGTGTGTTACACTATCTTGTGATCATGTGTGTGTTTTTCTTTTAAATCCCAGAGAGTCACTTGTAGTTAAACAGCTGTGATTAGACACCATGTTACAACTACATCTGAAAATAAAGACCACTTGGAGAGAGTAATACTACACAATGTACAGATTTCTTTAAACTGATCAGTTTCTATTTGTTACAATTACTTACACACATTTCTCAATACTATGTTCACTAAAAAAAAAAATCCTCACACAGTTGTCTTTACCAGCGTGCAGCTCAGTACAGCAGATAACCTCACATCCATAATGTACTGTCATGGGTGTAGATTTGGTTTGAATATTGGGGGGTTGAAGTGTGAATGTGTATGTTTCACGATATTTTTAATTAAAAAAATATATAATAATAAATAGAAACAGCTTTGTTATATCTTACATAATTATCCTCTGCTTATCTATCTATCTAGCCATCCACCTATCTATCTGATCTATCAATCTATCATCCATCTATCATTTATAAGCATTTATGGTCAAATGATTGTTTCATTAAAACAAATTACACAGGACATACGAGTCCAAATGAATGCAGACTGTAACTGATTGAAACTTACACATCATTTAGTGTAAACAAACTTGTTGTTGATAAAAGAATTTTTTAAAATAAAATTTAAATAACATAACTCAAGACAGTTTTCGTCAACTTCTTATATTGATATTTATGACTAAATTAAAATGAATTATCTAGCTACACTATATGTGGAGTGTCATTAGCTAGATCAAGCATCAGGCATTATAAATCAAGCATTGTGCTCTGAGGAAATAGTTGGGCGATAACAACTTGCACAATGGAGGGGGGATTTTAGTATTTTTATCTGATTAATTTTGACAAACTACAAGTGATTTGGAAAACCAATAATGTTTCAAAATAAATGACTTCCACATTCGTTTCAGTTTATAATGGTATAAATATTCGGGGGTTTTAATTGCTAGTTCTGATTATTGGAGTGGTTTTCTACCTCCCTCCCTCCCTCCCATCCCCCCAGAAACTGCAGTCCTGTATAACCATCAGAACACTTCATACACACTACAAATACAACTCATTTAACCAAAATACTAGCAAAGTCTCTCTCTCAACAACATACACCTGAGTATACCCGAAATACACCCTGGATTGTACATCAGTCAATTGGACGAACCGCACACACACACACACACACACACACACGAGAGAGAGAGAGAGAGAGAGAGAGAGATAGAGAGAGAGAGAGTTTGTATGGTACATATCATTAATTGTTTTTGACAGTTCTAGGTCAAAGGTCACTATCAATTATAATGATCTTGGCAGGTCAAAGTTCATCATCATCAATTATAATCAATTATAATTTTCGTGGCAGATCATCATCATCATCAAATATAATTATGTTTAATCCAGTTCCAGTATAATCCCAGACACACAAACAAGTTTTTTTTTTAAATTGTATTCATACATAGTATGATCGTGGGCATTCCAGACACACACACACACACACACACACACACACACACACACACACACACACACACACACACACACACACACATACATATATAAGGCTGATGAAATAATAAATAATGAATTTCCATACACATCCAACCAAAAATATGACACGTTGGGAATATTAGAATAAAATTAAAGCATGAAAAGATTAAATATTGGGTAATGTCATACAGATGTACAGCCGGAATTTTTTTTTGATGCATAAAAAGGAACCGTTTTGCTTTTCAAGTTCTCGTTCCCGGGTAACAACCATTGGAGCAGTGCTACTGAGAGAATAACTTTTAACAAGGGTGACTGGAAAAAGTTCAGAAAATGATGCAAGGCTTTTGACTACATTGTTAGAATGGACATGTTTTCCTTGATGCGTACATCCTGACCAATCAGATCAAAAGATATCTGTTTAAACATTTAGGTAATAGATGTTTAGAAGGCCATAGATAATTTATAATTACCAGTAGCAAACTTTAAATCTGGTTCCGGTGCAATCCTACACACACAAGTTCTTTCACATATATTGTATTCATACATAGTATGGTCATGTGCATTCCCACAAATATCCCCAGTCTAACTAATCTCACGGTAGATTCCTCCTTATTCATTCGCCCACCTCATCAGGAAGAACAAAATCCACTATTATCTATTTGTAAAAAATTTAAACTGTGAATAAGACATAATGCAGGAAGTGAAGATGGTCACTGACAGAGAGACAGCAGAAAAAGGTGTGAAATTCACACGCATCTATTTACAGCTAAGACCAGAATGAAGAAGTGACATACAGGTTACAGGAAAATAACTTTTCTATTACACTTTATATGAGTTATTATAGATACATTCACTAAGACAGAGATTGTGAGAGATGTAATTCAGTAAATGTGTAAAACATACACTGTAAGTATTATAGGGATGTAAAATAATCTCACTGTAGATTCCTCCTTATTCATTCACCCACCTCTCTTCATCAGTACATTTTAGACTGAAGTTAATCAGGAGGAAAAAATTCACATGATCAAAGCTGAACAGGTCTAAATAAGGAGATTATAACACAAGGCATGACGTGTATGTTTATCTTGTGTATAAAGATTACTGCTGTCTTTGGACAATTTGGTTGTTCAGGAACAGGGCTGAACTACGGCCTACTGTAAACCCAGTCTGGACAGAAACCACATAAACTAAACACAAAGCAGCTGAACTAAGAACTGGCTAATATTCTCTCTCCTTTCTGTAATAGAAAATAGAAAATAACTTCACTCACCTGCAGCGACGTGAAACACAACAGACAAAAAGATACAAGCACTTCATCATTACTGCTTCTTCTGTGCGAGCACACACACACACACACACACTTTTATATACTGTGGTTTTCAGGAAGCCGCAACAACAACAAGCTGTGTCATTTCTCATTTCTGAAAATCTCTTTCATCACTTTTTCCAAGACTCAATTTACAGCGAATATGCAGTAGTAATATTTATTCAAAAAATTTCATGCAGTGGTTTTATCATATTCATTGTTTCATCATCGATATATGTTTTAGGTTTCACTTTCTCAGGTGCTCAAGTGAAGTTTGTTAGATGACCCCTAGGAAGCCTGAGGGACCGAGTCAACACAACAGAAGACTTCAGGAGCCAAACTTGTTCTGAGGTATTACAACGTGACAAAACAACCTTTTCAATCCAACTTAAAGAATGAGAGATGGCACTTTTTTGAATCTACTACTACTACTACTACTACTACTACTACTACTACTACTACTATTATTATCACACCTCTGATACTTTTATCTTGTTAGAAGTCTTTTGCTTGTGAGTTATACACAGAATTATAGTGTTTTATTCCTCTTATGTCACAGCACTTTGTAGTAGTATTTTTCCATCTTGTCATGTTACAGAGAAACCACAAAGTCATCCGACCTTAAGACTTCCTGTGTCAGAAAATTTCAGTTTAAAATAAAGTTTCTATTTGACCTCTGATTGTTATAAAGCCTTGTACACACACCATAACAATAACTCCACAATGCCATGGATGTAGAACATCTGCAATATAAATCTATAATTAAATTTAATAACATATTTAAAAAATGAGCATGTTGAAAAAAAAAAAACACCTTGCAACAAAATTTCCTGTCAGAGCTGCTGTTATAGAAAACTAATCAACATTTTCAGACCAATCAGATTTGAGAATTATATAATTAGACTATAATATAAGTTATAACTGGCACAGAATATTTAAGATTGTGACCCTGAATCAGCTGAAGGTGGAATTGGGTAAGAGAGACATGAAACGGTTTTGAAATTCACATGAAACTACACCCAGACCAGGAAAGAAAACAGAAGTAGTCCAGATATAATCAGAACATTTACCATGTGTGAGCTGAGGAGGACTAGATGGTGTTTAAAAACATAAATAATAACAAATACAGTAATTATTATTACATTATTGTCAATATAAATTTTTTTTGTTTATTTAATTAATTATTTATTCTTCCTTGGCCTTTGATTATAGAGCCATTGCAAAGCGGCTAAATGGCGACATCAGCTGACTTAAAGCTGCTACTACAGCTGCTGTCAAAGTGTTTTCTTCCTCTTGTACCTCAGCAATTTGGTAACAACTAGAATTTATATATACAGGATATAATCGGTCGTGATAGTTTCGGAGGGGACTGTAGATATAAAACACATACATGTAGAAAATGGAGGCTGCTTCATATACAGTATATTTCGATGAGCTACAGAACTTTCAGCAGGGTGTAGTGAAGCATGGTTTGGTAAAGTTCAGCCCAGGATGAACAAACTATATGTACAGTAGTAACACGTGCATAACACCACGTATGACTCAGTGCAGGTTATATATTTCCTAATCTTCATAAACCTTAACTTCGGGTGTAAATGAGTAACAAGAGAAATCCGCACAGTACAGGGTCATTTGGAAATCAAAATCTTTTATTACAGTTAAGCACGTTACAAAAATGACTATTTCTTCCAATGATTTAGTACTGAATATGAGGAGATCAACTTCACCACTAGCAGACATACGTACAGTCGAGCATGTACTAAACCCAGGAACAAAAAAATAATGCAAAGACAGTAGGTGTTCAAGTCAGGTTTAGTACTGTGTCTCTATAGCAAGGCATGAAAATCATTTGGTCTAGCACAATGAGGAAATGCCTAGACAGCTATATAGATTAAAAAAAGAAAAGAAAAGATAAAAAGAGTGTATGAATGAAGAAATAAAGAAGATATGGAGTGAACTAGTGTGTCAGCTTCTGCCTGAATTTCAGTTGTTTTGTTTTTGCCTTGATTTTGTGCAAAATATAGACAGGATGATCTCGGGTGAACTCGACAACACAGAACAGGCACTTGAGCTTCCTGTAACCCAAAAAATAATAATAATAAAAATTGAGCTCCTCCTACACCAGCACACACTTGTAAACAGTGTTTTTCAATCACTGGAACTTCTAACCAGAATCCAAATAAGATCTACAGTTCTCAATAATGAAGGTCCAACACTGGATCAGGTAGAAATGTCTCCAGAAACTAGGGAAGGGACAAATTCTGACTGCATAGGGGTTTGGTCACGAGAATAAGACATCTTGATTTGGATCATGACATGAATGTTAAAAAAAATAAAAAATAATAAAAGACAGACAGTAAATGTCAATGAGTCATCTGGAAAAAGAACATCAGCTAATTCTGGGGTTCACGTGAGTTTTTAAGTACATCAGTCATTATTTATTATAGAAGGTTTACGTGCAGAAGGGTATGTTTAGAGGAAAAAAAAACCAAGACAAGTCATATTTGTTCATGCCAGGTATGACAAAAGCCACAGCTTGGAACCTGTAATAACAGTAATAAGCCATGGATTTGTGGTATAATCTTGGTGTTTCGTAACGTCCTCACGATTAATCAATCAATCAAACACCTCACGCGAGTTACACAACAGCTCCAAGATTCACAAACTTATGGAGGTGTTTAAAATGACCCACATGACTGAAATGGTCATTAGAGACGAAACTGTGAGGCAAGCACGACCAAAATAAAGAACACTGAAGCGGCCTCGCTGGGACGCTGGACTCGAGGCCTCTGAGCCATCAAGCAGAGCTCATCTGATGCACCTCGACCTAAAAGATCAATCCCTCCTCTGTCGGGCGTAGTGCAATAGACCAAAATTAGCTGGAAATCGGGAACACACACACACACACACACACACACACACGCATACACACAAGAGTAAAAGGATTCAGTGATCCATCACTCAGCTGTCAGCAGTTATATCAGAAGCTTTAACCGTACTACGTCTAAGCCCCTTACTGAATAAAATCTACAGCAGATTCACTACACCCCCACTCCTTACTCAATACTGGGTCATGTTCACTGGATTCATTGTGTACGAGCCATCGCAACGTCGACGTTTGCAAATCTACTCAAACACCTGGATTTTTGATCATGGATTCATAACGCCATCCATACATGTAATCTCAATTCCTTTATGTGTGTTTATATGCACTGGATTGAATTAGAAGATGTTTTTTCTTTTTAAATTAAAGTTCAGCTCTATCTTCAGGATGATCAACAGTAGTTTAACTGGGCAGTGACCAACATCCATTCTGTTGAAGCAACACGTAATCAACGACTGCATCTATCGGTGACCAAGCGACGCAAATCAGCGACACATCAGGGGCAGCCAATCATAGTTCACATTAAATCATTCATCATTACCCTACAACCAAAACTACCATTTTTGTTTTAAATGAACATAATAAAATTCATATTTTCCAGCTTTGCTCAGTTCATTCATAGATAAGCTCTGTTTGCTTATATACAATAAAGTGATGCCATACAAGGCACGCATTTATAACTGTTCAGAAATATAGGAACATAAAGAACACAGTTTTATACATGTGCTTGAGATATGTGCGCTTTTTTTCTGTGTAAAACTGCAAGTGTGTGTTTTGCTCCAAGAGACTGTGACAGCCTCATGGCATCCAGGATGTGTTTTAAAATAATTGTGTTGATTTGTGCTTAGATCCACCCTCGTGTATACACTGCTGATCCTCGCTCGTTCTGTCAGTCAGTGCCAGGAGCTTTCCAGGCAACTGCAGCTGCTAACCTCATCACAGCTTGGTGTAATTTTTCTTGATAGCAAGCATGTGTTCGAGTCAGATGCTGTCGACGAAGCTGCCGGGAAAGAGGCCCGTTCGGCCGTTCCTCTGGAGCGTGCCTTTGAACCAGCCGTCCTCGCGCTTCTTGTGCAGAAACACGATGTCGACTTCCTTCAGCTCCAGCTCAGCCTCGCTCTGTGGAGGGTAAGACACCACCACGCGGTACCTGCACAGGAACAGCATGCAGGTTAATCACACCATGTAAAAGGGTTAAGGTATTTGGGTGACCGTAAGCAGTGCACACTCAGAGACTCGGTGAATGGAGGAACAGGAGGGTGCTGCCTAATGAACTGACTTTCAGTGTAAATGACTGCATAAGTCATATGATTCCCATAAACAAAACATCCAATTAGAATAAAAAGACGCCTGGATCTTTGCTGTGGGACTTGATTCTGAATGTCACGCAACTAAGAAACAACTATAGGAAGCGGAACAACCCAAAAGCACTTTGAAACTGTGCTATCCAGAACAACTGCACAGCGTAGACTGCACCAGCTTTGACCTGATTCATGCAGTGTGAACCACAAAAAGTGAGCAGCAGGGTGAGTCCAGAAGACACATGCAATGGGCAAAAAATCACGTGGTCCAGCACGTATATGGCAAAATCATATAATCGAGATCATACAATATAAAGCATTTTGAGTTTTATTATTCATTATGTTTATCATCATCCATCCATCCATCCATCTTCGACCGCTTAGTCCTTCTTCAGGGTCACGGTGAACCTGGAGCCTATCCCAGCAAGCATCGAGCACAAGGCGGGGTACACCCTGGACAGAGTGCCAGCCCATCGCAGGGCACAATCACATACACACATAAGTTATATTATTGTACTTCAAGACGCCATCTACAGGCACAAGAATGTAACTACTGTACCTATTAAGGCAGAATCTTCCATCCATTTTCCATACCACTTATCTTAAACAGCTGGCCTGTATGCACATGGGTAGTCTATATCTGCGGCTATCATCACTCTTTCCATGATTTAGTTTACATTTTATATGCATAATATAATATTATTTATATTATATTATATATAAAATAATATTTATTCATTTTGTGGTTTTATCATATTCATAGTATCATCATTGTTAAATATCTTAGACATCATTTTCTCAATTTCTCAAGTGAAGTTTGTTAGATGAGCCCTAAGAAGCCTGAGGGACTTCAGGAGCCAAACTTCTGAAGGTACTGCTGTGTGAAAAACATCCTTTTCAGTTCAATACAAATGACACAACACTTTTTATAAACTGAAAAATAGTACTACAACCACCAATATCATGTGACTTTATTGAGTATATTAAGAGCAAAAACTGTGGGTACGCTGGATAAATTCACTTTTCAACACACATGACTTCTAGTATTTAGGACAAAGTTGCAATGTCCATCAGTATATTTACCAGCAGCATGTTTCCTAGACTTATGGGAAGTAATGAAGATCTGAGGTCTTAGAGACTCATCATGATTGATGATCATGACTCATTATGAAAAATAAAATTAATCATAAAAGTATCAATGTAATTTTTAACTTGTGTGTGTGTGTGTGTGTGTAATGTGTGTGTGTGTGTGTGTGTGTGTGAATGTGTGTGTGTGTGTGTAAGTGTTTACTTGATTTACTTATTTGTTTATTCTTCCTAGGTCTTTGTTTATAGAGCTATAGCTAAGCAGCTAAGTAGCAAAATCATGTGCCATGAACCTGCTACTACAGCTGGTCTTTAGATTATTGCTCATTAGAGATCTAAATCTACATCCAGATTAACCATCATACAACCATAGAACCAGATTAATGATCCAAATCTACATCCAACAAGTTACTTCCTGTTATCACTTATGTTATAGGAACTACCTGCTGAAAAATCCAGCCTGTTCTTACCAGTTTCAGCTACCAAAACACAGACAGTGTCACGTCTGGCGAGTTGAGGCGGAAGCAATCGCAGATTTTTTAAACATTTATTTTAAACACACGAACAACGAAACAAAGACACTAGGACAACTGGGCATAATACTGTGGCATGAAACAAAAACTACAGAGACACAAGTGACGTGAGTCTATAACAAACGAAAGACCCCGAAAGAGTGCAGACAAAGACTATATATACACATTGGTGCTCATTAACAAAAACGTGAGTCAGGTGCATGTGGTCAGGTGGTGTAGTGCAGTGGCTGATGGGACTTGGAGTCCCGAGTTTCGGATACGTGACAGTCAGAGCTGCTCAATTTGGTAGAACGTCTTTACTAGCTGCTACAGTAAGTGTTCATAGAGCATTAGTGGAAAACTGTGATCTAAATTATGTCCAGCACTACTGTCAGAGCTGCTGTTATAGAAAATTTATCAGCACCTTCTGAACAATCAAATTAGACAATTCAACACTTACTGTATCCACAGTATAGCAACATAATTACAAATAAAAGAAAGTAACCATAAACCTGAATTTGGTCCATGTGAAACTGGATGTTCTATCCTAACTGCTACACCAGGTGGCACTAAATCCCTTGTAAGGGTAATGTGCATCATTAACAAGCTTTTAAATAACTGTCCTTTTGCACTCCAATTATAGACATGAGACACTCACTAATGGAGAATATGATTATGTTTCACAATATAAAAATGATATATATATATATATATTATTACTATATGTTTTAGGAACATAAACTTCTGATGTATGGACAGAATGTATTTCATAACATACCTTTTCTTACCAAATCTTTGTAATATACACTCACTGTCCACTTTAATAGGAACACCTGTACACCTGTTCATTTATGTAGTTATCCAATCATTCATTCATGTGGCAGCAGCATGATGCATGACATGCAGATACAGGTCAAGGGCTTCAGATAACATTTGCCATTAATGTAAATGTTAAAAAACTCTTGACCTGTGTCTGCCTGATTTTATGCATTGTGCTGTTGACTAGATAACTCCATAAATGAGCAGGTTTTAATAGTAAAGCAGATGGTAAGTGAATTTGAACATATAAATAGATCTTTACATCATAGACACAATGTCTGCACATTTTGCCATTGTTTGCAGAACTTTATTAGATTTAATTTAGATTATTTTCTATAAAACAAGATCTTGAGTGGTGAAAGTATTTTCAGCTAGCCAAATCTGGCTTAAAAACTGCAACCCTGTCATTAACTGTCTTGCTCTTTACTGAAAATGTTCATAGCGCGAGCATGGGGCAGAGGGTTTCCTGTCTAAATGGTCCTCTATTAATGCTTGTTGCAGTTCATACTTTGACCACAAGGTACATAAATAACTCAAGTGAGTATGTAGGTGGGGAGTGGTGGGGAGTGGTGGAGGATGTGGAGATGGGGGGACGATCCACCACTGCTTCCTGCTAATAAACTGAATGCAAAGGCTGGTGGATGTAATGCATTGTATGTAACCAGTAGACCTCACAACGCCTATTTTCATGTCCCGAGCACCCCAGAACACAGAAGCTGTGTAAAGTTTGCTTTCCGATAGAAGGTATATCAATACAAAACTCTACCCTTCTGCCTCTCCTTAGCTCCCAGACAGCCGGAGACTTCAGGATACTGTCTTACTAGGAAGACAATTATGCTGTACCCCAGTTTAAAAAAAAAATAAAACAAAATAAAATAATAATAATAATAATAATAATAATAATAATAATATAATAATAATAATAATTTCAACACATTTCAATAAAATACATATGGATTTCAGTTTTGAAGAACGACCTTCGGTTTTATAGTCACACTAAGTTGTCAAATTAAAGTAGGTACAGCATTTTTTTCATTATAGAATTTTGTTTATTACAATAATTTCTGCTGTGTGATATAAATTACAGTTACAAATTCTGTCAAGGTAGATATAAAGTAAAGTTGAAACAGTATGCTAGTTAAGCATGTAACTATGGTTCCAGAGTAAATGTAAGTAATGTCTAGGGAAAGACGTCCATATGACAGTGATATACTGTGAATACTTTGTTGTACATTACTTTGTGACTATGTTGAATGGTCTCAGCATGTATGCACACAGGATGGTAGTTTTAATAAAACCACAGTTGTGAACATAAATAATGCTCTCATGTTAGAGGCAGTGTGAGACACTCAGCATGTCAGAGTAACCACATGATTGTGGCAGGGCAGCATGAGGGCTGATGGGAGAATGGCTACTTCCTGTTGCTCACAGCATCAGTTAACCGACGCTGTGGCATGCACAGAGAACACTGTGTAATACTCCACACTCAACAAACACACTGCCATATTTTTTACATTTGTCTACATACAGCGTATAGTAGTTTCTTTTACATAAAACAGTATGATGGCAAAAAATACAAAATAAATAAAACTTCTAGAACTTTAATTGATTATATAAGGATAATATGCATAACATAAAAATTGACATGTACACTAAAATGTAATTAGCTAGACTTATTCATCTGCAGTTTTTATTCATTAACAGACATTAACAGTGAATGCAGAACAATAGCCTTAGCTAACATAAGTAAATATAACACAATACTCTGGATGAATCTTGCTTTTTAATGGTACACAATATTATATATAATATATAAATGTATGTATATTTACTGTGGATTAGATTGTTAGAATGCTGGCATATTCAGTTTTGTCTCCAGCGTTGATCTGACCCGCCGCACTGGCTGTGTTCATGTGGGTTACAGTAGAGTAAGTAACAGTATCAGTCTGTGGAAAGACAGAACAAGAAAATTATACAAATAACACACAAATACTGTTGACTACAAGAGGAAAGTGAAATCCTGTGAAGACGACACAAATCTCCAAATCTGACTTTCTTTACACAATGTGATAGAAACATCAGAAGACATTTTCCTACAGTATAGCAAAACAACTAAATCTCTAAAGGTAGAAACAAATCTGCTATAACTGTTATTGTAGAAGCCGTGCAGAATTAAATGGAGATTAAATGAAGAATACAGTAGGACTCTGATGGACGATGAGAATTTGATGATATTTTATAGTTCCTTTTCAGTCATTTATCTTCTGACTCAAAGACTTAAAAAAATAATAAAAATGCAGCTGAGCTCCGACCTGCATGTACACACTAACCTGATCCTTCTGCTTTCTTACAGTCCAGACGTCCTTCAGTAATCACGTTCTCTCCACATCTTCCTCCTAAAAAGAAAAGACCTCAGAAATCACACCTCTAGTGGAAACTACACACTTTCATTTTCCTTATCCAGAGACACTTACAGAAGTGCTGCTGCTTCTACAGGTTTCAGTTCATCAATCTCAGAATTGTTTTGTGTTTGTGTGTGTGTGTGTGTGTGTGTGTGTGTGTGTGTGTGTGTATGTGTGTGTGTGTGTGTGTGTGTGTGTGTGTGTGTGTGTGTGTGTGTGTGTGTGTGTGTGTGTGTGTGTGTGTGTGTGTGTGTGTGTGTGTGTACCTTTGCATCTCCAACAAATAAATGCCACTACAATCGGCTATCACCAACAATAAAACTGCCACAATGATGAAAACTGTCAAATAAAACACACCAACATGTTAATAAATGTAATAATACTGATGTGTATTTTAACTGATAATTAAAAGTTTTGGCACCTTAGAAGGAGGGTGCTGTTTGGTTGATCTTGTTTTACTGTTGTTGATGCAGGTGGAGATTTTGTTGTTGTACTCTGAGGCGGTTCTGATGGAGGTGTTGTGTCTGTTTTCCGCAGTGTGTTGAAGTTTCTCTTCTTCCAACTGAAAAGACTAATGACAGTTTTTATCACTGTTAGTAATATGGCACATGACACTGGAGTAAAACATGCTCACAGTCATTAATGAAAAACTGTACATTTCTTCTGACTCTCAAAAGCATTAGGCAGTGTAGTCACTCCCTCGTACAGACTTTATTAACTTTAATATCTGTTTTGATTATTTTATTTCAGTTAATGATGGAAACAATGGAAAACAATACTTCCAGTTAATATACTTCATTTACTTTACCTTGCTTTAAAAACACATACTTATTTACATACATGTTTATGGCATGTACCTTATCTTATAAATAAAGGTAACACATTACTTAAGGGACACTTCATAGGGCCTACATGACACCTACATAAAACCCTTCATAACAACTGACATGAACCTAAATAAATATTTATAAAGACATGTATTTAAAAGACTTCCTAAAGCATCAGCTGATGTACAGACTGTGTTTATCAATGTTAATGTTAAGTTGATATAACACCTAGTCTAGTGACAGATTTCTGTAGACATTAAATGGTGTTATGATGTTTTCCAGGTTGACTTTCTTTAGATCATTATGTAAAGTGTGTTATGTAGATTTTCTCTGACTGTCAATTACAGTGAGTTTGGTTTTAATGTTTCATGTCATATTAATATTAATTGTGATGTATCAGATATACGTACCAAAAAGTTACATTTATTTACCTTAACATTAACACTGATAAAACATGGTGACACTGACACCTACTGAAGCCTTTATAAATGTTTATGTAGACTTATGTCAGTTGTAATGAAGGAATTATACAGGTGTCATGTAGCTCTATAAACACTACAGTGTTACCAAAATAAATCATAGATTATTATTATTAATTTTAGTGTTGGTTTATTATTAAATGTTCACATGTGACAATATATTGCTCACAGCTGATGGTGAGAGCAAGTCATGTGAAAACAAGTCATGAGGTTGAAGGAATTGTCCAGTTTGTCATTAAGAGTTTTATTTAAACACACAGGGTCAGTAGTGGAACATCATCAGCTGGACTCAAACCCTAATCTCTAGTTTCTCAGCCCAGTTCCTAACTACTGTGTGTGTTACACTATCTTGTGATCATGTGTGTGTTTTTCTTTTAAATCCCAGAGAGTCACTTGTAGTTAAACAGCTGTGATTAGACACCATGTTACAACTACATCTGAAAATAAAGACCACTTGGAGAGAGTAATACTACACAATGTACAGATTTCTTTAAACTGATCATGTTATATTTTTTGCAATTACTTACACACATTTCTCAATACTATGTTCACTTTATCAAAACTCTTCACACAGTTGTCTTTACCAGCGTGCAGCTCAGTACAACAGATAACCTCACATCCATAATGTACTATAATAACATATACATAACACTTTTAGGAGTATTTTAGGTGTATTTTTAGGAGGTGTGGAGGAAACCAGAGAACCCGGAAGGAAACCCACATGGACATGGGGGAGAACAAGCACAGAAACTCCACACAGACAGAAGCCCGAGCTCAGGACTGAAGCGGGGACCCTGGAGCTGTGAGGAGACAACGCTACCCACTGCATCACCACACTGCTCATAGATCCACAGAGTTCCCCTTGTATAGATGGTAATGAATAAAAACAGAACAGCTGTGTAAGGCTAAATTAGAAATCAGCTGTGATTATTTATTTAGTTGTTTGTTTGTTTACTTTAACAAAAAATATTTTATTATTATAAAAAGTACCACTTTAATAGGATTTGCACTTGTACTGATCAATATGTAAACATGTGGGAAAATCAGCTGTAGATACACAGAGTTTTGTTGGAGTTTGTGTGAGAAAAGAATTCATGAATTTTGAAAGCTGAAGTTATTCAGTACTTTTTTGTGTGAAAGCACTGAAAGTGATACACAGTTCAGTCACATAGACCCGTTGATGTGTTAACTGTGTGAAGAGTATTGATAATTGCACTGAACTAAAGTAAAACTATAAATAAGGTGTAATGCAGGAAGTGAAGATGGTCACTGACAGAGGGAGAGCAGAAGGGAAGATGTGAAATTCACACACATCTATTTACAGTCCAAAAGAGAAATGAAGAAATATATACATCCAAATCATCTCATTCTACCAGAACACAAGCAAAGTCTCTCAACAAGAACGCTTTATCACTCACAACACAATGACTTTTAGCAGGGAGTAGATCCAAAATACAGAAAAATTTAACCATAGAAAATAACAAAATATGTAAATTTAACCCCCACCACACACACACATGCACACACACACACCCACATACTCACACACAACACACACACACTCACACTCACACACACACACACACACACACACTCACACTCACACTCACACACACACACACACACACACACAGACACACTCACACTCATACCTAGGGGGCAGGTTATCTTCGGCAGTCCACCTACTGGAGTGTTTTTGAGAATTTAACAATATAATTAATTATTATAATTTTTTCATTATTAGTTTTTTTAAGTTACACTTTGTTTATTGTTTGATTTGGTTAAAAATGGAGTTGATTATTTTTTGAATAACATGCAGAAAATAAACATGCAGGGGTGAAGACATCATTACAGATGTGCTGGAGGACAGAATGTCAAGGGTATTTTTTCTGTCCTTTGTCTAATTGATGAGTTTTATCTCTTCTTGCTCTAAATTGGCTTAATATGCATTTTATGATTCTGTATATATGTTATATGTTATATTGTATATTGCACTACATTATTTAAATATTGCAAATTGTGCTTAGTGTACATTGTATTGCATTTACATATCACACAGTATATAAGACATCTATAGTCCACAGTTCAGAAAAGAAATAACTCAAACCACACTGATACAAAGAGACTGTAAGTGAATTAAACTAACAGACATGTCACTGTAAGGAGATCTTATATCAGTACAATAAACATGTTATATCAACAACAACATGCAATCAATTTTAGGTTTTTTTTGTGTCAAGCTCTTTTGTTTTTGTGTGGCTGCTGGTAGGCTTAATATTACCATCCAATCTTGCTAATTATTCATCAATGGAAATAGGCAGCATTTAAAAAAGAAATATGTAGGAAATTATTCACCGTTTTGCAACACAAATAGCACACGCCAAAAACAACTTACACTGCTTCATTTAGGAAAAATAGAGTGGGTTTTTCTTTTTTGTTCCCCCCACTTTGAGCTCATCATGACTGCTGAGCGCCAGCGGGTGTGAACATGGGCTTGACATGTGACTTAAGTGACCATATTTTCATGGCAAACATCAGGTCACATAAAGACTTATAGACACGTACACATAGAAATAAATAAATAAATTGGCCATGACCAGTGAAAAGTGCAGGGGACGAATTAACATTTTATTTAAATTGTGGGGACACGCCCCCGCGTCCCCTGTGGATTCTACACCCATGGATACACAGAGTTTTGATGACGTTTGTGTGAGAAAATAATTAATTCATTTTGAAGCTGAAAGCGATATCAATACTTTTGTGTCAAAGCACTGAAAAGTGATACACAGTTCAGTCACATAGACCGCTGATGTGAGTTTTGGAAATGTGAACACAGGATTGATAAATTCATGTAAGAAAAAACCTATAAATAAGACATATTGCAGGAAGTGAAGATGGTCACTGACAGAGAGACAGCAGAAAAGGTGTGAAATTCACACACATCTATTTACAGCTAAGACCAGAATGAAGAAGTGATGCACAAGTTACAGGAAAATAACTTTTTTATTACACTTTATATGAGTTAATATAGATACATTCACTAACATAGCGATTGTGAGAGATATAATTCAGTAAATAAATATAATAATATAGATGTTTTTTTCATCACTGATGAAAAGTTTTGGTACCTAGAGGGAGGCTGCTGTGTGTTTGCTGTTTATCTTGTTCCAGTGTTGTTGAGGATGATGCAGGTGGAGAGTTTGTTGTTTTACTCTGAGGCGGTTCTGATGGAGGTGTTGGGTCTGTTTTCCTCGAGTGTGTTGGAGTTTCTCTTTTTCCAACTGAAAAAGAAAAACTTATTAAAACTAATGTTTTTTTTTTAAATCAAATGTTAATTCAAGACTGCAAACAGTGTTAGTGTACAAATATACATTGTGTATAAAATAAAAATAAAAATTGTGAGCACAGTCTTACAATTTTTAAGTTCCATCCCACCCACGGGGACCATGTAATCCCCCCACCCCCCTCCCTCTCCCCGTCCCTCTTCCCCTTATAACACATTAAGGTGCCGTTATTGACAATATATAAAATAAGATAATGTCACAACCATTCAAAAAGATCTGTGGGGATTTTTTTTTCCATATACACCACATATATAGTCATGAAAAAAAAAAAAAAAACCCCATAAAAGGGTTTTGAAACACTGCTTATTAATACAGTTGTTATACTTGGACAAAACCACAAGTAATATGAGTGTTTTCATTTATTCAACAGAAATATCAAAATATGATATTCTTTCTGTGGAAAAGTAAGTATACCCTTGGCCTGAGAAGCTAGTATTGCCCCCTTTAGCAGAAATAACTTCTTGTAGGCATTTTTTATAACTTCTTCCAGTCTCTGACCTCGGCTTGCTGAAAATTTGTGACTACTCTTCCATGCATTATTCTTTCAGTTACAATGATGTTTGAGGGTTTTATTGCATGTACTACTCATTTAGAATCCCCCACAACATTTCAATGGGATTAAATCCAGAATGACTGGGTCATTCCGGAACCCTCCATTTCAAAATGAGCCATTTGTTGGTGGAATTTCTAGTGTACTTAGGATTATTATCCTGTTGAAAGGTAAGATTTAGGTTCAACTTCATCTTTGGGACAGATGGCTTAACATGATCTTTAAGCACTTTTTGATATGATGCAGAATTCATAGTGTAATCAATAAATGGAAGCTGTCCAGTCACAGAAGCAATAATGCAACCCCAAGCCATAACATTTCCACCACCCTTTCTCACATGAATGAGGTGCTTCTCCCAAAGCTGTCTTTTGGTCTGTGCCAAACATGTCTGCTGTTACTGTGGCCCAAACAACTCTTCTTTGATTCATCTGTCCAGAGCACATTATTCCAAAAGGCATGGTCCTTGCCTAGGTGCTCCATGGCAAACTGTAGTATTGCAAAAGCTTTTTCCCTGGTACGCTTCCCATGCAGGCCATGTTTGTGGAATCTCTTTCAGATTGTAGAAGCATGTACTTTGACAACAACAGTTGTGAGACTTAGTAGCAGAACCTGTGATTCAATTTTGGGGTTCTTGGAGACTTCTTTTTGCCTCAGATGATCTGCTCTTGGGTTGAATTTGCTGGGTGGGCAGTCCTGGACAAATGGGCAGTCGGTTGAAATCTGCGCCATTTGAAGATTATTTTCCTTACAATGGAATGATGTATTTCAAATAATTTGGGGATCTTTTTCAATTCCTTACCAGATACATATGAAAATACACTCCACTATCCTCAAAGCTATACCTTTCCAAGATGTTAAAAGAAAGCCTTTGTTTCAACACACCAAGTGAATCTTCCCCGAGATTTATTGTCTAATGATGTTGATGCAGTAACATAATAAAATTTATTAGAGAACCTCTGGACGTCTGATTTCCTCAAGTGTGACTCTTGATTAAGTTCCACGTCAACGTGCTGTCTATGAAAATAATCAAGACAGACAGCACGCTGTGACAATTTAATCATTTCACATTCCAGCTAATTATATGAAGAGTTTCTGTTGCCATAGGTTATGAATGTAAAATAATATAAACAAACATTATGTGAACATTATCATCGTGGCTCTGGTCTTCCAGATCAGCTATTTTCTCCTCGTAGGTCACAAGTTCAGTGGAACATTTTTAAAAGATTTGTTCTGTCTTACTCGACTGCTCAGGCTGGTAAATCTGTCACGCAATTCTCTTACAGAATTTGCACAGCCGGACAACTCGGTCTGAATATTATCTAATCTGTCTTGCAAAAGTTACACAATTTGCTATATATGTCAAATCCTTCACTATGAAACATAAAGCAAGTTTAGTCCAATTTCCACGCGCTTCTCTTCATCTTCAGAGCAACCTGTGCCCTCTCCCAGAAATCAAGCATTGTGCTATGAGACAGTAGTTGAGCGATAACAACTTGTGCAACAAAGGGGGGGATTTTAGTATTTATATCTGATTTATTATGACAAACTTACAATTGATTCGAAACTCCAATACTGTTACAAAATTAATTGTACCCAGTAAAATCCCTAGTGTTGAATTAACACCCAGAGTGTTTATTTCAGTCCAGTGGACTTATATAAACACTGTATGGTGTGAATTTAACACGGTGGGTGTTAAATCAACACTGGTGATTTTGCTGTGTATAATTGTATAAATATCCAGGGCTTGTAATTGCTAGTTCTGAATATTGTAGGTATTCCTCCCTCCCTCCCTCCCTCCCTCCCTCCCAACCGCCCCCAGAAACTGCACCCCAAATAACTATCGAAACACTCCATACATGCCATTAATCCAACTCATTTAACCAAAATACTAGCAACGTCTCTCTCTCTCCTCTAACAACATACACCTGAGTATACCCGAAATACACCCTGGATTGTACGTCAATCAATTGCAGGAAACACACACACACACACACACAGCAATTTTAGTTAGTCCACCTATTGGTGTATTTTAGGAATTGGAAGGAGACCAGAGAACCCGAAGGAAACCCACATGGACATGGGGAGAACAAGCACAGAAACTCCACAACCCACAGAAACCAGAAGCGCTCAGGACTGGGGTTGGGACCCTGGAGCTGTGAGGAGACAACGCTACCCACTGCATGACCACACTGCTCATAGATCCACAGAGTTCCCCTTTGTATAGATGGTAATGAATAAAAAAAGAACAGCTGGGTAAAGTTAAACAGGGAAAACAGCTGTTTTTCTTTTTTTATCTATTTATTTAATTTTACAACAATTTATTTTATTGAAAGATTTTTATGAACTTAATTTACTGAATTGTGTCAAAGTAATGAAAAGTGATCCACAGTTCGAGTCCACATCGACGCTGATTTGAGTTTTGAAATTGTGAATAAATGTCACGTAAATGGAGGTTAGGATAGAAGCATGCGGGTATTGCGGTTAATAATAAAATAACAAGTCCAAGGGATCAGGCAGAAATCAATATACAGACAGAAAGAATTCAAGGAATAAAGCAAACAGTCCAAACATGGCAAGGCAGAAAGAGGGTCAAAACAAGAACAAAGTCAAAACCAAAATAAACAAGTTATCAAGGCTTAGAAACAGCAGAGACAAATGTCACTTGCGTATACTTCACAATGGCTTGATTGAGATTGTAATTGGGAACAGGTGTCTGATTAGTTTTTCAAAAGAAGGTGAGTGATAGTGTGTAGATTTGGCAGTTATAGTTGTCGGCCATGTTTGTAGTTCGTGGTGTATTCTGGGAAATGGAGTCGCTGGTTTGGTGTACAACTATACAGCATTGATAAGTGCATGTAACTATTTGTAAAAAATAAAAAATAAAAACTCTGAATAAGCTGTAATGCAGGAAGTGAAGATGGTCACTGACAGAGAGACAGCAGAAAAAGGAGTGAAATACGCCACGCATGCAAGACCAGAATGAAGAAGTGGCAGTTACAAGTTACAGGAAAATAACTTTTCTATTACACTTTATATGAGTTATTATAGATACATTCACTAAGACAGAGATTGTGAGAGATGTTATTCAGTAAATGTGTAAAACATACACTGTAAGTATTATAGGGATGTAAAATAATCTCACTGTAGATTCCTCCTTATTCATTCACCCACCTCTCTTCAGCAGTACATTTTAGACTGAAGTTAATCAGGAAGAAAAAATCCACATGATCAAAGCTGAACAGGTCTAAATATGGAGATTATAACACAAGACATGACGTGTATGTTTATCTTGTGTATAAAGATTACTGCTGTCTTTGGACAATTTGGTTGTTCAGGAACAGGGCTGAACTACGGCCTACTGTAAACCCAGTCTGGACAGAAACCACATGAACTAAACACAAAGCAGCTGAACTAAGAACTGGCTAATATTCTCTCTCCTTTCTGTAATAGAAAATAGAAAATAACTTCACTCACCTGCAGCGACGTGAAACACAACAGACAAAAGATACAAGCACTTCATCATTACTGATTCTTCTGCACACACACCAGTCCCTCAAAGTGACACACACACACACACACACACACACACACACACACACACACTCTGTCACAGTGCCTGAGTGCCTCTCTGTTATATAGTGTGATTATCAGGAAACCACAACAACCACTGTCATTTCTCATTTTTGAATATCTTTTAATCACTCTTTCCATGACCTAATATATATTGTAATATACAGTATTACTATTTATTCATATCTTTTTTCATGTGGTCATTTTATCTTTTATTTATAGGGTCGTCATTGCAAAAAATAAAATATGCATGATCTGTAGCATTAACTTCACTCATTTCTACACACATGAGCTCTAGTGTTTACCAGCAAGTGTGTTTCCCTAGACTTACAGCAAGTAATAAAGATCAATTTACCATGTGTGAGCTGAGGAGCATTTGCAATAGTCATGAAATGGAGTCAAAGACAGAAGCAAGTGCAGGTTATGTAGTTTAATACCAAAATACAACAAGTGCAAAACCCACAAATTTATACAGACAGAGGTCAGGTGATCATAAAAAAACAGTCAAAACAAGGTTAGACAGAGAGACGAGGTCAAAAATGAGAACAAAGTCAAAACCAGAAAAATAAACACAATATCACAGCTTGGTTTAGACAGAGAGATAATCAACTGAGCGAATACTTCTCTAACACTGTGTGTGAACAGTCTCTATAAAGGAGTGGTGTGGGTGAAGGTGTAACTGGTAGCAGGTGTCTCTAATTGTAATTCAGCATGGTGAACATGTTTGTGTGTGAGTTTGGTAGTTGTAGTCTTTGTTAACCATATTTGTAGTTCGTGGTGTATTCTGGGAAATGGAGTCGCTGGTTTGCTGTGATATGACAAGAATCTGGTCAAGTGATAATCATGACTCCTTACGAAAAGTAAGATTAATCATAAGAGTATAAATGTTATCAATAGCATAATTTATTAGACTTTAAAGAGCTTAAAATGTAAAAAATAAAAATTCATTATGTATTTATTCTTCTAGGGCTTTTATTATAGAGCTATGGCTAAGCGACTACGTAGTGACATCTTGTGCCATAAAGCTGCTACTACAGCTGATCTACAGATAATTGCTCATTAGAGAACTAAATCTACATCCAGATTTCATTTATTGTCTCATATACACAATACAATTATTTCCCTTAAAGCTGCTTTGTCTACTGTTAAAAGTCCTCTTCAAATAACATTCAGTTGAAATAAATAGGACAATCTACTAGACAATGTTTACACTGCATTACTTTCTAATTCTGACAGACTAGATAATAACTACTCATTAAAACAAATGCTAAGCAACTGACGAGGGAAAATACAGAACTTATAAATGAGAAACACAAGACAAGTGTGTACAGGAAATCAGTGGAACAACCCAGGAAGAAATTCATACTATGAGAGAGATGCCCTCAGCTGGTCTGGTAGAGAATTGTCTGTGGTGACAAATATTAAACGAGCTTTATATTCTTTGAGTCACATTATCTATGTAAATTGGGCGCACGGTGGCTTAGTGGTTAGCGCCCTGTGATGGACTGGCACCCTGTCCATGGTGTACCCCGCCTTGTGCCTGATGCTCCCTGGGATAGGCTCCAGGTAAGCGGTAGAAGATGGATGGATGGATCTATGTAAATTGTGCAAAACATCATAATCTTGTACATTTTGCTTAATTATTATGGTTTATATTTAACACACTGGGTTCAGTTTTTTGTTTGTTTGTTTGTTTGTTTTATCTGTTAAGTGCATTGATCTATCGGCGTTTTTATTAGTTTGATTCACTCCAGAAACATTGTCAGATTTCAGAAGCACTGTGTAGAAGACCGGATCACTGCATTAGCCTGCTTTACACATTTATTTCATTTTTGTCTATAAAACAAGATGAGATGGGCTTTTATGGGAAAATAATCAACAACAGGTTGCCATGATGCCGTTTTCCTACAGTACATGTCATAGTGTTTTATTTTCTTTGCAAAAATGACAGTTTTTATTTATTAAAGAATGATGTATTATTTTGTCAGTTTATAGTTATATTCAGAATAATTTTGTGGAACAGCAACAAGAAGTTAGTTAATATTGTTGTTGCTTGCTCCTATATATACATCCACCAAGAAGCAGGCCTAGACTAGATTTACTGAGAATGCCACTTTGTCACTACAAGGTGGCGGATGTTAGGACTGATAACAGCCATAACAGTAATCCCCCTCCTCCTTGTGCTAGAGTCCTTTAAGGCTCCTCCTTATGAGGAAGAGAACAGACTGAAATGGGTGTCTCTGAAAACTACCTTTTGCTAGTGTTCACTTCTGAGAAAATAGTGGAAGAACTACATACTCTGGTAATAAGCTCTTCTTGTGTGTGTTCCTCGTGCCATCAGGACAAACGTTATAGAGTTGATTCTCACCACTCCTGCAGGTTAGGGAGGTTGAAATAGTAGTTAAGTATGTTAAGTATGGTTCAGTGAAACCTGGAGATCCAGAGAAAATGCAAGTAGGTTTCAGGTGAAATGTCCATATGACAGTGATATTTATTGTAAATACTATGTCACACAGAATTTGTGACTTTGCTGAATGCTCTCACCATACACTCACACACATACATACACACACACACACACACAATGCACCGCACCACGCACACACACACACAATACATATCTAGTGTTCTCATGTTAGAGCCAGTGTGAGACCCTCAGCATGTCAGAGTAACCACATGATTGTGGCCAGGGCAGCATGGGGGCTGATGGGGAGGCTAGCTACTCTCTTTCTCACAGCATCAGTTAACCGACATTGTGCCATGTGCCACAGAGAATACTGAGTAATACTCCACACTCAACACGCACACGGTCATACATCCCTTACAATCTTTTTTTCTTCTTCTTCATTTTATTTTTATAATTTGATTTCATGTATTTGTCAGCACTGAGATTAGTTTTTCAGAACTCTTCTCTACCAACATGCAGCTCAGTACAGCAGATAACCTCACATCCAATATTCATACCTTCATTTGTTCATTCTTTCCTTCTTTCATTCAGCTTCAGTGAGCACTTGATCCTACTCAGGGTCACGGTGGCTCTGGAGCCTGTCCTCAGAACACTGGGTGCAAGGGAGGAATACGCCTCTGGAATACACTCATCTTCACACTTAGGTGCAATTTAGCATAGTCAATACACTGGTAAGTTTTTGGGAAGTGGAAGGAAACCGGAGACCCGAGAGAGAACATGGACATGGGGGAGAACATGTGAAACTCCACACAGACAGTAACCTGAGCTCAGGATTGAACTGGGGACCCTGGAGCTGTGAGGGAGTAATGCTACCTGCTGTAACACTGTGAGGCCCATCGATCCAAACATGTTCCCTTATGTATAGAAAAAACAAAGTGTGTAGGTCTACAGCTAAATTAAGAAATAAACTCTTATTGACTGATTGATAATTTATTAATTTATTAAGTTTTTTACTATTTTACTAAAAGCGCTATATAAGTGCGCCATTTACCATTTACTATTTAATTTTGAATACATTGTTTAAAAAATACAGTTTTATTTATTTATTTTCTAAACTGTACACAACAGGTTGGAGACATGTGCAGTAGATACACAGAGATTTGCTGGAAGTTGAATTTGTGTGAAAACAGAATTCATGAATATTGAATGATGAACTTATTCAATGTCTTTTGTCTCAAAGCAATAAAAACTGATCCATAGTTCAGTCCACTCCAGACCGCTGCTGTGCTAACTGTGTGAACTTTTGAAAAAAAAAAAAAATCTCAATATTGTTAAAAAAGAAACCTGAAACAAAAATCTAGGGACTATTATGAAAATTTCACAAAATCTAGATTAGAAACACATTCAGTCCAGTCAGATTCAACAATCCTCCTTCTTTTATTTTTACACAAAAGTCATTAAAAGTCACAAACATGAACTTCTATAGCAGCATGATGACAACAGCCTTCTAGAGCTTTCATTTCTTAACCTGATATAAGTATGGTACACATAAGATAGAAAATGACACGTACACTCAAAAATATAATTAGCGAGTTATCCATCAGCAATTAATGATAAACAATGAATGCAGAACAATACACTTAGCTAACATAAGTAAATGGAACACACATGTTTATGCCTGAATCTGATATTTAATTGTTAAATGTATAAAAAGTCAATATTGTGAATCCCGTGGGGCCATAGTGTGTATTTAATACAAGTTTTCATCATTATTCTGTAATATCTGAGCATGTGTCTATATTTACTCTGGATTAGTTTGTTATAATGCTGCTATATTCAGTTTTCTCCAGTGATGATCTGCTGCCCGGCTGTGTTAATGTGGGTCAGTAGAGTAGTAAGTGTAAATAACAGTAGTAAATACAGTGACATCAGACCCAATCTGAGAAAAGTCAGAACAGGAAAATTATTCATATATCACACGTATAAATTCTATGGCTTTTACTGCTGAAAAAGCTTTTTGACAACAAAAATCTCCAAATCTGACTTCTTTCTTTACACCATGTGTTGTTCTGATAGAAGCAGCAGAAGATATTTTCCTATAACTCACTGTTCAGTGAAAGCATGTGTGTTTCATGTGTGTTACCTGCAGTGTATCACAAATACAACTAAATCTCTAAAGGTAGAAACAAATCTGCTATAACTGTTATTGTAGAAGCCGTGCAGAATTAAATGGAGATTAAATTAAGAATACAGTAGGAGTTCATTTTCCTAATCCAGAGACACTCACAGAAGTGCTGCTGCTTCTACAGGTTTCAGTTCATCAATCTCAAAATGTGTTGTTTCTGTGTGTGTGTGTGTGTGTGTGTGTGTGTGTGTGTGTGTGTGATACCTTCACGTCTTCACGCAAAAAAACTGTGTATATAAAATACATCCAAAAAATGTTAATAAATGTAATAATACAGATCTCTTTTTTCCATTGCTGATGAAAGGTTTTGCTACCTGAGCAAGGCTGCTTTGCTGTTTATCTTGTTCCAGTGTTGTTGAGGATGATGCAGGTGGAGAGTTTGTTGTTGTACTCTGAGGCGGTTCTGATGGAGGTGTTGTGTCTGTTTTCCTCGAGTGTGTTGAAGTTTCTCTTCTTCCTACTGAAAAAGACAAAACCTATTAAAACTAATGACTGTTTTTATCACTGTTAGTAATATGACACATGACACTGGAGTAAAACATGCTCACAGTCATTAATGAAAACATGTACCTTTAAGAGATAAAGATTTCCTCTCACTCTCAATAGAGTTAGGCAGTGTAGTCACTCCCTCATGCAGACTATATTAACGTTAATATCTTTAAATATTTGTTTTAATTATTTTATTTCAACTGATGATGGTTTTACTATGTAAAATAATACTTCCCGTTATTATACTTCACCTTGCATAAAAACATACTTATTAACATACATGTCTATGTCATGTACCTTATCCTATAAATAAAGGTAAGACATTACTTAACAAAAACATATTTTAATATTATAAAAAGTACAACTTTGCTAGGATTTGCATTTGTATTGATCAATATGTAAACATGTGGGGACATCAGCTGTAGATACACAGAGTTTTGTTGGAGTTTGTGTGAGAAAAGAATTCATGAATTTTGAAAGCTGAAGTTATTCAATACTTTTTGTGTGAAAGCACTGAAAAGTGATACACAGTTCAGTCCACATAGACCGCTGATGTGTTAACTGCGTGAAGTGTATTGATAATTGCACTGGACTAAATGTAAAAACTATAAATAAGGCGTAATGCAGGAAGTGAAGATGGTCACTGACAGAGGGAGAGCAGAAGAAGGTGTGAAATTCACACACATCTATTTACAGTCCAAAAAGGAGAATGAAGAAATGACGTACATTACAAGTTACTGTGAAATAACTTTTCTATTACGCTTTATATGAGTTATTATAGATACATTCAATAAGACAGAGATTGTGTGAGTTCTCTAAATGTACTAAATTATAAACTTCATACCGCCCTCAAAATCATCTCATTCTACCAGAACACAAGCAAAGTCTCTCAACAAGAACGCGCTATCACTCACAACACAATGACTTTTAGCAGGGAGTAGATCCAAAATACAGAAAAATTTAACCATAGAAAAAAAACAAAAATATGTAAATTTACCCCACAGTCCACACACTCAGACCTCACACACTCAGACCTCACACACTCATAACTAGGGGCAGGTTATCTTCGGCAGTCCACCTACTGGAGTGTTTTTAGGATTTAACAATATAATTAATTATTATAATTTTTTCATTATTAGTTTTTTAAGCAACACTTTGTTTATTGTTTGATTTGGTTAAAAATGGAGTTGATTATTTTTTGAAAACATGATGTAAACATGCAGAAAATAAGCTATAGATACACACAGGGGCGTAGACATCATTACAGATGTGCTGGAGGACAGAATGTCAAGGGTATTTTTTCTGACCATTGTCTGATTGATGAGTTTTATCTCTTCTTGCTCTAAATTGGCTTAATATGCATTTTATGATTCTGTACTTGCATGTTATATTGTATATTGTACTGTATTATTTAAAAATTACAAATTGTGTATAGTGTACATTGTATTGCATTTACATATCACACAGTATATAAGACATCTATAGTCCACAGTTCAGAAAAGAAATAACTCAAACCACACTGATACAAAGAGACTGTAAGTGAATTAAACTAACAAACATGTCACTGTAAGGAGATCTTATATCAGAACATTTAACATGCAATCAATTTTAGTTGTTGTTTTTTTAGTGTCAAGCTCTTTGTTTTTGTGTGGCAGCATTCCTCCTCCTCCAAACACGGCGAGTTGAGTTGATGCAAAAATTGAGCTTTTTGGCATCAACTCAACTTGCCATCTTTGGAGGAGGAGAAATGCTGCCTATGACCCCAAGAACACCATCCCCACCGTCAAACATGGAGGTGGAAAGATTATGCTTTGGGGGTGGTTTTCTGCTAAGGGGACAGGACAACTTCACCGCATCAAAGGGACAATGAAATCTTGGGTGAGAACCTCCTTCCCTCAGCCAGGGCATCGAAAATTAAAAGTAATTACTAAGTCATTACCAAGTACTAAGTCATGTTTTGCAGAGGGGTCAAATACTTATTTCCCTCATTAAAAAGCAAATCAATTTATAACATTTTTGACATGCGTTTTTCTGGATTTTTTTGTTGTTATTCTGTCTCTCACTGTTCAAATAAATCTACCATTAAAATTATAGACTGATCATTTCTTTGTCAGTGGGCAAACATACAAAATCAGCAGGGGATCAAATAGTTTTTCCCCTCACTGTAGCTCTATAAACACTACAGTGTTACCAAAATAAATCATAGATTAGACTGAGAAATATGTCCTATCCAGTCTGATACCTGTCCAAAGTTTCAGGCCAGTCTTATACCCATAATCAGTATTTACTGTCATTTATAACTTGATTTAAATGCGTCACAAAATGACTCGTAGTGAAAATCCCTCAGTTATGGTAAATGGAGAAGACATTTTGTTCGCTATATAACTATAATTCATTTGAAGAATGTTATCAACTTTTATTGTGTAATGAAATGCTTTACCTTTAACATGAAGCACGATGTATCTGTATTCCTTCTCAGTGATGCACCTGTAATCTGCCGCATCCTCTTCTCTCAGGTCAGATATGAACAGAGACAGATTAGCAGGAGAAATGTGATTAAACAGCTGAAGTCTGTCACAGTAGTGTTCATCATTTAACACTTCTGTCGAAGGTCCTGTTCTGTAGGTCCACCAGGTTATTTTCTGAGCTTTGGTGTTCAGGTCAGAGCAGGAGCAGGGTAACAGCACTGAACCACCTTTGTATCCTGTGATATCTACATGTTTATCACCAGAGAGAGAAACAGCCTACAGAAACAAACATACAAAAACTCACAATCTACTGAATACAAAAGTACAACATTTCTAAATTAAATTTTATGAAAATAATTTATCTTGTAATCATGTGTGTTTTTTTTTTTAAATCGCAGAGAGTCACTTGTAGTTAAACAGCTGTGATTAGACACCATGTTACAACTACATCTGAAAATAAAGACCTCTTGGAGAGAGTAATACTACACAATGTACAGATTTCTTTAAACTGATGAGTTCAGTTTAAGTTCAGTTCAGACTCAATTATTGAATAAATGTGAGGATCTGGAGTCGAGGTCACGCGCCAATAACGTTCGGATAGTCGGAGTTCCAGAGGGCGCTGACACCTGTACAATCGCTGGTGTGCGGGGGCCTTGTTAAAGGAGGCGTTGCTATGGAGAAGGAGCCGGTTCTGGACCGGTCCCACTGGACCCTTCAGCCGAAGCCTGGTGAACGACCACGAGCTATTGTGTGCAGATTCCATTACTACAGTGACTGTGTTGATATTTTACTCCGTCGAGAGAGCTCCAGCGGATTAAAGTGAGGGATCTGATCATCTCCGTTTTCCCTGACTACACAGTCAAGATAGCCCGGGCCCCGGGCGTTTAAGAGCCCCGGGCCCGGGCCGCGTAACGAGGTTCGGCGTCAACTTCGTGATATTGAGGGAGCTCGCTATGGAATACTTCATCCAGCTCGGCCGCGTTACATATAACAGTGTCCAGAAGGAGTTTATTTCAGCGGAGGAAGCAGCAGAATACGTTCAACTCTTGATATCGGGTGAACTGCATCACCTATATATATACATATATATATATATATATATATATATATATATATATATATATATATATATATATATATATATATATATATATATAATTATTATATATATATTTATTCTTTTTCCTCCGCCTTCCAGATCTACAGAATTTGAATTCTTATTGAAGATATTGTCGGTGCATTATTACTTTGTCTAGAATTTGTGGACTCATCCTCTTAGATTTACTTCTGTATTAATGTGCTTCTCTGTTTTGACGCTCTGACTGGGTTAGAGTTTATTTTATTTTATTAGTTATTTCCTTCTTTTTTAATGTTAGCTACACTGTGTAATATTATTAGTTATAAGTCCTTAAAAGGTATGGACATTATATTTGTTAAAGTGCGTAGACTATTTATAAGATTTGAAGTCAGTAGGGACTTTTCTCTTACTGGAATTATTATTATTATTATTATTATTATTATTATTATTATTATTTTAGTTTAGGTAATTTTGTTTAGCTTACTCTTTGTCCACTTTGTGGAAAAACTCTAGGTGGGAAACACTGCTGTCTCCCTTGTTTTATGGAGACTTTGGATGTGTTGACTTTGGATCCCTCTTCGCTCTAATTGGCTATTTATATTACTATGGTTTATTTAAATGAGTTAGTAACATGGATCCCTGCATAGGGATCCATATTACTAACTACTGGGACAGGCACGCCTTTAAAGATTTATTAGTTGGAATGTCAGAGGTATGGGTAATCCTGCCAAGAGATCTAAGATGTTTACACATTTGAAACGTCTTCCACTCGAACTTTAATTCGAGAAAGCAAGAGGGGCGCGAATTTTAATTGACAAAAGGTTTTCGTTCCACTGATGTTATTGCTGATGCGAACGGTAGATATAGTTGCTTTTACTCTAATGCAAAGACAGGTTGTAAATGTATATGCTCCAAACTTTGATGATGTGGAATTTGCTAATAGATTGTTGAGCAATTTCCTTTTCTTAAATATTCACCTGTTGATTTTCGATGGGGATTTAAATTGTGTAATTGACCCAAACTTGGATCGGTCTAATCCCCGTACTCTGAATCAATCTGCAATGATGGACTGACACTTCCCACTTAGATTTTTTGTGCCTGTTCTTGGGTTTTATTATTTTTATATAACCAGCGACAGCTATTGAGTAGCCTTGATGAACCGCGGGAGGCGGGGGGTGGGTACTTTTATTTTTGTTTTCCTTTGTTTTGTTTTTTTTGTTGTTTTTTTCTTCTTATATGTGCTTTCTTGAGCAGGGGGACCTTGCGGGTGCTGCAGGATTTTAGTCCTTTTTCAGTCCAATTCTTTTCTTGGTGACTATGGTCCAGCTGCCTTGAGATCATTGACAAGATCCTCCTGTGTAGTTCTGGGCTGATTCCTCACTGTCCTCATGATCATTGCAACTCCACGAGGTTAGATTTTGCATGGAGCCCCAGGCCGAGGGAGATTGACAGTTCTTTTCTGTTTCTACCATTTGCGAATAATCGCACCAACTGTTGTCACCTTCTCACCAAGCTGCTTGGTAGAGGTCTTGTAGCCCATTCCAGACTTGTGTAGGTCTACAATCTCGTCTCTGACATCCTTGGAGAGCTCTTTGGTCTTGGCCATGGTGGAGAGTTTGGAATCTGATTGATTGATTGCGTACAAAATCAGCCAGGGATCAAATACTTTTTTCCCTCACTGTATCGGTCAAATTATTGTTTCATTAATACAAATTACACAGGACATACGAGTCCAAATGAATGCACACTGTAAGTGATTGAAACTTACACATCATTTAGTGTGAACAAACTTATTGTTGATAATAATGGGAATTATTCAAATAAAACTTAGCTAACATAACTCAAGGCAGTTTTCGTTAACTTGTTATATTGATATTTATGGATAAATTAAAAATGAATTAGCTAGTTAGCTACAATATATGTGGAGTGTCATTAGCTAGATCAAGCATCAAGCATTAGAAATCAAGGTTTGTGCTCTGAGCAAATAGTTGGGCGATAACAACTTGCAGAATGGAGGGGATTTTAATATTTTTATCAGATTTATTTTGACTAACAAGTGATTTGGAAAACCAATAATGTTTCAAAGTAAATGACTTCCACATACGTTTCAGTTTATAATGGTATAAATATTCAGGGGTTGTAATTGTAATTGCACCTCCCTCCCTCCCATCCCCCCGAAACTGCAGTCCTGTTTAACCATCAGAACACTTCATACACACCACAAATCCAACACATTTAACCAAAATACTAGCAAAGTCTCTCTCTCAACAACATAGACCTGAGTATACCCAAAATACACCCTGGATTGTACGTCAGACCCCCACACACACACACACACACACACACACGCCCAAGAGAGAGAGAGATAGATACAAATCATTCATTGGTTTTAACAGGTCTAGGTCAAAGGTCACCATGAAGTATAGTGATCTTGGCAGGTCAAAGTTCATCATCAATTATAATCAATTACAATTATGTTGGCAGGTCATCATCATCAAATATAATTATGTTGAATCTGGTCCCGCAGCCACACAAGTTCTTTCAGATATATTGTATTCATACATAGTATGGTCATGTGCATTCCCACAAATATCCTCTGTTTAGGCTAACACTCCTGAGTCAGGCCTAGGTCAAAAGATTAATGATAATTATTGTTACATGTTCTTTCCTGTAGATTTCTGGTGCAATTCCACACACACACACACACACACACACACACACACACACACTCACACATGCATACGACCCTGTCTATAAAAGCACACACATATCCAACCAAAAATATCACACACACACATCCAATGAAAATAACTTTTCTATTACACTTTATATGAGTTATTATAGATACATTCACTAAGACAGAGATTGTGAGAGATGTAATTCAGTAAATGTGTAAAAACATACACTGTAAGTATTATAGGGATGTAAAATAATCTCACTGTAGATTCCTCCTTATTCATTCACCCACCTCTCTTCATCAGTACATTTTAGACTGAAGTTAATCAGGAAGAAAAAATCCACATGATCAAAGCTGAACAGGTCTAAATAAGGAGATTATAACACAAGGCATGACGTGTATGTTTATCTTGTGTATAAAGATTACTGCTGTCTTTGGACAATTTGGTTGTTCAGGAACAGGGCTGAACTACGGCCTACTGTAAACCCAGTCTGGACAGAAACCACATGAACTAAACACAGAGCAGCTGAACTAAGAACTGGCTAATATTCTCTCTCCTTTCTGTAATAGAAAATAGAAAATAACGTCACTCACCTGCAACGTGAAACACAACAGACAAAAGATACAAGCACTTCATCATTACTGATTCTTCTGCACACACACACACACACACACACCAGTCCCTCAAAGTGACACACACACACACACACACACACATGTCACACTGCCTGAGTATCTCTCTGTTATATAGTGTGATTATCAGGAAACCACAACAACCGCTGTCTCATTTCTGAAAATCTTTTAATCACTCTTTCCATGACTTAATATATATTGTAATATAGAGTATTAATATTTATTCATATATTTTCTCAAGTGGTCATTTTATCTTTTATTTATAGGGTCATATTTGCAAAAAAAAAAAAGAATAAAATATGTGCATGATTGTCACCTTTTGAGGTTGAGGCAGAAGCAAGTGCAGATATAAACATTTATTTAAATCAAACTTACTACAAAACAAGGACACAAAGACAACTTGGCATAACAACCGTAGCATGAAACAAAACACCGTGACATGAAAGACAGAAGTCTAAGACAATGAAAGACAAGCAAACAGTGCAGACAATTACAACATATATACACACACACACACTAGTGCTCATTAACAAAACATGAACCAGGTGCAGGTGGTCATGTGACAGGCAGTGCAGTGCAGTGGCTTATGGGAACTGGAGTCCAGAGTTTCTTGATATGTGACAGAACCCTTCCCCCAGGAGGCGCGTACTCCCGAAGCACCCAAAATTATCGTTCCCCATCTGGAGGGTCCCAGCCCCTGGGCAAAAGTCCTCAGCAAAACCAGGAGGCCGAGCGGCTTCCACAACAGCACAGGGGGCAGAGGAACGTCCTCGGTAGGAGCATGAAAGTGGGGTGACATCCTTGGCAGAGCAGGAAAGCGGGCGACTTCCTCCACGGGACAGGAGAGCAGAGCGAGGTTCACCACGAGGTTCAAGGGGGAGGCGAGGTTCTCCGCGAGGCCAAGGAAAGGAGTGAGGTTCTCCGTGAGGCCCAAGGGAGGAACAATGCTCTCCGTGGAGCATGAGGGGGGAATGATGACCTCCGTGGAGCAGGAAAGGGGAGCAACATACTGAACGCAACAAAGAAAAGGAGCGACATCTTTAGCGGAACAAGGAGGCAGAGTGACGTCCTCAGTGAAGCAGGATGGCAGAGAGACGACCTCAGCCGAGCTGGAAGGCAGAGCGACGTCCACAGCCGAGCAGGAAAGCAGAACGATGTCCACAGCTGAGCAGGAAGGCAGAGCGACGTCCACAGCCGAGCAGGAAGGCAGAACGATGTCCACAGCCGAGCAGGAAGGCAGAGCGACGACCTCAGCTGAACAGGAAGGCTGAGCGACGACCTCAGCTGAACAGGGAGGCAGAGCGACCTTGAGGCATCTGTCTTTCTTCCCTGCTCCACTAGTCCGTTATACCACTCCGCATATGCTTCAAACCAGGCGTCCATCCTTGCGATCTGCTGCTTCTGAGAATAGGTCTTCGTTCTGTCACGTTGCAAGGTTGAGGCAGAAGTGCAGATATAAACATTTATTTAAATCAAACTTACTACAAAACAAGGACACAAAGACAACTTGGCATAACACCGTAGCATGAAACAAAACACCGTAGCATGAAACAAACAAGAAAGACAGAAGTCTAAAACAACGAAAGACAAGCAAACAGTGCAGACAATGACTATACATACACACACACTAGTGCTCGTTAACAAAACATGAATCAGGTGCAGGTGGTTATGATACAGGTAGTGCAGTGCAGTGGCTGATGGGAACTGGAGTCCAGAGTTTCTTGATATGTGACAATGATCTGCAGCATTAACTTCACTCATTTCTACACACATGAATTCTAGCGTTTACCAGCAAGTGTGTTTCTCCTAGACTTACAGCAAGTAATAAAGATCAATTTACCATGTGTGAGCTGAGGAGCATTTACAATAGTCATGAAATGGAGTCAAAGACAGAAGCAATTGCAGGTTATGTAGTTTAATACCAAAATACAACAAGTGAAAAACCCACAAACTTATACAGGCAGAGGTCAGGTGATCATAAAAACAGTCAAAACAAGGTTAGACAGAGAGACGAGGTCAAAAATGAGAAAAAATGAGAACAAACAAAAAAAAAAATAAGTACAATATCATGGCTTGGTTTAGACAGAGAGATAATCAACTGAGCGAATACTTCTCTAACACTGTGTGTGAACAGTCTCTATAAAGGAGTGGTGTGGGTGAAGGTGTAATTGGTAGCAGATGTCTCTGATTGGAATTCAGGATGGTGAACGTGTTTGTGTGTGAGTTTGGGAGTTGTAATCTTTGTCGGCCATATTTGTGGTTTGTGGTGCATTCTGGGAAATGGAGTCATTGGTTTGCTGTGATATGACAAGAATCCTGTCATGAGTGATGATCATGACTCCTTCGAAAAGTAAGATTAATCATCAGGGTATAATTGTTATCAATAGCATGATTTATTAGAGTATAAAAAGCTTAAAATGTAAAAAAAAAAAAAAAAAAAATTAAAAATTCATCCACCTTCTACCGCTTACTCCTTCTTCAGGGTCACAGGAAACCTGGAGCCTATCTTAGGGAGCATCAGGCATAAGCAGGGGTACACCCTGGACAGGGTGCCAGTCCATCACAGGGGGGGATTAAAAATGCATAATTAAAATTTAAATATTCATTGATTCTTCTATCGCTTTGATTATAGAGCTATAGCTAAGAACCTACGTAACTCTTGTATATTTTACTCCATTATTATGGTTTATATTAACACACTGGGTTCAGTTTTTTTATTAATCTGTTAAGTGCATTATGAACTATTCAAGTTTGATTAGTTTGATTCACTCCAGAAACATTGTAGGATTTCAGAAGCACTGTGTAGAAAACCGAATCACTGCACTAGCCTGCTTTACAGATTTATATCATTTTTGTCTATAAAACAAGATGAGATGGGCTTTTATAGGAAAATAATCAACAACAGAGTGGCATGATGCCGTTTTCCTACAGTACATGTCATAGTGTTTTATTTGCTTGGCAAAAATGACAGTTTTAATTTATTAAAAATTACATGTCTTATTTTGTCAGTTTATAGTTACTTTCAGTATAATGTTGTGGAACATCAACAACAAGTTAGATAATTTTAAACTTTCCAGTCAGATTCAGGCAGGTCACAATGTACAGTACCAACTAGTGTGGAGGATGTTAGGACTGATAACAGACATAACAGTAATCCCCCTCCTCCTTGTGCTAGAGTCCTTTAAGGCTCCTCCTTATGAGGAAGAGAACAGACTGAAATGGGTGTCTCTGAAAATTACCTTTTTGCTAGTGTTCACTTCTGAGAAAATAGTGGAAGAACTACATACTCTGGTAATAAACTCTTCTTGTGTGTGTTCCTCGTGCCATCAGGGCAAACGTTATAGAGTTGATTCTCACCACTCCTGCAGGTTAGGGAGGTTGAAATAGTAGTTAAGTATGTTAAGTATGTTTCAGTGAAACCTGGAGATCCAGAGAAAATGCAAGTAGGTTTCAGGTGAAATGTCCATATGACAGTGATATTTATTGTAAATACTATGTCACATAGAATTTGTGACTTTGCTGAATGCTCTCACCATACACACACACACACACACACACACACACACACACACACACGCACAAACGTATGCACACACACACACACACACACACACACACACACACACACACACACACACAGGAAGATATCCGGTGATTCTCACCACCTCTGGCAGTTACCTGATGTTCATAAACCCACAGCTGCATACATATCTAGTGTTCTCATGTTAGAGCCAGTGTGAGACCCTCAGCATGTCAGAGTAACCACATGATTGTGGCCAGGGCAGCATGGGGGCTGATGGGAGAATGGCTACTTCCTCTTTCTCACAGCATCAGTTAACCGACATTGTGCCATGTGCCACAGAGAATACTGAGTAATACTCCACACTCAACACGCACACGGTCAAACATCCCTTACAGTCTTTTTTTTTCTTCATTTTATTTTTATAATTGGTTTCATGTATTTATCAACACTGAGATCAGTTTTTCAGAACTCTTCTCTACCAACATGCAGCTCAGTACAGAAGATAACCTTTAGTGTAGTCAATACACTGGTAAGTTTTTGGGAGGTGGAAGGAAACTGGAGAACCCAGAGAAAACATGGACATGGGGAGAACATGTGAAACTCCACACAGACAGTAACCTGAGCTCAGGATTGAACTGGGGACCCTGGAGCTGTGAGGGAGTAATGCTACCTGCTGTACCACTGTGAGGCCCATTGATACAAACATGTTCCCTCATTTATTAAGTTTTTTATTATTTCATTTTGAATATATTTTAAAAATACTCTTTTGTTTATTTTATAAACTGTACACAACAGGCTGGAAACATGTGCAGTAGATACACAGACATTTGCTGGAAGTTTTTTTTTTGTGTGAAAAAAGAATTCATGAATATTGAATGATGAACTTATTCAATGTCTTTTGTCTCAAAGCAATAAAAACTGATCCATAGTTCAGTCCACTCAGACCGCTGCTGTGCTAACTGTGTGAACTTTGAAAAAAATTCTAGGGACTATTATGAAAATTTCACAAAATCTAGATTAGAAACACATTCAGTCCAGTCAGATTCAACAATCCTCCTTCTTTTATTTTTACACAAAGTCATTAAAAGTCACAAACAAGAACTTCTATAGCAGTCTTCTTACACAAAACAGCATGATGACAACAGCCTTCTAGAGCTTTCATTTCTTAACCTGATATAAGTATGGTACACATAAGATAGAAAATGACACGTACACTCAAAATATAATTAGCGAGATTATCCACCAGCAATTAATGATAAACAATGAATGCAGAACAATACACTTAGCTAACATAAGTAAATGGAACACACATGTTTATGCCTGAATCTGATATTTAATTGTAAAATGTATAAAAATCTCAAAAAGTCAATATTGTGAATCCCGTGCTGGCTACAGTGGGTATTTAATACAAGTTTTCAGCATTATTCTATAATATATGAGCATGTGTCTATATTTACTCTGGATTGGTTTGTTATAATGCTGCTATATTCAGTTTTCTCTCAGTGATGATCTGCTGCTCCGGCTGTGTTAATGTGGGTCAGTAGAGTAGTAAGTGTAAATAACAGTAGTAAATACAGTGACATCAGACCCAATCTGGAGAAAAGTCAGAACAGGAAAATTATACATATATCACACGTATAAATTCTATGGCTTTTACTGCTGAAAAAAGCTTTTTGACGACACAAATCTCCAAATCTGATTTCTTTCTTTACACCATGTGTTGTTCTGATAGAAGCAGCAGAAGATATTTTCCTATAACTCACTGTTCAGTGAAAGCATGTGTGTTTCATGTGTGTTACCTGCAGTGTATCACAAATACAACTACATCTCTAAAGGTAGAAATAAATCTGCTATAACTGTTATTGTAGAAGCCGTGGCAGAATTAAATGGAGATTAAATTAAGAATACAGTAGGAGTTCATTTTCTCCTAATCCAGAGACACTTACAGAAGTGCTGCTGCTTCTACAGGTTTCAGTTAATCAATCTCAGAATGTGTTGTTTCTGTGTGTGTGTGTGTGTGTGTGTGCGTGTGTGTGCGTGTGTGTGTGTGTGTGTGTGTGTAGTACCTTCACGTCTTCACGCAAAAAAACTGTGTAATAAAAATACAACCAAAAATGTTAATAAATGTAATAATACAGATGTTTTTGTTTTTTTCAGTGCTGATGAAAAGTTTTGGCACCTAACCGAGGTTGCGGGTGTGTTTGCTGTTTATCTTGTTCCAGTGTTGTTAAGGATGATGCAGGTGGAGAGTTTGTTGTTTCACTCTGGAGGTGGTTCTGATGGAGGTGTTGTGTCTGTTTTCCTCGAGTGTGTTGAAGTTTCTCTTCTTCCTACTGAAAAGACAAAACTTATTTAAACTAATGACTATTTTCATCACTGTTAGTAATATGGCACATGACACTGGAGTAAAGCATGCTCACAGTCATTCATGAAAAACTGTACATTTAAGAGATAAAGATTTCTTCTGACTCTAAAAGCGTTAGGCAGTGAAGTCACTCCCCTCGTACAGACTTTATTAAATGGTAAATGGTATACTTATATAGCGCTTTTATCCAAAGCGCTTTACACTGTGTCTCATTCACCCATTCACACACCAATGGTAGCAGAGCTGCCATGCAAGGCGCTAGCTTGCCATCAGGAGCAACTTGGGGTTCAGTGTCTTGCCCAAGGACACTTCGGCATGTGGAGTCACCCCGGCTGGGAATCGAACCACCAACCCTCTACGATTAGTGGACAACCCACTCTACCACACTCGCGCCACAGCCGCCCTTTATTAACTTTAAAGAAACTGTAATTGAAATAAACTAACAAACATGTCCCTGTAAGGAGACATTATATCAGTACAATAACATGTTATATCAACAATAACATGTAATCAATTGTAGTGTAAACAATGTGTTTTTAGTGTGCAGGTCAGCTAATATACAAAGAAATATGTAGCAAATTATTTATCATTGTGCAACACGAATATCACACACCAAAAGAACTTACACTGCTCCATTTAGTAAAAAAATAAAAGGAGAGAATGATTTTTGGCCCCTTTGAGCTCAACGTGACCTCTGAGCACTCAGCGTGAGTGTGAGCATGGGCGTGACAGGTGACGTGAGTAACCAGTTGTCATGGCAACATCAGGTCACCCCTCGTTACAGACAATATTAACTTTAGTATCTGTTTTGATCATTTTATTTCAGCTAATGATGGAAACAATGGAAAACAATATTTCCAGTTAATATACTTCATTTACTTTACCTTGCTATAAAACATACTTATTTACATACATGTTTATATCATGTACCTTATATTATAAATAAAGGTAACACATTACTTAAGGGACATCTTCATAGGGCTACATGACACCTACATAAACCCTTCCATAATGTACTATAATAACATATACATAACACTTTTGGAGTATTTTAAATGTAATTTAGGAGGTGGAGAAACCAGAGAACCCGAAGGAAACCCACATGGACATGGGGAGAACAAGCACAGAAACTCCACACAGACAGAAGCCCGAGCTCAGGACTGAAGCGGGGACCCTGGAGCTGAAATAACGGCCACCCACTGCATCACCACACTGCTCATAGATCCACAGAGTTCCCCTTTTGTATAGATGGTAATGAATAAAAAACGTCGGGGTTACGCATGTAACCCTGTTCCCTGAGAAGGGAACGAGACGTTGCATTTAGCAGTATGGGAACGCCTTGCGCGTGACCGGTATCTGAAGCTTGTGTAAAATCATGCCTCTACTTATAGGCCTGCCATGATCAGGTGACGTGGCAATTAAGCGCGTCGCATGATATATATATGGCACCTGTGAACCACGCCGCCAGCCTCTATTATCTGAAGCGAAGACGCAATTCACAGGCCAGCCCCGGTATGGCGAGCAGTGTGCAACGCGCTCGTTCCCTTCTAGGGAACAGGGTTACATGCGTAACCCCGACGTCTCCCTTTCAAAGGAACTCGCCGTTGTGATTTAGCAGTATGGGAACGGCACATGCGCACTCAGTCATACCGGAGGTACGGCCTGTTCAAAAATACCCAAACCCGAGGGTCAGTGCAGGACACTCGAGCCTGGGGAGGGATGAATATCCAGGCTGTCATAACAAATGACCGTGTGAGGCATAGACCACCCTGCAGCCGCACACACATCCTGCAAGGAAACCCCTTTGGACAAAGCCTTCAACAATCCCAGTAGAGATGCACTGCTTTGACACAGCATCACTTTTCCTGTCGCTGCCAAAGCAGACTAGTAGCTGCTCTGACTTACGCCACTGGCCGGAGTGGTGGACGTAAGTACAGAGAGTGCTTACTGGACACAGTGGGTGCATCCTCTCTTGTTCTGGTCAGAGGAAAGAGGAGGGGAGAAAGCCTGCAACACCACAGGGTGGGCAGCCAATGTAGGCACTTCAGGAATATAATCCGGCCTAGGATACAAGAAGGACTTGGCTTATCTAGGGGTAAAGTCAAGGCAGGAGGGGCAACAGGGAGAGCTTGTAGACCTCCCACTTGCTTGAGAGATGTCAGGGCATGTAAAGAGCTACCTTTAGAGTCAGAAGCTTCTCAGAGGCTGACTCTAAGGGCTCAAATGGGGTCCCTGACAGACCTTCCAAGACCACAGCAAGGTCCCAGGAAGGTATGCATGGCCTGCAGATGGGGCCTCAGCCATCTAACACCACTCATGAAGAAGTCCCCTGTGGATTCTACACCCATGGATACACAGAGTTTTGATGACGTTTGAGTGAGAAAATAATTCATTCATTTTGAAAGCTGAGGTTATTCAATACTTTTGTGTCAAAGCACTGAAAAGTGATACACAGTTCAGTCACATAGACCGCTGTTGTGAGTTTTGAAAATGTGAAGACAGGATTGATAAATTCATGTAACAAAAAAACCTATAAATAAGACATATTGCAGGAAGTGAAGGTGGTCACTGACAGAGAGACAGCAGAAAAAGGTGTGAAATTCACACACATCGATTTACAGCTAAGACCAGAATGAAGAAGTGACGTACAGGTTACAGGAAAATAACTTTTCTATTACACTTTATATGAGTTATTATAGATCATATGTGTCAAACTCAAGGCCCGCGGGCCTCATCCGCCCGACGTATAATTATATCCGCCCGCGAGATCATTTTATATATTATTGTTATTAATGGCCCGGCGATATGAAACGCTGGTAACACAATAAACTACAGATCCCATAATGCAGCGCTTCAGCTGCCTTGCCGAACAATTCCCGCATTAATCAAGTCTAGCTTAGGATGCTGCAAGTTATTGCGAAGCTAGCCCTCACGATGCCGAAGAGAAAAGTTGATTCTGAAAACAGAGCCTTTAAAAACCGATGGGAGACTGAATATATGTTTACTGACGTTGCCAGTAAACCCGTGTGTCTCATTTGTGGAGCTAATGTGGCTGTAATGAAAGAATTTAATCTAAGACGGCACTATGAGACAAAACATCAGGATAACCTGAAAGACCTTAAAGTTAAAGAAGAATCTGACACTTCAGCACACTGAAGGCAAAGTACGACACTGCAGGGCCCGCACAGTTTATTCACTCCATTCCCGCAGAAATGCCCCAGCTCCGTCTACATGCTGCTCGAACCTTGTGCATGTTTGGTAGCACATATCTGTGTGAGAAGCTCTTCTCAGTGATGAAGACTAACAAAACAGCACACAGGAGTCGTCTCACTGATGAGCCCCTGCAGTCCATTCTGAGAGTCTCCACAACACAGAACCTCACACCAAACATAAACGAACTTGTTGCCAAAAAAAGATGCCAGGCGTCCAGCTCTGATAAAATGACATAAGAGCAAAGACAACTGAATCATTTGATTTGTTATTGCTGAAAAGCAGATTTTATTTATATTTCCAGGTTTTGTTATGCAGTATGTTCATATTTTGAATTTGTATAATGTTGACAGGATATATTTTTATGGAGAGCAAAATCTTTTGGTATATTTAAAATTTAAGTTTATTTTTATATAAAATGACATAAGAGTAAAGAAATTTGAATGTTTGTTCTTTTAACGTTTACTTTATTTCTAACTTGTATAATTTAGACAGGATATATTTTTATGGAGAGCAAAATATTATAAGTTATTTAAGGTTTGAGTTGATTTATTCCGGAATAATATTCCTGTCTGTTTTTATTCATATTTATGTTCAAAAAAGTTAAGTTTTAAAAGTTTTAAAAGTTTAGTTTTAGTGTGTTCAATAAATGTTTATCCTGTTCGGCCCGGCGACCTAAAGTGTGGTTTTGGATTTTGGCCCTTGTGCAATTGAGTTTGACACTCCTGTTATAGATACTTACTAAGACAAAGTTTCAGAGATGTAATTCAGTAAATAAATGTAATAATACACATGTTTTTTTCATTGCTGATGAAAAGTTTTGGCACCTAGAGGGAGGCTGCTGTGTGTTTGCTGTTTACCTTGCTCGGAGTTGTTGAGGATGATGCAGGTGGAGAGTTTGTTGTTGTACTCTGAGGCGGTTCTGATGAAGGTGTTGTGTCTGTTTTCCCTCGAGTGTGTTGGAAGTTTCTCGTCTTCCTGAAATACTTCATATTAGTTTGTATGCAAACATTGTTTTTCATAATATTACAGTTGGACTTTTTGTAGCAGAAAACTATACTCAGTGGCCTGTAATTTGTAATTTATCTTAAGATATCTTATATTTTTGTTGAAACATGTCAGTAATAAATATAACGGGATAGTAACAACTGAGCTGTAACTTCATTTATCCAAGTTCTTCCACCATAAAAAAAGAAATGGGCTGGTTTTGGGCATTAAACTCCCGAGCTGAAAATGGGTCCCACTCCGGCCCTGCCCATGGTGGAGGTAGTGTTAGAGAGCTGCACCCCTTACAGGTTGCCATCATACCATCCTGCGCCGAGTACAGTGTAGTGGGGGAAACTTTTGGTGTCAGTAAAACGATTGTGCATCGATGTGTATATGGTGTATGTACAGCTACTAAAGAACAATGAATGCGATGTTATATCAGGCTGCTGAATATAGCGGAGGGTAATGAAATTGCATATAGTAATTCCTTGCTGCATCTTGTGTCACAGGTTTGCGGTGTGCTGGATGTCACACACATCACATCACTTATTCTTCCCCGACATAAATTCTGTCATGTGTTTTGTGTGAATGTCATTTTTCTTGACCAAAACTGTGTCAAAAAAATTTTTTCCACAACATTTAAATATCAATATAGAGTTCATGCGCTAAAGTTAAATGAACAACGATTATGTAGAAACTTAGAAATATTATTCATAATTTGCATTTCCATCAGCTATATCAGTAAATATTTTAAGTTGTTAAATCTTTCATCAAAAAAAACCCTTGGATGGAAACGTAGCTACTGACACCTTTTGAAGCTTTTATAAATGTTTATGAGGCTTATGCCAGTTGTAATGGAGGAATTATACAGGTGTAATGTAGCTCTATAAACACTACAGTGCTACCAAAATAAATCATAGATTAGACTGAGAAATATGTCCAATCCAATCAGATACCAGTCCAAAGTTTCAGGCAGGTCTGATATCCATAATGAGAATTTACTGTTATTTATAACTTGGTTTTAATGTGTCACAAAATGACTCGTAGTGTAAAACCCTCAGTTATGGTAAATGTAGAAGACATTTTGTTACGTATGTAACTAGAATTCATTTGAACACTGATCAAGTCTGTTTCCACTGAATATCAACTTTTATTGTGTATTTAAATATTTTACCTTTAACATGAAGCCTGATGTCTATGCGTTCCTTCTCAGTCCTGCACTGGTAGTCTACAGCATCCTCTTCTCTCAGGTCAGATATGAACAGAGACAGATTAGCAGGAGAAATGTGATTAAACAGCTGAAGTCTGCCACGGTAGTGTTCATCATTTAACACTTCTGTCGGACGTCCTGTTTCTGTAGCTCACCCAGGTGAATATCTGAGGTTTGGTGTTCAGGTCAGAGCAGGAGCAGGGTAACAGCACTGAACCACCTTTTGTATCCTGTGATATCTACATGTTTATCGCACAGCAGAGAACAGCCTACAGAAACAAACATACAAAAACTCACAATCTACTGAATACAATATGAAGTACAATATTTAAAATTTTTATTTTATGAAAATACTTATTCTTCAGTACATTTAATCCCTAATCTCTTGTTTCTCAGCCCAGTTCCTAACTACTGTGTGTGTTACACTATCTTGTGATCACGTGTGTATTTTTCTTTTAAATCCCAGAGAGTCACTTGTAGTTAAACAGCTGTGATTAGACACCATGTTACAACTACATCTGAAAATAAAGACCACTTGAGAGAGTAATACTACACAATGTACAGATTCCTTTAAACTGATCAGCTTCTGTTTTTTACAATTACTTACATACATTTCTCAATACTATGTTCACTTTATCAAAACTCTTCACACATTTGTTCTTACCAGTGTGCAGCTCAGTACAGCAGATCATCTCACATCCATAATGTACTATAATAACATATACACAACACTTTTAAGAGTATTTTAGGTGTATTTTAGGAGGTGGGAGCAAACCAGAGAACCTGAAGGAAACCCACATGGACATGGGGAGAACAAGCACAGAAACTCCACACAGACAGAAGACCGAGCTCAGGACTGAAGCGGGGACCCTGGAGCTGTGAGGAGACACTGACAAAGAAATGATCAGTCTATAATTTTAATGGTAGATTTATTTGAACAGTGAGAGACAGAATAACAACAAAAAATCCAGAGAAAAACGCATGTCAAAAATGTTATGAATTGATTTGCATTTTAATGAGGGAAATAAGTATTTGACCCCTCTGCAAAACATGACTTAGTACTTGGTAATGACTTAGTAATTACTTTTAATTTTCAATGCCCTGGCTGAGGGGAAGGAGGTTCTCACCCAGGATTTCATCGTCCTTTGATGCGGTGAAGTTGTCCTGTCCCCTTAGCAGAAAAACACCCCCAAAGCATAATGTTTCCACCTCCATGTTTGACGGTGGGGATGGTGTTCTTGGGGTCATAGGCAGCATTCCTCCTCCTCCAAACACGGCGAGTTGAATTGATACCAAAAGCTCCATTTTGGTCTCATCTGACCACAACACTTTCACCCAGTTGTCCTCTGAATCATTCAGATGTTTATTGGCAAACTTCAGACGGGCATGTATATAGCTTTTGAGCAGCGGACCTTGCCGGGCGCTTGCAGGATTTCAGTTCTTCACGGCGTAGTGTGTTACCAATTGTTTTCTTGGTGACTATGATCCCAGCTGCCTTGAGATGATTGACAGGATCCTCCTGTGCAGTTCTGGGCTGATTCCTCACTGTTCTCATGATCATTGCAACTCCACGAGGTGAGATCTTGCATGGAGCCGCAGGCCGAGGGAGATTGACAGTTTTTTTGTGTTTCTTCCATTTGCAAATAATCTCATCAACTGTTCTCATCAACTGTTTCCACCTTCTCACCATGCTGCTTGGCAATGGTCTTGTACCCAATTCCAGACTTGTGTAGGTCTACAATCTTGTCCCTGAGATCCCTTGAGATCCCTGAGATCTTGTCCTTTTTTCAATGTTCAAAAAGGAACCGTTTTGCTTTTCAAGTTCTTGGTCCCGGGTGACAACCATTGGAGCGATGCTATGAGAGAGGAACTTTTAATAACGGTGACTGGAAAAAGTTCAGAAAATGATGCAAGGCTTTTGACTACATTGTTAGAATGGACATGTTTTCCTGATGCGTACATCCTGACCAATCAGATCAAAAGATATCTGTTTAAACATTTAGGCCATAGCTAATTTATAATTACCAGTAGCAAACTTTAAATCTGGTTCCGGTGCAATCCCGCACACACACAAGTTCTTTCACATATATTGTATTCATACATAGTATGGTCATGTGCATTCCTACAAATATCCCCTGTCTAGACTAATCTCACGGTAGATTCCTCCTTATTCATTCACCCACCTCATCAGGAAGAAAAAATCCACTATTATCTATTCGTAAAAATTTAAAACTGTGAATAAGACGTAATGCAGGAAGTGAAGATGGTCACTGACAGAGAGACAGCAGAAAAAGGTGTGAAATTCACACACATCTATTTACAGCTAAGACCAGAATGAAGAAGTGACGTACAGGTTACAGGAAAATAACTTTTCTATTACACTTTATATGAGTTATTATAGATACATTCACTAAGACAGAGATTGTGAGAGATGTAATTCAGTAAATGTGTAAAAACATACACTGTAAGTATTATAGGGATGTAAAATAATCTCACTGTAGATTCCTCCTTATTCATTCACCCACCTCTCTTCATCAGTACATTTTAGACTGAAGTTAATCAGGAAGAAAAAATCCACATGATCAAAGCTGAACAGGTCTAAATAAGGAGATTATAACACAAGGCATGACGTGTATGTTTATCTTGTGTATAAAGATTACTGCTGTCTTTGGACAATTTGGTTGTTCAGGAACAGGGCTGAACTACGGCCTACTGTAAACCCAGTCTGGACAGAAACCACATGAACTAAACACAAAGCAGCTGAACTAAGAACTGGCTAATATTCTCTCTCCTTTCTGTAATAGAAAATAGAAAATAACTTCACTCACCTGCAGCGACGTGAAACACAACAGACAAAAGATACAAGCACTTCATCATTACTGATTCTCCTGCACACACACCAGTCCCTCAAAGTGACACACACACACACACACACTGTCACACTGCCTGAGTGTCTCTCTGTTATATAGTGTGATTATCAGGAAACCACAACAACCGCTGTCTCATTTCTGAAAATCTTTTAATCACTCTTTCCATGACTTAATATATATTGTAATATAGAGTATTAATATTTATTCATATCTGTTCTCATGTGGTCTTTTTATCTTTTATGTATAGTGTCACCATTGCAAAAAAAATATTAAAAAAAGAGCATGAACTGCAGGATTAACTTCACTCATTTCTACACAAATGAATTCTAGTGTTTACCAGCAAGTGTGTTTCCCTAGACTTACAGCAAGTAATAAAGATCAATTTACCATGTGTGAGCTGAGGAGCATTTACAATAGTCATGAAATGGAGTCAAAGACAGAAGCAAGTGCAGGTTATGTAGTTTAATACCAAAATACAACAAGTGCAATACCCACAAACTTATACAGGCAGAGGTCAGGTGATCAGACACACAGTCAAAACAAGGTTAGACAGAGAGACGAGGTCAAAAATGAGAACAATGAGAACAAACCAGAAAAATAAACACAATATCACAGCTTGGTTTAGACAGAGAGATAATCAACTGAGCGTATACTTCTCTAACACTGTGTGTGAACAGTCTCTATAAAGGAGTGGTGTGGGTGAAGGTGTAATTGGTAGCAGATGTCTCTAATTGGAATTCAGGATGGTGAACGTGTTTGTGTGTGAGTTTGGAAGTTGTAGTCTTTGTCGGCCATGTTTGTAGTTTGTGGTGTATTCTGGGAAATGGAGTCACTGGTTTGCTGTGATATGACAAGAATCTGGTCATGAGTGATGATCATGACTCCTTATGAAAAGTAAGATTAATCATCAGGGTATAATTGTTATCAATAGCATGATTTATTAGAGTTTAAAAAGCTTAATATGTAAAAAAAAAAAAAAAAAAGAAAAAGTGGTTTAAGCATCCATCCATCCATCTTCTACCGCTTACTCCTTCTTCAGGGTCACGGGGTACCTGGAGCCTATCCCAGGGAGCATCAGGTATAAGGCGGGGTACACCCTGGACAGGGTGCCAGTCCATCACAGGGGTGGTTTAAAACGCATAATTAAAATTTAATTATGTATTTATTCTTCTAGCTCTTTGATTATAGAGCTATAGCTAAGTGACTATGTAGACTCTTGTATATTTTACTCCATTATTATGGTTTCTATTTAACACACTGGGTTCAGTTTTTTTTTTTTTTAATCTGTTAAGTGCATTATGAACTATTCAAGATTGATTAATTTGATTCACTCCAGAAACATTGTAGGATTTCAGAAGTGTTGTGTAGAAAACCAGATCTCTGCACTAGCCTGCTTTACAGATTTATTTCATTTTTGTTTATAAAACAAGATGAGATGGGCTTTTATAGGAAAATAATCAACAACAGAGTGGCATGATGCCTTTTCCTACAGTACATGTCATAGTGTTTTATTTTCTTTGCAAAAATGACAGTTTTAATTTATTAAAAAATTACATGTCTTATTTTGTCAGTTTATAATTATATTCAGTATAATGTTGTAGAACAGCAACAACAAGTTAGTTAATATTGTTGTTGCTGGCTCCCATATATACATCCACCAAGAAGCAGGCCTAGACTAGATTTACTGAGAATGACACTTTGTCACTACAACATGAGACATTATTAAACTTGCCAGTCAGATTCAGGCAGGTCACTATGTACAGTACCAACTAGTGTGGAGGATGTTAGGACTGATAACAGCCATAACAGTAATCCCCCTCCTCCTTGTGCTAGAGTCCTTTAAGGCTCCTCCTTATGAGGAAGAGAACAGACTGAAATGGGTGTCTCTGAAAACTACCTTTTTGCTAGTGTTCACTTCCATATGACAGTGATAGTTATTGTAAATAATATGTCACACAGAATTTGTGACTTTGCTGAATGCTCTCAGCATACACTCACACACACACACACACACACACACACAAGTGCACACACACAAACACACACGCAAATGCACACACGCATGAACGTATGCACACATTCATTCACACACACACAGGAAGATATCCGGTGATTCTCTCCACCTCTGGCAGTTAACCCATGTTCATAAACCCACAGCTGCATACATATCTAGTGTTCTTATGTTAGAGCCAGTGTGAGACCCTCAGCATGTCAGAGTAACCACATGATTGTGGCCAGGGCAGCATGGGGGCTGATGGAAGAATGGCTACTTCCTCTTTCTCACAGCATCAGTTAACTGTCATTGTGCCATGTACAGAGAATACTGAGTAATACTCCACACTCAACACGCACACGGTCATACATCCCTTACAATCTTTTTTTTCCTTCATTTTATTTGTATAATTGGTTTCATGTATTAATCGACACTGAGATCAGTTTTTCAGAACTCTTCTCTACCAACATGCAGCTCAGTACAGCAGATAACCTTTAGTATAGTCAATCCACTGGTAAGTTTTTGAGAGGTGGAAGGAAACTGGAGAACCAAAAGAAAACGTTAGGGTTACGCATGTAACCCTGTTCCCTGAGAAGGGAACGAGACGTTGCATTTAGCAGTATGGGAACGCCTTGTGCGCGTGACCGGTATCTGAAGCTTGTGTAAAATCATGCCTCTACTTATAGGCCTGCCATGATCAGGTGACGTGACAAATGAGCGCGTCACATGATATATATATGGCACCTGTGAACCACGCCGCCAGCCTCTATTATCTGAAGCGAAGACCCAATTCACAGGCCAGCCCCGGTATGACAGCGCTATGCAACGTCTCGTTCCCTTCTCAGGGAACAGGGATACATACGTAACCCCGACGTTTCCTTTCAAAGGGAACTTCAACGTTGCATTTAGCAGTATGGGAACGGGAATACCCACTTCGTCCACACGAGTGTACGGCCTGTTCAAAAATACCCAAACCTGAGGGTCACTGCAGGACACTTTCGAGCCTGGGGAGGAATGAATATCCAGGCTGTAATAACAAATGACCGTGTGAGGCATAGACCACCCTGCAGCCGCACACACATCCTGCAAGGAACCCCCTTTGGACAAAGCCTTCAACAATCCCAGTAGAGATGCACTGCTTTGACACAGCATCACTTTCCTTGTCGCTGCCAAAGCAGACTAGTAGTTGCTCTGACTTACGCCACTGGCCGGAGTGGTGGACGTAAGTACAGAGAGCGCTTACTGGACACAGCGGGTGCATCCTCTCTTGTTCTGGTCAGAGGACAGAGGAGGGGAGAAAGCCTGCAACATCACAGGGTGGGCAGCCAATGTAGGCACTTTAGGAATATAATCCGGCCTAGGATACAGGAAGGACTTGGCTTATCTAGGGGTAAAGTCAAGGCAGGAGGGGCAACAGGGAGAGCTTGTAGACATCCCACTCGCTTGAGAGATGTCAGGGCCTGTAAAAGAGCTACCTTTAGAGTCAGAAGCTTCTCAGAGGCTGACTCTAAGGGATCAAATGGGGTCCCTGACAGACCTTCCAAGACCACAGCAAGGTCCCAGGAAGGTATGCATGGCCTGCAGATGGGCCTCAGCCGTCTGACACCACTCATGAACCTCGAAGTTAGAGGACGTTGCCCCACAGAGGCTCCATCAACAGGGGAAGGGCTGGCCGAAAAGGCGGCCAAGTAACCCCGATAGTAGAAGGAGCCAACTCGCTGATAAACGTTCTTGTCAGAACTCCAGGGCTGTAGCGATTGCACAGTTCACTGGGTGTAGCTGATGTTCCTCACACCACCAGACAAAAAGGCGCCACTTGAGCGCATACAATTTCCTTGTAGATGGGATCCACTCTAGGGGCTCGAAGGGGCAGCTGGCAGACCTTCCAGGACCCACAGCTTCCTTAGTTCTTGCCAAGGATGATAAATCAACCCTGCGGCTTTTGAGATGGTAGGTCCACCCTAAGGGCTCAAATGGGGCACCTGACAGACCTTCCAGGACCACAGGAGGTCCCAGGAAGGTTTGTCGCGCCGCCTGCAGATGGGCCGCAGCCGTCTGACACCACGCACTAACCTTAAAGTTAGAAGATGTTGCCCCACGGAGGCTCCATCAACAGGGGCATGGCTGGCCGAAACAGCGGCCCAGTAACCCTGATTGTAGAAGGAGCCCAGCCCGCTGAGAAATGTTCTGTAAGAACTCCAGGACTGTAGCAATTGCGCAGTTCTCTGGGTCTAGGTGACATTCCTCATGCCACAAGACAAAAAGCTGACACCTGAGTGCATTTGATTTCCTTGTGGATGGGATCCACTCCAAGGGCTTGAATGGGAGAGCCGACAGACCTTCCAGGGCCATAGAAGGTCCCAGGAAGGTATGCGCGGCCTGCAGGTGGGCCTCAGCCATCTGAGACCATGCAGGAACTTCGAAGTTAGAGGATGTTGCCCCACAGAGGCTCCCTCAACAGGGCGTGGCTGGCCGAAATGGGGGCCACATAACCCTGATTGTAGAAGGAGCTCACCCCACTGAGAAATGTTATTGTAGGAGCTCCAGGACTATAGCTATTGCGCAGTTACTGGGTCCACAGTGAATCCCTGTGGACGGGAATCTCCCAAGGAGTGCCATCTTGCAGAGATATTATCTCTTAGAACCATGTTCGAGCTGCCAAAAAGGTGCTAATAGCAAGCTATCTTGGCGAACTCTCGCTAGAGCTAGTGGGAGCAGCAATGGAGGGGCAGCATACAGATGTGACCTCAGCCACATGTGTGGATTCCACCCTAGGCTCCCAAGATACAGCTTTATCTAGCTCAGTGTTGATAGGATTGACACTACGCCTGTTGGGGATTGAAATGCCCTCATCGTAGTAGAATCCTATAACCCCTAGAAAAGTTGTCCACTGCACCGGGGAAAGCCAACTTTTCTGAGATTCAACCTGAGCCCCCAGTTCTTCACGTGGGCGAGAACAACATCTCAATGTTGAACCGCCAGCTCCCTGGATCATGCTAGAATTAACCAGTCATCCAGGTAGTTTGGTACACAGATGCCCTGGAGTCCCAATGGAGCCAGAGTGACATCCATGCACTTTGTGAAGGTGCGAGGGGATAAAGCTAGCAATATTCCTATGCAGAAACACGCACCTTTTTAGATCTATCGCCACAAACCAGTTCTCGAACTGGATCTGTGGCACGATAAGTTTGAACATCAGCCTCTGAACCTGTGTGTCCGAAGAGTACGGTTCAGATGATGCAGATCTAAAATTGGCCGCATATTCTCACTTTTTTGCGGAACAGGAAATAAAGGCTGTAAATCTCCCTCCCTGAGGGAACGGGGTACATGTTTCAGGACCCCATTGTCCAAAAGGGAGCTTACTTCCTGCGCTAACGTCGGGCTCTGGTCTGTGCTGACTTCTGTGGTGAGCACACCTGTGAATGGGGGGGGTCGAGCTATAACTGGACCCGCTAACCCTTTCTATGGTAGACAGAACCCATGGAGACACATTTGCACGCTGCCCGATGGTCTTCTAGTGATGTTAGCTATTCCACATTCTATTGGAGATTTTCGTTGCCCTGTGACAGCTTGCTGACCAGGGAACACGAAAACTTGGGGACCACCTTGGCTAGGGGAGGCCCTACAGTAGCACATAACAACCTCATGTCCCCAGATACATCCCTTCAGAGCCCCTCAGGACAGCTCATCTTTGCCTGCTTGGCCTTTATGACCATTCTCAGATCAGGCCTAACAGCAGACCACGACTGTGGCCGCCTGGTTCTTCCCTGGCTGTCTGCAGGGGTTGCGCGGGCTGCCATACTCGCCTTCTGGGTTTCCCCATACATCCAGAAGAGGGGAGGGAGGGCGGGATTCGGTCTCATCTCCGAGCATATGCTCCAACCCGTGTAACTTGGCATATTCTACAACGAATAGTTCATGGTTCAATGGTTCATGCGCTGTACCGCAATGGTATTCCGAGTATGCGGCTACTCTGAGCCATCAGTAACCTCGACCTTCTTCCCTGCTCCGTGATCTTGAGATACCACTCCGCATAGTTGTTGTACCAGGCGTCCATTGGGAAAAAAAAAATCTGCTGCTTCTTAGTCACGGTCTTTCGTTCTGTCACGATTTGAGGTTGAGACAGAAGCGCGCAGATTTTTAAACATTTAATATAAAAAACAGACTACTAAACAAACACTAAGACAACTTGGCAAGAGACTATGGCAAGAGACAAAACACACCCACATATGAAAGACAGGAGTCTCAGACGACGAAAGACGAGGAGAGTGCAGACAAAGACTATATATACACATGAGTGCTCATTAACAAAAACGTGAATCAGGTGCAGTTGTGGTGCATGTGGTCATGTGGTGCAGTGCAGTGGCTGATGGGAAATGGAGTCCGATTTCCCAGATACGTGACAGTACCACTGTGAGGCCCATCGATCCAAACATGTCCCGTTATGTATAGAAAAACACAAAGTGTGTAGGTCTACAGCTAAATTAAGAAATAAACTCTGATTGACTTATTGATTATTTATTCACTTATTAAGTTTTTTACTATTTTACTATTTTACTAAAAGCGCTATATAAGTGCGCCATTTACCATTTACTATTTAATTTTGAATACATTGTTTAAAAAAATACAGTTTTATTTATTTATTTTTTTTTATTTTTTTTTACTATTTGATTTTGAATGTATTTTTTTTTTAAATACTCTTTTGTTTATTTTATAAACTGTACACAACCGGTTGGAAACATGTGCAGTAGATACACAGAGATTTGCTGGAAGTTGAATTTGTGTGAAAAAAGAATTCATGAATATTGAATGATGAACTTATTCAATGTCTTTTGTCTCAAAGCAATAAAAACTGATCCATAGTTCAGTTCACTCAGACCGCTGCTGCTAACTGTGTGAGCTTTGAAAAAAATTCTAGGGACTATTATGAAAATTTCACAAAATCTAGATTAGAACACATTCAGTCCAGTCAGATTCAACAATCCTCCTTCTTTATTTTTACACAAAGTCATTAAAAGTCACAAACAAGAACTTCTATATCAGTCTTCTTACACAAAACAGCATGATGACAACAGCCTTCTAGAGCTTTATTTCTTAACCTGATATAAGTCTGGTACACATAAGATAGAAAAATGACACGTACACTCAAAATATAATTAGCGAGATTATCCATCAGCAATTAATGATAAACAATGAATGCAGAACAATACACTTAGCTAACATAAGTAAATGGAACACACATGTTTATGCCTGAATCTGATATTTAATTGTTAAATGTATAAAAATCTCAAAAACTCAACATTGTGAATCCCGTGCTGGCCACAGTGGGTATTTAATATATGTTTCCATCATTATTCTATAATATCTGAGCATGTGTCTATATTTACTCTGGATTAGTTTGTTATAATGCTGCTATATTCAGTTTTCTCTTCAGTGATGATCTGCTGCTCCGGGCTGTGTTAATGTGGGTCAGTAGAGTAGTAAGTGTAAATAACAGTAGTAAATACAGTGACATCAGACCCAATCTGAGAAAAGTCAGAACAGGAAAATTATACATATATCACACGTATAAATTCTATGGCTTTTACTGCTGAAAAAAGCTTTTTGACGACACAAATCTCCAAATCTGACTTCTTTCTTTACACCATGTGTTGTTCTGATAGAAGCAGCAGAATATATTTTCTATAACTCACTGTTCAGTGAAAGCATGTGTGTTTCATGTGTGTTACCTGCAGTGTATCACAAATACAACTAAATCTCTAAAGGTAGAAACAAATCTGCTATAACTGTTATTGTAGAAGCCGTGCAGAATTAAATGGAGATTAAATTAAGAATACAGTGGGAGTTAATTTTCCTTATCCAGAGACACTCACAGAAGTGCTGCTGCTTCTACAGGTTTCAGTTAATCAATCTCAAATGTGTTGTTTCTTTGTGTGTGTGTGTGTGTGTGTGTGTGTGTGTGTGTGTGTGTGTGTGTGTGTGTGTGAAGTACCTTCACGTCTTCACGCAAAAAACTGTGTAATAAGATACACCCAAAAATGTTAATAAATGTAATAATATAGATGTTTTTTTTTTTCATTGCTGATGAAAAGTTTTGGCACTTAACCGAGGTTGCTGTGTGTTTGCTGTTTATCTTGTTCCAGTGTTGTTGAGGATGATGCAGGTGGAGAGTTTGTTGTTGTACTCTGAGGCGGTTCTGATGGAGGTTTTGTGCCTGTTTTCCTCGAGTGTGTTGAAGTTTCTCTTCTTCCTACTGAAAAGACAAAACTTATTAAAACTAATGACTGTTTTCATCACTGTTAGTAATATGACACATGACACTGGAGTAAAGCATGCTCACAGTCATTAATGAAAAACTGTACATTTTAAGAGATAAAGATTTCTTCTGACTCTCAAAAGCATTAGGCAGTGAAGTCACTCCCTCATACAGACTTTATTAACTTTAACAGTCCACAGTTCAGAAAAGAAATAAGTCACTCAAACCACACTGTTACAAAGAGACTGTAATTGAACTAAACTAACAAACATGTCCCTGTAAGGAGACGTTATATCAGTACAATAACATGTTATATCAACAACAACATGAAATCAATTTTAGTGCAAACAAAGTGTTTTTTTAGTTTGCAGGTCGGCTAATATAAAAAGAAATATGTAGCAAATTATTCATCATTGTGCAACACGAATATCACACGCCAAAAGAACTTACACTGCTCCATTTAGTAAAAAAATAAAAGGAGAGAATGGTTTTTGGCCCCTTTGAGCTCAACGTGACCTCTGAGCCCTCAGCGTGAGTGTGAGCATGGGCGTGACATGGGCGTGAGTAACCAGTTGTCATGGCAACATCAGGTCACTCCCTCGTACAGACTTTATTAACTTTAATATCTGTTTTAATAATTTTATTTCAGCTAATGATGGAAATAATGGAAAACAATACTTCCAGTTAATATACTTCATTTACTTTACCTTGCTATAAAACATACTTATTTACATACATGTTTATATCATGTACCTTATCTTATAAATAAAGTTAACACATTACTTTAGGGACATCTTCATAGGGCTACATGACACCTACATAAACCCTTCATAACAACTGACATGAACCTAAATAAATATTTATAAAGACATGTATTTAAAAGACTTCCTAAAGCATCAGCTGATGTACAGACTGTGTTTATCAATGTTAATGTTAAGTTGATATAACACCTAGTCTAGTGATAGATTTCTGTAGACATTAAATGCTTTTATGATGTTTTCCAGGTTGACTTTCTTTAGATCATTATGTAAAGTGTGTTATGTAGATTTTCTCTGACTGTCAATTAGAGTGAGTTTGGTTTTAATGTTTCATGTCATATTAATATTAATTGTGATGTATCAGATATACGTACCAAAAAGTTACATTTATTTACCTTAACATTAACACTGATAAAACATGGTGACACTGACACCTACTGAAGCCTTTATAAATGTTTATGTAGACTTATGTCAGTTGTAATGAAGGAATTATACAGGTGTCATGTAGCTCTATAAACACTACAATGTTACCAAAATAAATAATAGATTATTATTAGTAATTTTAGTGTTGGTTTATTATTAAATGTTCACATGTGACAATATGTTGCTCACAGCTGATGGTGAGAGAAAGTCATGTGAAAACAAGTCATGAGGTTGAAGGAATTGTTCAGTTTGTCATTAAGAGTTTTATTTAAACACACAGGGTCAGTAGTGGAACATCATCAGCTGGACTCAAATCCCTAATCTCTTGTTTCTCAGCCCAGTTCCTAACTACTGTGTGTGTTACACTATCTTGTGATCATGTGTGTGTTTTTCTTTTAAATCCCAGAGAGTCACTTGTAGTTAAACAGCTGTGATTAGACACCATGTTACAACTACATCTGAAAATAAAGACCTCTTGGAGAGAGTAATACTACACAATGTACAGATTTCTTTAAACTGATCAGTTTCTATTTTTTACAATTACTTACACACATTTCTCAATACTATGTTCACTTTATCAAAACTCTTCACACATTTGTCTTTACCAGCGTGCAGCTCAGTACAGCAGATCATCTCACATCCATAATGTACTATAATAACATATACATAACACTTTTAGGAGTATTTTAGGTGTATTTTAGGAGGTGGGAGGAAACCAGAGAACCTGAAGGAAACCCACATGGACATGGGGAGAACAAGCACAGAAACTCCACACAGACAGAAGCCCGAGCTCAGGACTGAAGCGGGGACCCTGGAGCTGTGAGGAGACAACGCTACCCACTGCATCACCACACTGCTCATAGATCCACAGAGTTCCCCTTTTGTATAGATGGTAATGAATAAAAAACAGAACAGCTGTGTAAGGCTAAATTAGAAATCAGCTGTGATTATTTATTTAGTTGTTTGTTTGTTTACTTTAACAAAAATATTTTATTATTATAAAAAGTACCACTTTAATAGGATTTGCACTTGTATTGATCAATATGTAAACATGTGGGAAAATCAGCTGTAGATACACAGAGTTTTGTTGGAGTTTGTGTGAGAAAAGAATTCATGAATTTTGAAAGCTGAAGTTATTCAATACTTTTTGTGTGAAAGCACTGAAAAGTGATACACAGTTCAGTCACATAGACCGCTGATGTGTTAACTGTGTGAAGAGTATTGATAATTGCACTGAACTAAATGTAAAAACTATAAATAAGGCGTAATGCAGGAAGTGAAGATGGTCACTGACAGAGGGAGAGCAGAAGAAGGTGTGAAATTCACACACATCTATTTACAGTCCAAAAGAGAATGAAGAAATGACGCACATTACAAGTTACTGCGAAATAACTTTTCTATTACACTTTATATGAGTTATTATAGATACATTCAATAAGACAGAGATTGTGAGAGTTCTCTAAATGTACTAAATTATAAACTTCATACACGCCTCCAAATCATCTCATTCTACCAGAACACAAGCAAAGTCTCTCAACAAGAACGCTTTATCACTCACAACACAATGACTTTTAGCAGGGAGTAGATCCAAAATACAGAAAAATTTAACCATAGAAAATAACATAAATATGTAAATTTAATCCCCACCACACACACACATGCACACACACACACACACCCACATACTCACACACATCACACACACTCGCACTCATAACTAGGGGCAGGTAATCTTAGGCAGTCCAGCTACTGGAGTGTTTTTTGGATTTAACAATATAATTAATTATTAGAATTTTTTTCATTATTAGTTTTTTAAGTAACACTTTCTTTATTGTTTGATCTGGATAAAAATGGAGCTGATTATTTTTTGAAAACATGATGTAAACATGCAGAAAAATAAGGTATAGATACACACAGGGGTGTAGACATCATTACAGATGTGCTGGAGAACAGAATGTCAAGGGTATTTTTTCTGACCTTTGTCTAATTGATGAGTTTTATCTCTTCTTGCTGTAAATTGGCTTAATATGCAATTTATGATTCTGTACTTATACGTTATATTGTATATTGCACTACATTATTTAAATATTGCTCATTATGTGTAGTGTACATTGTATTGCATTTACATATCACATAGTATATAACACATCTATAGTCCACAGTTCAGAAAAGAAATAACTCAAACCACACTGATACAAAGAGACTGTAAGTGAATTAAACTAACAGACATGTCACTGTAAGGAGATCTTATATCAGTACAATAACATGTATTATATCAACAACAACATGCAATCAATTTTAGGGTTTTTTGGGTCAAGCTCTTTGTTTTTGTGTGGGACTGCTGGTAGACTTAATATTACCATCCAATCTTGCTAATTATTCATCAATGGAAATAGGCAGCATTTAAAAAAGAAATATGTAGGAAATTATTCATCATTGTGCAACACGAATAGCACACGCCAAAACAACTTACACTGCTCCATTTAGGAAAAATAAAAAAGAGAGAATGTTTTTTTTTTTCCACTTTGAGCTCATCGTGACCGCTGAGCGCTCAGCGTGGGTGTGTACATGGGCGTGACATGTGAATAAAGTGACCAATTTTCATGGCAACATCAGGTCACATAAAGACTTATAGACACGTACACATATAGAAATAAAAATAAACAATATAGCATGACCGGTGTCAGTAAAACGCCCCCGTCCATGAAAGTGTGCGGGGGGAAAAAGTATTTGATCCCCTGCTGATTTTTGTACGTTTGCCCACTGACAAAGAAATGATCAGTCTATAATTTTAATGGTAGATTTATTTGAACAGTGAGAGACAGAATAACAACCAAAAAATCCAGAAAAACACATGTCAAAAATGTTATGAATTGATTTGCATTTTAATGAGGGAAATAAGTATTTGACCCCTCTGCAAAACATGACTTAGTACTTGGTAATGACTTAGTAATTACTTTTAATTTTCAATGCCCTGGCTGAGGGAAGGAGGTTCTCACCCAAGATTTCATCGTCCCTTTGATGCGGTGAAGTTGTCCTATCCCCTTTGCAGAAAAACACCCCCAAAGCATAATGTTTCCACCTCCATGTTTGACGGTGGGGATGGTGTTCTTGGGGTCATAGGCAGCATTCCTCCTCCTCCAAACACGGCGAGTTGAATTGATACCAAAAAGCTCCATTTTGGTCTCATCTGACCACAACACTTTCACCCAGTTGTCCTCTGAATCATTCAGGTGTTCATTGGCAAACTTCAGATGGGCATGTATATGTGCTTTCTTGAGCAGCGGACCTTGCCGGCGCTGCAGGATTTCAGTTCTTCACGGCGTAGTGTGTTACCAATTGTTTTCTTGGTGACTATGGTCCCAGCTGCCTTGAGATCATTGACAAGATCCTCCTGTGCAGTTCTGGGCTGATTCCTCACTGTTCTCATGATCATTGCAACTGCACGAGGTGAGATCTTGCATGGAGCCCCAGGCCGAGGAGATTGACAGTTCTTTTGTGTTTCTTCCATTTGCGAATAATCGCACCAACTGTTTCCACCTTCTCATCAAGCTGCTTGGCAATGGTCTTGTAGCCCATTCCAGACTTGTGTAGGTCTACAATCTTGTCTCTGACATCCTTGGAGAGCTCTTTGGTCTTGGCCATGGTGGAGAGTTTGGAATCTGATTGATTGATTGCTTCAGTGGACAGGTGTCTTTTATACAGGTAACAAGCTGAGATTAGGATCACTCCCTTTAAAGACACCTGGGAGCCAGAAATCTGTCTGATTGAGAGGGGGTCAAATACTTATTTCCATCATTAAAATGCAAATCAATTCATAACATTTTTTGACATGCGTTTTTCTGGATTTTTTGTTGTTATTCTGTCTCTCACTGTTCAAATAAATCTACCATTAAAATTATAGACTGATCATTTCTTTGATCGCAGGGGATCAAATACTTTTCCGCCCACTGTATATGGTGAATGCACAGCTATTGAAGTAAAATGAATGTGGTGTTATATCAGGCTGCTGAATATACCGGAGGCCAATGAAATTGCTTATTGTAATTTCTTGCCGCATCTTTTGTCACAGGTTTGCAGTGCACTGGATGTCATACACATCCCTTATTCTTCCCCAACTGATGGATAAATTCTGTCATGTGACACTTCTGCTTTGTGTGAATGTCATTTTCTCTACAAAAACTGTTTATAAAAAATTTTTTCGCACCATTTAAAATTTTTGACAGAGATTTTGTGCTAAAGTTAAATGAACAACGATTATTTAGAAACTTGTGAAATGTTATCAATAATTTTCATTTCCATCATCTATATCAGTAAACATGTTAATGTGTTAAACCTTTCATTGCAAAAAAAAAAAACGTGGAAACGTGGCTACTGACACCTTTTGAAGCTTTTATAAATGATTATGAGGCTTATGTCAATTGTAATGAAGTTATTATACAGGTGTAATGTAACTCTATAAACACTACAATGTTAAAAAATAAATCATAGATTAGACTGAGAAATATGTCCAATCCATAATCAATATTTACTGTCATTTATAACTTGATTTAAATGTGTAACAAAATGACTCGTAGTGTAAAACTCTCAGTTATGATAAATGGAGAAGACATTTTGTTACGTATGTAACTATAATTCATTTGAACACTGATCAAGTCTGTTTTCACTGAATATCAACTTTGATTGTGTATTTAAATGTTTTACCTTTAACATGAAGCTTGATGTCTCTGTGTTCCTTCTCAGTCCTGCACATGTAGTCTACAGCATCCTCTTCTCTCAGGTCAGATATGAACAGAGACAGATTAGCAGGAGAAATGTGATTAAACAGCTGAAGTCTGCCACGGTAGTGTTCATCATTTAACACTTCTGTCGGACGTCCTGTTCTGTAGCTCCACCAGGTGAATATCTGAGGTTTGGTGTTCAGGTCAGAGCAGGAGCAGGGTAACAGCACTGAACCACCTTTGTATGCTGTGACATCTACATGTTTATCACCAGAGAGAGAACAGCCTACAGAAACAAACATACAAAAACTCACAATCTACTGAATACAATATGAAGTACAACATTTCAAAATGAAATTTTATAAAAATATTTGAGTACATTTAATTAAAAAATCATGAAATGTGTCTGTTTACTATTACTGACTATTTAAGAATTATTGGAAAATACAGTTTGGAATAATTTGAGAATTGGTACATGCAGCAAGCAGATAAATGTGTGTTTGTTTGTTTGTTTATCTTTAGTTTAGTTAGGATTGTACCATATTTTAGTGTTGGTTTGATTAGGAAAGGTTCACATCTGTCAATATAAAGCTCACAGCTGATGTTAAGAGCAAAAAACAAGTCATAAGGTTGAAGGAATTGTCCAGTTTGTCATTAAGAGTTTTATTTAAACACACAGGGTCAGTAGTGGAACATCATCAGCTGGACTCAAACCCTAATCTCTAGTTTCTCAGCCCAGTTCCTAACTACTGTGTGTGTTACACTATCTTGTGATCATGTGTGTGTTTTTCTTTTAAATCCCAGAGAGTCACTTGTAGTTAAACAGCTGTGATTAGACACCATGTTACAACTACATCTGAAAATAAAGACCACTTGGAGAGAGTAATACTACACAATGTGCAGATTTCTTTAAACTGATCAGATTCCAGTTTTTACAATTACTTACACACATTTCTCAATACTATGTAGACTTGTATGTAGAAAAAAAAAATCCTCACACAGTTGGCTTTACCAGCGTGCAGCTCAGTACAGCAGATAACCTCACATCCATAATGTACTATAACTATCGTGACACTTCATACACGCCTCAAAACCACAAGAACACAAGCAAAGTCTCTCTGAACAAGAACGCTTTATCACTCACAACACAATGACTTTCAGCAGGGAGAAAATCCAAAGTACAGAAAAATTTAACCATAGAAATTCCAAGAAAATAACAAAAATATGTAAATTTGTCACACACACACACACACACACACACGCAATACACACACACACACAACACACACACACGCCAGATATCACATATCACCAGGTTCTAAAAATATAATTTTTTATATAAAACAATTTTAAAAATCATTCACTGAGTCGATTCAGACGAAGTTCATCATTCAGACATGAACAGGAAATGCAGAGTTGTAGTGGTAGCTCAGGCACATTGGGCTATCTGGAGAAAATCCTGTAAACACTGTGTGTGAGGTGGAAATACAACCTGGCTTGTATACTAGTCAATTGCAGGAAACCACACACACACACACACACACACACACACACACACACACACACACACACACACACACACACACACAACTCAGCAGGTTATCTTAGGCAGTCCACCTACCATCACATTTTTAGGATTTAGCAATCTAATTAAGTAACACACTGTTTCTTTAATGTTTGGTTAAAAATGAAATTCCTTCATTTTGAAAACAGTATGTAAACGTGAAAGTCACAATTTAATTTAAGATTATATATACACACACACACACACATATATATATATATATAATTTTTTAAAGATAACTTCTCCACATGTTCACATCTATCAGACTTTCTTTCCCTTGTAGGATCATTTGTGTTCCCTTCAGAAGGTGAAATGCTGCTCAACTGGGTTAAGGTCTGGTGATTGACTTGAGCAGTCTAAAACCTTCCACTTCCTCCCCGATAAAGTCCTTTGGTGAGTTGGAAGAGTGATTTGGATCATTGATTTGCTGCATGATAAAGTTCCTCCAGATTAATTTCTCTGTAAATTGCCAGACACAATGTTCCTGTAAACTTCTGAATTCATTCTGCTGCTACCATCATGAGTTACATCAATAAAGATGATGCAAGTGGATCTTCTCCTCACACTTTTGTCTGATTCTATAGGATCGATGTTACAGAGCCATCACTGACTTATTCCATCCTGAGCGTGTTTAATAAATAATTAAAAATTTAAAATAAAAAGCAACAACAACAACAAAAAAAACAACTCTCGCAGATGAGTTGTTTTTGTCCCCCCAAATGTTCCTGCTTTATTCATGGAATAGTTGAGGTTATTGTGTTTGTTCCGTACACCACTAAGTTAGTTGGCATGACTGCTTCAGACCACATATCTGCAATAAGGGAGTTGTCTATATTCCATAAGGAAATACCAAAATATATTTTTGAAAGAGTCATCTTGATGAGTTTTCCTGCTCTTATTTGATTGACAGGATATAATCGGTCCTGATCATCGGATGTTTTCAAACAATTGACATATCGGCATATCGACATATCGGCAGATTGCGGGGAAAAATTGCCTTTGTTTGTTATTGGTGCTTCCAGTACCGGTCTCGCCCACGGTGATTCGCATAGTGAGATACCAAATGAACATTTGAAAGAGAACACTTGTCAATCACATGTTACAATAATTTGCTTGCCTACAAACTGGGTGCTCTGATACACATCTACAAATAAATACCAGGAAACAAGAACTGAAATTTGAAACACTCTTCTCATATCCATCTTTTGATTTCAATCCCAAATGTTTTCAATCTACAGCTGAAACAAATTAATTGGTCTTGCCGTTCCAATAGTTTCAGAGGGGACTGTAGATATAAAACACATACATGTAGAAAATGGAGGCTGCTTCATATACAGTATATTTCGATGAGCTACAGAACTTTCAGCAGGGTGTAGTGAAGCATGCTTTGGTAAAGTTCAGCCCAGGATGAACAAACTATATGTACAGTAGTAACACGTTCATAACACCACGTATCACTCAGTGCAGGTTATATATTTCCTAATCTTCATAAACCTTAACTTCGGGTGTAAATGAGTAACAAGAGAAATCCGCACAGTACAGGGTCATTTGGAAATCAAAATCTTTTATTACAGTTAAGTACGATACAAAATGACTATTTCTTCCAATGATTTAGTACTGAATATGAGGAGATCAACTTCACCACTAGCAGTCATACGTATAGTCGCGCATGTACTAAAACCCAGGAACAAACAAATAATGCAAAGACAGTAGGTGTTCAAGTCAGGTTTAGTACTGTGTCTCGATAGCAAGGCATGAAAATCATTTGGTCTAGCACAATGAGGAAATGCCTAGACAGCTATATAGATAAAAAAAAAGAAAAGAAAAGATAAAAAGGGTGCATGAATGAAGAAATAAAGAAGATATGGAGTGAACTAGTGTGTCAGCTTCTGCCTGAATTTCAGTTGTTTTGTTTTTGCCTTGATTTTGTGCAAAATATAGACAGGATGATCTCGGGTGAACTCGACAACACAGAACAGGCACTTGAGCTTCCTGTAACCCAAAAAATAATAATAATACAAAATTGAGCTCGTCCTACACCAGCACACACTTGTAAACAGTGTTTTTCAATCACTGGAACTTCTAACCAGAATCCAAATAAGATCTACAGTTCTCAATAATGAAGGTCCAACACTGGATTAGGTAGAAATGTCTCCAGAAACTAGGGAAGGGACAAATTCTAACTGCGTATGGGTTTGGTCACGAGAATAAGACATTTTGATTTGGATCAATGTTAAAAAAAATTAAAAATAATAAAAGACAGACAGTAAATGTCAATGAGTCATCTGGAAAAATAACATCATCAGCTAATTCTGGGGTTCACGTGAGTCTTTAAGTACATCAGTCATTATTTATTATAGACGTGCTTACGGCAGAAGGGTATGTTTAGAGGAAAAAAACCAAGACAAGTCATATTTGTCATCATGCCAGGTATGACAAAAGCCACAGCTTGGAACCTGTAATAACAGTAATAAGCCATGGATTTGTGGTATAATCTTGGTGTTTCTTAACGTCCTCACGATTAATCAATCAATCAAACACCTCACGCGAGTTACACAACAGCTCCAAGATTACACCACAAACTTATGGAGGTGTTTAAAATGACCCACATGACTGAAATGGTCATTAGAGACGAAACTGTGAGGCAAGCACGACCAAAATGAAGAACACTGAAGCGGCCTCGCTGGGACGCTGGACTCGAGGCCTCTGAGCCATCAAGCAGAGCTCATCTGATGCACCTCGACCTAAAAGATCAATCCCTCCTCTGTCGGGCGTAGTGCAATAGACTAAAATTAGCTGGAAATCGAGAACACACACACACACACACACACACACACACACACACACACAACACAAGACAACACAAGAGTAAAAGTATGAGTGTGCTTCAGTGATCCATCACTCAGCTGTCAGTCGTACTCTCATATAAAAAATAAAAATAACAAAAACACAAAGGGAGCCAGCAGCTATCATACTTTAATACATAGAAATATAATTAGTACAATTTGAGTTAAACGTCTACGCCACCACCATCCAGATGAGTTCTATGGAGTGTATTTTCTTTTTTTCTCTTTTTTTAAATATCAAAAAAGTTATATCAGAAGCATTAACCGTACTACGTCTAAGCCCCTTACTGAATAAAATCTACAGCAGATTCACTACACCCCCACTCCTTACTCAATACTGGGTCATGTTCACTGGATTCATTGTGCACGAGCCATCGCAACGTCGACGTTTGCAAATCTACTCAAACACCTGGATTTTTGCTCATGGATTCATAACGCCATCCATACATGTAATCTCAATTCCTTTGTGTGTGTTTATATGCACTGGATTGAATTAGAAGATGTTTTTTCTTTTAAATTAAAGTTCAGCTCTATCTTCAGGATGATCAACAGTAGTTTAACTGGGCAGTGACCAACATTCATTCTGTTGAAGCAACACGTAATCAACGACTCCATCTATCGGTGACCAAGCAACGCAAATCAGCGACACATCAGGGGCAGCCAATCATAGTTCACATTAAATCATTCATCATTACCCTACAACCAAAACTACCTATATTTAATTTTTTTTTGTTTTAAATGGTGTAATAAAATTCATATTTTCCAGCTTTGCTCAGTTCATTCATAGATAAGCTCTGTTTGCTTATATACAATAAAGTGATGCCATACAAGGCACGCATTTATAACTGTTCAGAAATATAGGAACATAAATTAATGGATTATCACATGATGAGCCCCGAGTGAGTCGTTCTCTCATGCTGTGTGTTTTATACAGTGCTATATTTTGTATATGTGCTTGAGATATGTGCGCTTTTTTTCTGTGTAAAACTGCAAGTGTGTGTTTTGCTCCAAGAGACTGTGACAGCCTCATGGTATCCAGGATGTGTTTTTAAATAATTGTGTTGATTTGTGCTTAGATCCACCCTCGTATACACTGCTGATCCTCGCTCGTTCTGTCAGTCAGTGCCAGGAGCTTTCAGGCAACTGCAGCTGCTAACCTCATCACAGCTTGGTGTAATTTTTCTTGATAGCAAGCATGTGTTCGAGTCAGATGATGTCGAGAAGCTGCCGGGAAAGAGGCCCGTTTGGTCATTCCTTTGGTTCGGCGTGCCTTGAACCAGCTGTCCTCACGCTTCTTGTGCAGAAACACGATGTCGCCTTCCTTCAGCTCCAGCTCAGCCTCGCTCTGTGGAGGGTAAGACACCACCACGCGGTACCTACACAGGAACAGCATGCAGGTTAATCACACCATGTAAAAAGGGTTAAGGTATTTGGGTGACCGTGAGCAGTGCACACTCAGAGACCGGTGAATGGAGGAACAGGAGGGTGCTGCCTAATAAACTGACTTTCAGTGTAAATGACTGCATAAGTCATATGATTCCCATAAACAAAACATCCAATTAGAATAAAAAGACGCCTGGATCTTTTGCTGTGGCGACTTGTGAATGTCACGCGACTAAGAAACAACTATAGGAAGCGGAACAACCCAAAAGCACTTTCAAACTGTGCTATCCAGAACAACTGCACAGCGTAGACTGCACCAGCTTTGACCTGATTCATGCAGTGTGAACCACAAAAAGTGAGCAGCAGGGTGAGTCCAGAAGTCACATGCAATGGGCAAAAAATCACGTGGTCCAGCACGCATATGGCAAAATTCATATAATCGGATCATACAATATAAAGCATTTTGAGTTTTATTATTCATTATGTTTAACATCATCCATCCATCCATCCTCGACCGCTTAGTCCTTCTTCAGGGTCACGGTGAACCTGGAGCCTATCCCAGCAAGCATCGAAAGCACAAGGCGGGTACACCCTGGACAGTGTGCCAGCCCATCGCAGGGCACAATCACATACACACATAAGTTATATTATTGTACTTCAAGACGCCATCTACAGGCACAAGAATGTAACTACTGTACCTATTAAGGCAGAATCTTCCATCCATTTTCCATACCACTTATCTTAAACAGCTGGCCTGTATGCACATGGGTAGTCTATATCTGCGGCTATCATCACTCTTTCCATGATTTAGTTTACATTTTATATGCGCATAATATAATTATTATATTATATTATATATAAAAATAATATTTATTCATTTTGTGGTTTTATCATATTCATAGTATCATCATTGTTAAATATCTTAGACATCATTTTCTCAATTTCTCAAGTGAAGTTTGTTAGATGAGCCCTTAAGAAGCCTGAGGGACTTCAGGAGCCAAACTTCTGAAGGTACTGCTGTGTGAAAACATCCTTTTCAGTTCAATACAAATGACACAACACTTTTTATAAACTGAAAAATTAGTACTACAACCACCTATATCATGTGACTTTATTGAGTATATTAAGAGCAAAACTGTGTGTAAGTGTGATAAATTCACTTTTCAACACACATGACTTCTAGTATTTAGGACAAAGATGCAATGTACATCAGTATATTCACCAGCAGCATGTTTCCCTAGACTTACGGGAAGTAATGAAGACATTTACCATGTGCGATCTGAGGTCTTAGAGGCTCATCATGACTGATGATCATGACTCATTATGAAAAATAAAATTAATCATAAAAGTATCATTGTATTTTTTAACATGATTTATTAGAGTTTAAAGAGTTTAAAATGTGTGTGTGTGTGTGTGTGTGTGTGTGTGTGTGTGTGTGTGTGTGTGTGTGTGTGTGTGTGTGTGTGTGTGTGTGTGTTTACTTGATTTACTTATTTGTTTATTCTTCCTAGGTCTTTGTTTACAGAGCTATAGTTAAGCAGCTAAGTAGCAAAATCATGTGCCATAAAGCTGCTACTACAGCTGGTCTATAGATTATTGCTCATTAGAGATCTGAATCTACATCCAGATTTCTACAGAAAGAAGAAATGCTTTAATTGTCTCATATAAAGGACAATTAAATTATTTTCCTTAAAGCTGATTTGTCTACTGTTAAAAGTCCTCTACAAATAACATTCGGTTGAAATAAATAGGACACTCTACAAGACAATGTTTACACTGCATTACTTTCGAGTTCTGAAACACTAGATAATAACTACTCATGAAATGCTAAGCAACTAACGAGGGAAAACACAGAACTTATAAATGGGAACCAGTCAGGGGAAAAAGAAGGCAGGTGTGTACAGGAAATCAGTGGAACAACCGAGGAAGAAATTCAAACTATGAGAGAGATGCCCTCTGCTGGTCTGGCAGAGAATTAACCGTGGTGACAAACATAAAGTGAAATTTTCTATATTCAATATTTTTTACTCTTCTATGTGCCAGTATCTATGTAGATTTTGCAAAACCCATACTCTTTTACATTTGACTTCATTATTATGGTTTCTATTTAGTTGAGTTAGCTTTTTATGTCTTCATTCTTCTTAGAATACAGAATGACATGAATGTACATTGATCAGTTTATGGTTACATTTTATGTTGTGGGAAATCTGCAAAACAAGTTACTTCCTGTTATCACTTATGTTATAGGAACTACCTGCTGAAAAATCCAGCCTGTTCTGACCAGTTACAGCTACCAAAACATAGTCAGAGCTGCTCAATTTGGTAGAACGTCTTTACTAGCTGCTACAGTAAGTGCTCATAGAGCATTAGTGGAAAACTGTGATCTAAATTATGGCCAGCACCACTGTCAGAGCTGCTGGTATAGAAAATTAATCAGCACCTTCTGAACAATCAAATTAGACAATTCAACACTTACTGTATCCACAGTATAGCAACATAATTACAAATAAAAGAAAGTAACCATAAACCTGAATTTTGTCCATGTGAAACAGGATGTTCTATCTCAACTGCTACACCAGGTGGCACTAATTCGCTTGTAATGGTAATGTGCATCATTAACAAGCTTTTAAATAACTGTCCTTTTGCACTCCAATTATAGACATGAGACACTCACTAATGGAGAATATGATTATGTTTCACAATATAAAAATGATATATATATTATTACTATATGTTTTAGGAACATAAACTTCTGATGTATGGACAGAATGCATTTCATAACATCCCTTTTTCTTTCCAAATCTTTGTAATATACACTCACTGTCCACTTTAATAGGAACACCTGTACACCTGTTCATTTATGTAGTTATCCAATCATTCAGTCAAGTGGCAGCAGCATAACGTTTGCCATTAATGTAAATGTTAAAAAACTCTTGACCTGTGTCTGCCTGATTTTATGCATTGTGCTGTTGACTAGATAACTCCATAAATGAGCAGGTTTTCCTAGTAAAGCAGATGGTAAGTGAATTTGAACATATAAATAGATCTTTACATCATAGACACAATGTCTGCACATTTTGCCATTGTTTGCAGAACTTTATTAGATTTCATTTAGATTATTTTCTATAAAACAAAATCTTGAGTGGTGAAAGTATTTTCAGCTAGCCAAATCTGGCTTATAAACTGCAACCCTGCATGCGGAAGCATGGGGCAGAGGGTTTCCTGCCTAAATGGGCATCTATTAATGCTTGTTGCAGTTCATACTTTGACCACAAGGTACATAAATAACTCAAGTGAGTATGTAGGTGGGGAGTGGTGGGGGGTGGTGGGGGATGTGGAGATGGGGGGACGATCCACCACTGCTTCCTGCTCATAAACTGAATGGAAAGGCTGGTGGATGTAATGCATTGTATGTAACCAGTAGACCTCACAACGCCTATTTTCATGTCCCGAGCACCCCAGAACACAGAAGCTGTGTAAAGTTTGCTTTCCGATAGAAGGTACATCAATACATAGTTTTTGCATCAATTTGGGGCTAGTTTTGGAACAAGGCTCCATGTAGAACAAACAGGTCCATGGGTGTTCCTTTAAAAATAGTTCACAGTTGCCAAGATCTAACTTTATAGCAAATAACCGTATCAGCAAACATGCAAATAGACTATTGTTGTAATAAGAATAATAAAGATATTACCAGGATTCAGGTCAGAATGCTTTTCTGTATAGGTGGACTAGCTATGCTATCATGTCAAGGACCTGCATTCAAGGACATCAAGAGGTCAGTGTGTGTTCAAGTAAATTGAGTAATACAAAAAAAAAAAAAAAATAGTTGCATATCAATACAAAACTCTACCCTTCTGTCCCTCCTTAGCTCAGAGATGGCCGAAGGCTTGCGGATACTGTCTTACTAGGAAGACAATTATGCTGTACCCAGTTTTAAAAAAATAAAACAAAATAAAATAAATAATAATAATAGTAATAATAATTATAATAATATTAATATCAACACATTTCAATAAAATACATATGGATTTCAGTTTTGAAGAACGAGCTTCGGTTTTTACACTAGTTGTCAAATTAAAGTAGGTACAGAATATCTGTAAATGATAGAATTTTTGTTTATTACAGTAATTTCTGTCAAGGTAGATATAAAGTAAAGTTGAAACAGTATGCTAGTTAAGCATGTAACTATGGTCCAGAGTAAATATAAGTAATGTCTAGGGAAAGACTCCCCATATGACAGTGATATACTGTGAATACTTTGTTGTACATTACTTTGTGACTATGTTGAATGGTCTCAGCATGTATGCACACAGGATGGCAGTGTTAATAAAACCACAGTTGTGAACATAAATAATGCTCTCATGTTAGAGGCAGTGTGAGACACTCAGCATGTCAGAGTAACCACATGATTGTGGCAGGGCAGCATGAGGGCTGATGGGAGAATGGCTACTTCCTGTGTCTCACAGCATCAGTTAACCGACGCTGTGGCATGCACAGAGAACACTGTGTAATACTCCACACTCAACAAACACACTGCCATAGTTTTACATTTGACTAAATACAGCGTATAGTAGTCTTTTTACACAAAACAGTATGATGGCAAAAAAAATACAAAATAAATAAAACGTCTAGAACTTTAATTGATTATTTAAGGATAATATGCATAACATAAAAATTTAAATGTACACTCAAAATAAATTAGCAAGATTTATCCATCTGCAGTTTTTTTTTATTCATTAACAGACATTAACAGTGAATGCAGAACAATAACCTTAGCTAACATAAGTAAATGTAACACAATTTACATTTACCTGGCTCTGACCTGTTTATTCTGTTGCCCTCAGGGAGACGCTACAGGTGCATCAGAACAAAGACAAACAGGCTCAAGAATAGTTTGTTCACCAAAAGCCATAAACATTATAAATACACCCATGTAGACACACTTACACAATACAATTTTCTTATTTTGTGGTAAATGCTGTATATATCCATTTTTTTTTTTTTTTTTTTTTTGTATGTGGGTTTTTGTATATGCGTATGTATATGTATGTGTATATGTATGTATGTATGTGTGTATATGTATATATGTAGGTATATATCTGTGTGTAAAGTGTAATAGAAAAATTATTTCCCAGTAACTTGTAATGTGCGTCATTTCTTCATTCTCTTTTGGACTGTAAATAGATGCGCGGGAATTTCACACCTTCTTCTGCTCTCCCTCTGTCAGTGACCATCTTCACTTCCTGCATTACGCCTTATTTATAGTTTTTACATTTAGTTCAGTGGAATTATCAATACTCTTCACACAGTTAACACATCAGCGGTCTACAGTATAATTAATTATATATTTTTCGCTATTATTATTATTATTTTTTTTAAAAGTAACACTTTTTCTTTATTGCTTGATTTGGTTAAAAATGGAGCTGATTATTTTTGAAAACATAATATAAACTTGCGGAATAATAAGCTATAGATACACACAGTGGCGTGAGCGGTCATTACAGATGTGCTGGAGGACAGAATGTAAAGGGTATTTTTTCTGAATTTTGTCTAAATTGATGAGTTTTATCTCTTCTTGCTCTTAATTGGCTTAATATGCAATTTATGATTCTGTACTTGCATGTTATATTGTATATTGCACTGCATTATTTTTAAATATTGCAAATTGTGTTTAGTGTACATTGTATTGCATTTACATATCACACAGTATATAATATGTACTTGTATATTCACACACTACTTTATTATATTCTGTTATATTCTATTCAACAGTCCACAGTTCAGAAAAAGAAATGTCACTCAAAACACACTGCTGCAAAGTGACTGTAAGTGAATTAAACTAACAGACATGTCACTGTAAGGGAGATCTTATATCAGTACAATAACATGTTATATCAACAACAACATGCAATCAATTTTAGTGTAAACAAAGATTTTTTTTAGTGTCAAGCTCTTTTTTGTTTCTGTGGGACTGCGGTTCGGCTACTATTATCATCCAATCTAGCTAATTATTCATGAAAAGAAATTGGCAGCATTTAAAAAAGAAATATGTAGCAAATTATTTATCATTGTGCATTATGATAAGCACACGGCAAAAGAACTTACAATGCTCAGTAAAAATTCTGTAAAATTCAGTGAAATTCAACATTCAGTAAAAATAACAAAGGAGTGGAAA